>JACEEZ010021598.1:35000-47500 GCA_016584305.1 Chionoecetes opilio
CAAAATACGTCACTTCAGCTGGCAAGATGCAACACCTGCACAGCTGCTTTGATTTTAATCCCAAATGCAACCATCCGTACCTTCAGTTCATCATCAGGAAGCAACAGGAACTGGATAATACTAAAGAAGATGACAGCACTCCAGGACGAGATGAGGACCACCTAGAGTAACGACAGTGACTAGGTGAGGAACATGTTGATGACCCCCCCAACCGCTACAGTACGAGGACACAGTGTGAGTGAGGACGAGTCAGATGACTTGCTCTCACACAGATAACCTACTCCTTCCCTACCTTCCTACACCCGGTCTATCCTAACCTACCCTTCACCTACCTGCCTACCCTTACCTACCTGTACCCTTCCTACACTGCCTACCCTTACCTCCTCCTACCCTTCCTCCTCTACCCTTACTACCTGCCTACCCTTTTACTACCTGCCTACCCTACCACTGCCTACCACTCAATCACGGCACACGACTACCACGCTACTTCTCGTACTACGTCCTCCACATCTCTTCTACAATGCTACGTCTCGTACTCTCGCCCTCAACGATCTACAAACAAGGTAATAAGCAAATTTTACCTTATTATTATTTTTTTTAATCTATATTAATTTTCTATGTTATGTTTATCACTTCTTTCAACACTCCTATGAAGATCTTGACTATTATCCTTTGTTATTTTAAGGGGGAGCGCGGGCCTTGGATTTTTTAGCTATGGGAGTGTTTCTCGAGATAGTGCAACGCACGCTCAGAGGTACGAAATCCCCATCCCCCTCCAAATTGAGACCGCACTCCCTTCCAAAAAAAATTCACCGCATTCGTACCTCAAATCTAGTCTAGGTATTACAGATAGGATTATAGTGTCTGAATATTGTGGAGGGTAGAAAATGCTTTACTAATTTCCAACATTTTCCCAAGGTTTTGGGTCTTTACTAAACTCTTCATCGTTTATAACACGAAAATAAATCAACAAAAATGAGAAAAACCGCGTTCATCGTTTGCTCTTTCAGAATGTTGATAAATACAGAAGCTTAATTTTATGACAGACATGATAATAACGCACGTAAGCTTTAATTTAAGACCAAAATGAGCTTTCTATCTTATCCGTTACTGGAGTTTATCGCATATCTGAATGTTATCTGAAGATTATCGCAAAACTTTGTTGGACCGCGTTTTTCTGGCTTTTTTATTTTTTTGGCCTTTGGCACTTATGTCACTACAACGCCTCTCATATAAATATATATATATATATATATACTAATAATATATATATATATATAGATATATATATATAATATATATATATATATGATATTATATTATATATATATATATATATATATATATATATATATATATATAATATATATATATATATAATATAATATATATATATATATCATATATATATTATAGGGGAGGCGGTAGCGAGTGTTGTCGGTCTCCGACTGGCGTTCCTCGGTGACCCGAGTTTCGATCCCCGAAGAAAACCGAAAACCTTTGCTGCACCGTCGAGTGGCATAATAACCCAACTGCCCCGCCCATCACTCTACCTTCTTTCGATTGGCGAGTGGCATCGGAGGACACAGGGGGCGGCCCTGAGCCTCTAATCACATAGGCGTCACTAAAGAATCTGCCTGCGCCACCACGGGCGAGGACCACCATCACAGCCCTAAGTGGAACCTCCAAGCCTCATCCCATCCGAGCCCTGTGTTTCCACTGCCTACAGGCGCTTATGGCGCAATGTAAAAAAAATGAAGAAAAAAGAAAGAACAAATATATATGTATATATATATATATATCTATATATTGTATGAGATATATATATATATAATATATATGGTATAGTATATATATCTATATATATCTATATATATATATATATATATATATATATATATATATATATTATATATAAATTTATATATTATATATTATATATATATAATATATATATATATATATATATATTTTCTAGTAATAATATAACGAAAAGTTTGTCTGTCTGTCTGTCTGTCTGTCATGTCCTGTGTGGTGTGGTGTTATAGGTTCCGCCCCCCGTGGCCCAATACCATCTATGGCCTTTTTGGAACCAGGTCGAACCAGGGGAAGTTTTTAAGCCCCCTTATGAGATGATCCATCAGTTTTTTTTTTTTTCATTTTTTTTTAGCAGCCTATTAGCGGAATTGTGAAAAAAAAGTGGGTTTGCCAGAATTGAGGACACTTTGGTGTAGGGTGATGGTAATGGGTGAGTGAATTGGTGGGGGTGATGGGGTAATGGGTTGGGGTGAATGGGTGAGTGAATGGGTGGGGGGGGGGGGTGATGGGTTGGGGGTGAGGGTGGATGGAATAGGTGGGGGGTGATGGGTCATGGGTGAGTGAATGGGTGTGTGGTGATGGTATGGGTGAGTGAATGAGGTGGGGGGTGATGGGTAATGAGGTGGAGTGAATGGGTGTGGGGGATGGGTAATTGGTGAGGTGAATGGGTGGGGGGAATACATACAGTTCTACATCCATGATTTCAGGAAAGTTAGAAGGGGCTTATCTGGAGAGTCCCGTGTTTGGTGGGCCGAAGGCCCACCAAACACAGGTGGGTGGGCCCACAATAGGCTCTCCCGCAGGAGCTAGCCAAAAAGTCCGCCCGTAGGGCGGCTTTGCGGCTATTAATAATTATAAGCGAAAGTGTGTGTGTGTGTGTGTGTCCGCGATAGGTGCCGCCCCCCGTGCCCCTTCCCATCATATATGGCACAGTTTTGGAACCATCTCGACCAGGGGCAACTTTTAAGCCCACTTATGAGATGAATCCGATCACCTTTTTTTTTTCTCCTTTTTTTTTAGGGTCAGCCTATTAGCGAGAATTGTGAGAAAAATGTGGGTTGCGAGAATTGAGGAAACCTTGTGTAGGGTGATGGGTATGGTGAGTGAATGGGTGGGGTGATGGGTAAGGGTGAGTGAATGTGTGGGGTGATGGGTAATTGTTGTGGGGTGATGGGTGAGTCAATGGTTGGGTTGGGGGGTGGATGGGTGAGTGGATCGGTGGTAGGTGATGGGTAAGGGGGGAGTGGATGTGTGTGTGGTGATGGGTAATGGGTGGTGAATGGGGGGGGGGGTGATGGGTAAGGCGTTAAATACATACGATTTCCTACATCCATGATTTCAGGAACAGTTAGAAGGGGATATCTTGGGGATTATATATACATATATATATTATATATATATATATATATATATCTATATATAATAATATATCATATTTATATATAATATATATATATATAATTATATATATATATATATATATAGATATATATATATATATATATATAATATATATATATATATAGATTAATATATATATTATCTATAATACCAAAATTAATTCCAATATGTTCTTATAGGAGGCATAACATATCTTAAGAAACGTATATAATGTATACTGTGATATATTGCGGTATATGTATGGATGTATTTCGGTATTGTTTTGGGTGTATTTCGTTATATTCCGTATATTTTGATGTGTTTAGGTGTATTTCGGTACTATTGCGGTAAGTGTTAAGGTGTTTTGTATTTTGGTGTATTTCGGTATATTTTAGTAGATTTTGGTATACGAAGCAAACCGATCCCAAACCTGAGGTTTGAACCAAATAACTCAACGCAATGCTAGTATTTCCACAATACTAGCCTTATCAGCACTTCTACCTACCAATTAATTTAATTTCTGTCCTCAAACAGACATTAATGTCATGCATACTTAGATATGTTGCAATGTTTTGTGGCGGCATTCTAAGTGTGTTAAGGTATCTAAGTGTTCTATTCTATTGGTTTGATACTGGTTCTGTTTCTGGGCTGGAGTGCTGTGAAGTGTGGGGCAGGTGTTATCCAGCTTTTCTTCCTGGGATACAGGAGTGAGGCCAGGGTGCGTCCTTGCCCCATCACTTTTCAACGCTGTATGGGACTGGGTATTGGACAAGGTTGTAGATCAAAGTGATTGTGGAGCATCCGTCGGCCAATCCCAAGATCACTGATATTGTTTTTGCCGACGTGCGTATCTTTGCTGGTCGCTGGAGGTCCTGGTGATGGCTCTCGAGGCGCTGCACAGAGGCAAAGCCTTTGGGACTTGAGGGTCTCCATGGCTCAAGTCAAGGTCCAGGTGTTTTGGTTTGGGACTTACTAGATAAAGCAGTACAGTCTGTTTTCATGCGTGTGGCGAGGACATTGGAGATCTTGGGAAAGTTTACATACCTTGGTAGACGCAGTCATAATGACGGCGGGTCACGTCAGAAGCCTTACGGCGGATTGGCATAGCCCACGGTGTTATGGACTCGCTCAGGCGGGAGTATTTGCGTTGTCGGTACCTGTTGCAGGAGACAAAGATCCGATCTTTCAGTCCGCTTGTGATCCCCGTCTTACTCCTATGTTGTGAGACATGACACTAAATAGTTGACTTGAAGAGACGACATCAAATGCATTGGTAATAAGTGTCTTTCGCAGAATCATGGGTATCGCTGGGATGATTACGTGTCAAATCAGCGATTGCACGTGAGACGAATAGAGGCCTATTACCTGCATAGTCCTCAGCGCCAACTTCGGCATATGGGCATGTGGCAGCTACCCTGAACCGATCCTTTCCCATCGGGTTGTATCTGTAAGAGACAATCCGGCGTGGAGGAGCCAAGGGGGGCGCCACAAGGCTCGTTGCTGGGGCGAAGTTGTGTTCTTCTTGTCCGAGAGCTGCTTGGTATGGGTAAGGAGTCCCTGCGATGGGAACTCGGGCGTGGTGACCCCCGGGAGTGGCGTCGTAGTGTGTCGAGGCGACGCGCCCCCCGGCGTATGCCCCCAATGATTGATTGATTGATTCTCAGTGGATGATGGTGAAGGTTCTGGTACTCTCGCTACCGATCGCTCGTCTTCCGTCGGCGAGAGTTCCAACATTTTCACGTTCTCAACCAGTGTGAGAAATTTCTCTAAGAACCAAATTGGAGCATAATAGCATCAGCGACAAAACGTTTCCGGTCTGCTTGATAGAATAATGTAAAATTAGAAAGACACGTCCTTGGTGGTTAGGGTTAAGACTCGCGAAAGTTATTTCACCAGACCTTGACATTCTACTCTCGTCATGTCATACCATTCTAGCTCTATTAGTGTGGTCCGAACAGTTTTAACTGCTTCTATGTACAACTTTTGTACTTCTTGTATTTGTAAAGAATATATATATAAATATATATATTATATATATATTATATATATATATATATATATAATATATATATATATATATCATCTATATATAATACTATAGATATCCTATATATATTATACAAGAGAACCGGAAGGCTCTAACTTAGTTTTACGCTTTTATTTTTTCACTTCGGAGACTTTCGGAGACTTTTTAGGAGACTTCATTTTTTCGATATTATTGGTTAGGAGGGAGTGGAGGGACGGGCGGGACGGGACGGGACGGGACGGGACGGGCGGGACCGGGACGGGAAGGGACGGGACGGGAGGGACGGGATGGACGGATGACGGGATGGGACGGGATGGGACGGAACGGGATGGGACGGAAACGGGGCAAGACGGGACGGGACGGGAACGGGACGAAACGGGACGGGGGACGGGACGGGACGGGACGGTACGGGACGGGACGGGACGGGACGGGTGGGACGGACGGGATATATTATGATATTATTATGCAAAAAAAAAAAACCAGCGGGCAACGCCGGGGTATCCTGCTAATATATATATATATACTAGCAGATACCCGGCGTTGGCCCGTGTTTTTATTTTTTTTGCATAATATATCATAATAATACCCGTTCCGTCCCTCCCGTCCCGTCCCGTCCCGTTCCGTCCGTCCCGTCCCGTCCCGTCCCGTCCCGTTTCGTCCCGTCCCGTCCCGTCCGTCTTGCCCCTTCCGTCCCCATCCCGTTCCGTTCCCCATCCCTCCCACCCTCCCATCCCGTCCATCCCGTCCCTTCCCGGTCCCGTCCCGTCCCGTCCCGTGATCCGTCCCGTCCGTCCCGTCCCGTCCCGTCCCGTCCCGTCCTCTCCACTCCCCTCCTAACCAATAATATCCGAAAATGAGTCTCCTAAAAAGTCCACTACGAAAGTCCTCCGAATTGAAAAAATAAGCGTAAAAACCTAAGTTGAGCCTTCCCGGTTCTATTGTAATATATATATTTATATATATATATATAATATATAATATATATATATATATATATATTATATATATATATATATATTATATATATATATATATATATATTTCGTACAATACAATACGTACAATAAAGTTTGTACATTTGAAGCACGTTTTAACTTTCGGACGCACACTAATAGAGCTAGAATGGTATGACATGACGAGAGGAGAAGATGCCAGTCGTGAAATAACTTTCGCGAGTCTTACCCTAACACCAACGTTGTCTTTCTAATTTTACTATTATTTCTATCAAAAGCAACCTGAAACGTTGGTCGCGATGGCATTAATGCCTCCAATTTTGGTTCTTAGAGATTTCTCACACTATTGAGAACGTGAAAATGTGGAACTCTCGCCGACGGAGACGAGAGATCTGGTAGACCAGAGTACATGAACCTCACCATCATCCACTTAGAATCAATAATCAATCATTGGGGCATACGCCGTGGGGCGCCGTCGCCTCGCCCACCTACTACGCCACTCCCGGGGGTCCCACGCCCGAGTCCCATGCAGGCTCCTTACCCATACCAAGGCAGCTCTCGACAAGAAACATCAACTTGCCCCAGCCACATCCTTGTGGGCGCCCCCTTGCCTCCTCCACGGGCCGGATTGGTCTCTTACGATACAACCCATGGGAAGGATCGGTTTCAGGGTAGCGTGCAACTGCCCATAGCCGAAGTTGGCGCTGACCGGACTAATGCAGGTAATAGCCTCGATTCAGTCTCACGTGCAAGCGCTGATTTGACACCGTAAATCATCCCGCGATACCCCATTATTCTGCGAAGACCACTTATTACCAATGGCATTTGGGATTCGTCTCTTCAAGTCACTATTTAGTGTTCCATGTCTCACAACCATAGAGTTAGACAGGGATCAAAGCGAATTGAAGATCCGGATCTTTGTCCTCCTGCACAGGTACCGAAACGCAAATACTCCCGCTGAGCGAGTCCATACACCGTGGCTATGCCCAAATCCGCCGTAAGGCTTCTTGACGGCCCGCGTCATTATGGACTGCGCTACCAGATGTAAAACTTTCCAAATCTCACATGTCCTCGCCACACGCATGAACAGACTGTACTGCTTTATCTAGTAAGTCTCCAAACACCTGGACCTTGATCTTGAGCAGGAGACCTCAAGTCCCCAAAGTCTTTTGCCTTTCGTGCAAGCGCCTCGAGAGCCATCACCAGGACCTCCAGCGACTCAGGCAAGATTACTGCATCGTCGGCAAAAAAACAAGATCAGTGATCTTGGTGTTGCGACGATGCTCCACAATCACTTTGATCTACAACCCTTGTCCATACCCAGTCCATACAAGCGTTGAAAGTGATGGGCAAGGACGCACCCTTGCCTCACTCCTGTATTCCCAGTAAATCTATTGAAGCTGGATACACCTGCCCCACACTTCACAGCACTCTCAGTCCCCCAGAATACAGACCAGTATATCAACCGCAATAGAATAGAAACACTTCGAAGACACTTAACACTTAGAATGCCGCCACAAAACATTGTCAACATATCTAAGTATGCATGACATTTCCTGTCTGTTGATGGACATGAACTTATTAATTGTAGTAGAGGTGCTGATAGGCTAGTAGTGTGAAATTATAGCATTGCGTTGAGTTTTATTTGGTATCAAGCCTCAGTTTGGTATCGTGCTTCGTATACCAAATCTACTAAAATATACGAAATACCCAATATACCAAAACACCTATACACTCTACCGCAATATACGAATACACCTAACCCATCAAAATATAGTCCGGAATATACCGAAATACACCAAAACATATACCGAAATACATCCATACATATACGAAATATATCACAGTATACATATATACGTTTTTTAAGATATCTTATTGCCTCCTAATACATATTGAATTATATTTTTGGTATTATAAGTAATATATATAAGATTATATATATTTATATATATATTATATATATAATATATATCTATATATATTATATATAGATATATTAGTATATATATGTATATATAATATATAATATATATATTAATATATATATATATATATAGTATATATGAGTGGCTATCTAGTAATATATATGTATTATATATCTCCAGATAGCCCCTTCTAACTTTTCCTGAATCGGGATGTAGAAATGTATGGAATTAACGCTTACGCACATCACCCCCCACCCCTTCACTCACCCCATTACCCATCACCACCACACATTCACTTCACCCATAGCCTCCCACCCATCACCTCACAACCTATTCCCTCACCCATCCACCCCCACCCATTGACTCACCCATCACCCCACACCCATTACCCATCATCCCCCACCCATTCAATCACCCTTACCCATCCCCTCCACCCATCACTCACCCATTACCCATCACCCTACATCCAAGGTTTTCCTCAATTCTCGCAACCCACATTTTTTCTCACAATTCTCGCTAATAGGCTTGCTAAAAAAAAGAGAAAAAAAAACTGTGATCGGATCATTCATAAGTGGGCTAAAAGTTGCCCCTGGCGAGCTGGTTCAAAACTGTGCCATATGATGGGAAGGGGGGCCGGGGGGCGGCACCTATTCGGCGGACACAACACACACACACACACTTTCGCTTATATTACTTACTAGCCGCACGCCGCCCTACGGGCGGACTTTTTGGCTAGCTCTGCGGAGGGCTATTGGTGGGCCCCCACCTGTGTTTGGTGGGCCTTCGCCCACCAACACGACCTCCGTATAGCCCCCTTCTACTTTCCTGAAATCATGGATGTAGAAATGTATGTATTCCCCCACCATTCACTCACCCTTACCCATCACCCACCACCCATTCACCTCACCCAATTACCCATCACCCCCCACCCATTCACTCAACCATTACCCATCAACCACACACCCCATTCACTCACCCATTACCCATCACCCCCACCTATTCCATCCCCCACCCCCCAACCCATCACCCCCCACCCAATTCACTCACCCATCAACCCACAACCCCTTACCCATCACCCCACCCATTCACTCACCCATTAACCCATCCCCCTACATCAAAGTGTCCTCAATTCTGGCAACCCACTTTTTTTTTTTCACATTCCTCGCTAATAGGCTGCTAAAAAAATGAAAAAAAAATGATTGGATCATCTCATAAGGGGGCTTAAAACCTTCCCCTGTCGACCTGGTTCCAAAAATTTGCCAATGATGGGATTGGGTCACGGGGGGCGGAACCTTACCACACACACACACACACAGACAGACAGACATACCAGACAGACAGACACACTTTTCGCTTATATTATTTTAATAGAAAATATATATATATATATATATATATACTATATATATATATATATATTTATATATATATAAATATATATATATATATATATATATATATATATATATTATATTCGCTATATATATATATATATCATATACATATATATATTATATATATATATATATACAATATATATATCATCTATATATATCTACATATATATTTTTTCTTTCTTTTTTCTTCATTTTTTACATTTGCGCCTATAGCCCTGTAGCGCAGTGGTAACCCAGGGCTCGGATGGTAGCTCTGGAGGTTTCACTTGAGGGCTGTGAATGGTTGTCCTCGCCCGTGGTGGCGCAGGCAGTATTCTTATCGTGACGCCTGTGATTGAGGCTCATGGCCGCCCCCTGTGTCCTCCGATGCACTCGCAATCGAAGGTAGAGTTGATGGCGGGGCATGTTGGGGTTATTGAGGCCACTCGGACGGTGCGAAAGGTTTTGGTTTTCTTCGGGATCGAACTCGGGTCACGAGAACGCCAGTCGGAGACGCTAACCACTCGCTACCGCCCCCCTATTATATATATAATATATATATATATATATATATATTATAATATATATATATATCTATATAAGATAATATATATATTATATATTATATATATATATATCATATGTATAGTATATATATATATATATATATATATATCTATTAGTATATAGTTATAATATAATATATATAATAGATATATATGGGCCCCGTGTAGTGACATAAGTGCCAAAGCGCCGAAAATAAAAAGCCAAGAAAAACGGGTCAAAGTTTTTGGCGATAACTTTCAGAAACATTCGATGCGATAACTCCGTACGGAATTAAGATAGAAAGCTCATTTTTTGTCTGAAATTAAAGCTTACGTTTTCTAGTATCATGTCTGTCATAAACATTAAGCTTTTCTGTTCTTATCACATTCTGAAAGAGCAAACGATGAACGCGTTTTTCTCATTTTTTATTGATTTATTTTCTTATAACGATAATTAAACGACCCACAAAAACCCTTGAAAATGTTTGTAAATTAAGCATTTTCTCACCCTCCACAAATATCAGACAACTATAATCCTATCTGTAATTACCTTAACTAGATTTTTAGGTACGAAATGCGGTGAATTTTTTTTTAAGGGAGTGCGGTCTCAATTTTGGAGGGGATGGGGATTTTTCGTAACCTATGAGCGTGCGTTGCACTATCTCGAGAACACTCCCCACTCGCTAAAAAATCCAGCCGCTCCCCGTAAAATAATAAAACAAAGATAATAGTCAAGATCTTCCATAGGAGTGTTGAAAGAAGTGATAACTAACATAGAAAATAATATAGAATTAAAAAAAATAATAATAAGTAAAATTTTGCTTTATTTACCTTGTTGTAGATCGTTTGAGGGCAGTCGATGAGTAGCATTGTAGAAGAGATTGTTTGAGACGAGTACGAGGACGTAGCGTTGTAGCGTGATGAGTGGTAGGCAGTGGTAGGGTAGGCAGTAGGTAAGGGTAGGCAGGTAGGTAAGGGTATGCAGGAATGTAAGGGTAGGCAGGTAGGTAGGTAGCAGGTAGGTAAGGTTATGCGGGTAGGTAAGGTTAGGCAGGTAGGTGAGGGTAGGTTAGGATGGACAGGGTGTGGAAGGTAGGAAGGGTAGGTTATTCCTGTGTGAGATGCGTCATCTGACTCCGTCCTCACTCACACTGTTGTCCTCGTTACTTGTAGGGCGGTTGGGGGTCATCTACAATTTCCTCCTGTCACTGTCGTACTCTAGTGGTCCTCATCCTCGTCCTGAGTGCTGTCATCTTCTTCAGTATTATCCAGTTCCTGTTGCTTCCGATGATGAACTTAAGGTATCGGCTGGTTGACATTGGATAAAATCAAGCATCTGTTGGCAGGTGTTGCATCATGCCAGGCTGAAGTCGACGATTTTGGGGTCTTCTGGGGTAGCTGTACTCAGACAGGTCAAAACATACGCCGAGTTACCTTGCCTGGCCCTTCCATAAGACGTACTGATCCCAGGCTTGACCATGTAGTCCCTGCAGATGAAGAACCCTCACCGAATTTAGAAAGTATGCTTAAAGACCGGGCATTCTGGAAACTGTAGGGCGGCTTGGGCTTCCCTGTGTGTTATTGACTTCTGCAACACTCAACATCCAAGAAGTGGTGTTCCTCAGCACAATGACATGGTACCTTGATGTCGTGCAAGTTTCGTGTGTGTTGATGGCCCTTACAGTCCCCCGTGGAATCGCGAGGCGGGTAGTCGTAGATGGTTTACTACCCTCGATATACTTCTCAATGTGACCAAGGCACGGTCGCAAGCCATGTAGCTATGCCCCAGGTAGGCAGGTACTATGACTTGATGTTCTGGAGTGTGGTTGAGTTGGATAAAGACGAAGATAAACCAAGATATGTTAATGTTCTTATTTTGCCCCACCACATTTCAGAAAAAACCTTTAAAGTGGTGAAACTGCCTCCTTTTAACTCATCGTCTATCTACCTGGCTAACATGTGCTACCTCACACTGCCTACGACCTGCATTCCATCTCATCCCACACATACAAGGAATTCTTCTTGGTCTTGAGGTTGTGTATGCATAGGTTTATAGACCCACAACTTTCTCTGTAATATGCTACGTTAGTACACAAACGAGGGCACTGGAAGTTGTCTGTTGAAGATCTAGGCAGATACACCTCGTGTCGGGGTCGGTGTCTTTTTCCATGGTAAGCCATGGCCTTCATCCCCTTCTTAGGCACAGCTCAGGTGTTCGTCCACTGTGCCTGGATACTTGGCCTCCCTCTTCTGTGCTGCATCCTTCTTGCCACCCGTACCTGTCACATTTCGAACAGTTATCCGTACGGGGGGTTTTAAAACCTAGACGAAAAACCCGCACACCTCTTGTAGTAGGATAATAATACAGGCTCCCTCGTCCTTGTGGTTGTCAAACAACCACTCCTTGTACAAGAACAACATCTTCTTCATGTTCCATTTTCTGTGTCAAGATACCGCATTAAAGTGATTTAGCC
>JACEEZ010021598.1:55000-62997 GCA_016584305.1 Chionoecetes opilio
TAAAAAAATAGGGCGGGTTTATGGGCCAAAATTTAACTGTTTACAACATTTTTACTTTTTTATATCAGGGTTTATTTAAAAAAAAGGGTTTTTAATTTTCTCTTTTAAAGTTTTTAAAATTTACCGTATTTAAATACTTTGGAAAAACCAATGTATTTATAAAACAGTTCTAAATACCAAAACCAAATTTTTTAAAATCCCAAAATGTATTAAATACTCCCCCAGTCTGAAAATCCGTCAAAAGTCTTTAAGTGTGAGCCCCCCGGCAATTTTTGGTCCCCGGCAAGGTTTGTAAAAATTGAAAATTTAATTTCAATAAAATTTAAATTTTTTTAAAAAGGTTTTACTAAAAAATGTTTTAAAATAAAAATTTGTTTTTAAAAATATCCCCAAACCCTCTGTAATTATATAAATAATAGTATATATATAATATATATATAATAAAAATTATTTTTTTTTTATATATATTTTATATTTCTATCTTTTCTACCTATCTACTTTTATATATATATTATTATTATATATCTATATTTTATATATATTATAAAATATATATATATAAAATATATAAAATTATTATAATATATATAATATATATATTATAATCTATCAAACTTATTCTACTCTCTCTAATATTTTATAACATTATATATTATATATATTATATTAAAAAATACAAATATATATATATAAAAAATATATATTAATATATATATATATATATAATATATATATATAAATTATATATATAAAATATATATATACATATTATTTATATATAATATATATATATATCTACTCTCTCTTTCTCTCTCTCTCTCCTCTCTTTTCCCCTCTCTCCCCTCTCTTCCCTCTTTCCTCTCTCTTCATCTCCTCTCTATTCTCTCTCCTCTTTTCTCTCTTCTATAAATTATATATATATAAAATATATAATATATATATTTTTATATAAAATATAGCGGGGGCAAGGTTCTAAGTGACACTGTAAAGGCCACCCTTTGGGTGTTCCTAAGGGGTAGGCCCCGGGCAGGAAGGGTTAGGGTTGAGGCCAGCACGTGGGCCCGATATTCAGAATTACGCTGAAGAAAGAGATTGCTTCCGGGGGGGCCCAAAAAACTAACTCGGGCCCTTTTGGGAAAACCAAATTTTTTTAGGCGTTTCCCACTTGGGCCCCTGCAAGCATAATATAAATTTTTTTGGTAAGTTACGTCACGTGTTTTCTTAAGCTTTAACAACTTTGGAAACCCCCCCCATGTTACATTTTGTACCTTTTTTAAATTTTTTTAGTTTGGGGGATGGAAAAAAAATTCTCAAATAAAAAAAAATTAAGCTTTTTTTTTGCCATTTTTTTTTTTCTTGGAGCAATCCCCTCAAAAACTTTTTAAATTTTTTTTACATAGGGCCGGAAAAAGGGGGCGACGGGTTGGTTTGAAATGTTAATAAAGTCAAATGGGAACGAAATAGTCTAGTGATTTTAGAGCCCAAATTTTGGGCCCGGTTTCGTGAAAAACCCCGGGACTAAGCCCCAAATTTTCCCCACACTTTGTTTTTTGGGTAAATAGAAAATTTTCCAGATTTGGGGTTTTGGGCTGAGGGTAATGGGGCAAGGTCAGGAAAGGTAAAAGGTCAAATACCCCTTTAAAAATTTTCCAAAAAAATTCTAACTTACTTACATTTTTGATATTTTCACAAACTTGGTATCAAATTAAAGGAAATAATCCAACTAAGAGTTTTCAGGAATGTTTTTTGATATTTAATGTATAAATTATGATAATTATCCAAGATTTTAACCAATCTTCAAGCTCTAAAATCCGCTCATAGCTGACACTAATACCAAGTTCGTACAGTCTCGTCAGCATTTTCTTGCTCTGCGTCAGGGTGTGTCCATTAAGGCCAACACACAGCGGAAGTGGGGGTTCGCGCTCCTTTGTGTGACGTGACTTACTGGCTGCAACATTTTTCTGTTTAGAATTGAAGATTATTTAATTATCAGCTGACAGATCGTTAAACAGGCTTGAGACTGAGCAGCACTCTGATCTTTTATGTTGCTTCCATAGAGAAGCATGGCTACCAGCAATTGTAAACTTGTTGGTATTGAACTTTCCTGGCACTCTGCAGGAAAAGAGCCATCAAATTTAAACATGTCGTGAGTATTCATATCTTTTCTCACAGACTTAACGACACGGTCCATGGATAGGGCTTCTTCATCAAAGTCCCGTGATGCAACAATACTTTTCAAATTGTTTCGCAGCCCTTCGTTGAATACAAGCAGAGTGTTCTTTCCATCTGTTTGCTCCTGACAATCAGCAGCAAAGTGTGCCAAGAGTTATTTTTTTAGTCTGGATATGTTGATCTCTTTGCCCTGACCAAGGACAAAGAGTCTATTCTCGTATAATGCATGTGTGTGTGACAGTTTAAAGATATAGGAAGATCCTTGCTCAATTTCATTTTCGATATGAGATAAAAGTTCTGCAAAAACCCGAGATTGCACAATTCTTTCGCCGTTACATCTTTGTTCTTTGTCTCTATCACTTCCCAAAGTGCGATATCGATTCTTGAACGTCCTGAAAAATTATTGTGGTACTTCGCTTCCCAATTGCCACTAAGTCGCCCCTGCAAGTATAGCAGCAGCCCTTTATCTTCTAATTTTGGTAGCCTATCTCTCACATTTTTATCGAGTTCCATAGTCGAGAAACCCCTATTTTTTTAAGGTGCCCGACCTTCTAAGAAATGAGTCTTTAAAAATTTTCTGTAAAAGGCTCGGGGTACCTTACATATTGCTCGCTAGGGAACCGATAAAAGTGTAGAGATTGGTACAAAATTAGAAGAAAAGGGAAATTGCTGACTTACTTGAGGGGGAAAAAAAGGTTTGAAAAAGAAGAAAAAAAAGAAAAAAAAAAAGAAAAAGAAAGTAAAAAAGTTTTTAAAAAAAGTATTGTTCATCCCGGGACTTTGATGAAAAGCCCACCAGGGCCCCGTGTCTTTAATCTGTGGAAAAGATATAATACTCACGACATTTTAAATTTGATGGCTCTTTTCCTGCGAGTCCCGGGAAAGTTCAAAACCAAACAATTTTAAATGCTGGTAGCCATGCTTTCTAGGGAAGAAACAAAAAGTCAGAGTGCTGCTCATCTAAACCTTTTAACGATCTGTCATATAATTAAATAACTTAAATTCAAAACAGAAAAATGTTGCGCCAGAAAAGTCAGTCACCAAAGGGAGGCGAACCCCCCTTCCCTGTGTGTTGGCCCCTTAATGGACACACCCTGACGCAGAGAAAGAAAATGCTGCGAGACTGTACGAATTGGTATTAGTGTCCTATGAGGGGATTTAGATTTGGATTGGTTAAAATTTTGGATAATTTCAAAATTTATCATTAATATAAAAAAACTTCCAAAAAACTTTTTATTTGGTTTTTTCCTTTAATTTGTCCCAAGTTTTGAAAATTAAAAAAATTAAGAAAGTTAGAATTTTTTGGAAAAATTTAAGGGGGCTATTTGCCCTTTTGCCCTTTGACCTACCTTGACCTATGACCCTCACCCGAGCACCCCCCTCGGGAAAATTTTTTCTATTGACCCAAACAACAGTGTGGAATTTGGTGTTTTATCCGGCGTTTTTACGATTTTTTTGTAAGCCACTAGACCATGGGACCTAAAAAGTGACTAGGTTATGAGGCGTTGGAGTTTTCGTTTTGCATCAGTAGGGGGCATCTACTCAAAAAATTTTAGTTCGCCGTCGTGATAAGGGGGAGGGTTTTTTTTTTTACACATACACACACACACACACACACAACGTTTACCACAAAAACACCCACACACACACCCCCACACAACACACCACACACATTCACATCTATATAAATATAGAAGGGGAGACAAGACTCACGGTATAGCACGGGCCGTGTAGGCTTTCAAAAAGGGAAAATATAACTGGGTATGCCGCCCCCCCGACACACATACACAACACGCACGTCGCCACCACAACACAATTTTCTCTCTCTCTCTCTCTCTTTTCTCTCTCTCTCTCTCTCTCCCTCTCTCTCTCTCTCTCTCTCTCTCTCTCTCTCTCTCTCTCGTCTCCTCTCCTCTTTTCTCTCTTCTCTCTTCCTCTCTCTCTCCCCTTCTCTCTCCTCTCTCTCTCTCTCTCCTCTCTATATTTTAATATATATATATAATATATACAATCTCGGAAAAAAATTTTTTTTCAACGCTTAAAAAAAGTGATAAGGGGCTTAAATCACACAAAAAAGATGACGATGACACTAGGTCTTGTTTCAATCAATCCAAAAAGGGTTTGAAATAAATTATTTTGACCATGATGTCATGTGAAAATTTTTCTGGGTTTTTTTTTTTCTTGTCGAGTTTTCATTGCTATATCACCCCATTTTGCTTTTTGTTCAATAGGCAATTTCCCAAAGGGAAATTTTCGACGTAATAATTACTTCTATATTTTACAAAAAATGCTAATTTTTTGCTACAAATAGGGCCATAAGCTAGTGTTTTTTTCTAAATGGGTCGATACTAAAAACGACACTTAAAAAACTGCTAGAATGAACCGTACGGTCATTCAAGAAAAGTAGAAAAGAAAGGCAACTCACGATGACACGAAAATTATATAGACAGCGTTTCCAAAGTTCCAAAAAATCGTAAAAAATCTGACAGGAATGGGAGATTTTTTTATAACTTTGAAATGGGACTAAGAGAAAAGGCAAAGTTTCGCCTCGTTCCCACTCGAAAGGGGATAAAGTCGACAAAAATTAAAAATTCTAATTTTTTTATTATTTTTTTTTTTACTCACAAGGAACGGCCAAGGGCACAAAAAAAAGGGGGTAACACAAAGCCCGCTTAGTACCAATCCCTATACAGAAGACAGAAAAGGAATAAAAAAAAAAAGGGGGGTGACCCAAATTTAGTTGGGAGGTGTCTTGTTACTCTTTTTTTGAAAAGATTTAAGCATAGGAAAGGAAAAAAATAAACCAGGAAGAGAGTTCCAGATTTTACCAGTGAAAGGGATGAAAAGTAAAGATATATACGATTAACTCTTGCATTGGGTCCTAGGGGGAGGGGCAAAAGGGAGAGAATGAAAAAAGTCTTGTCGCAAGCCCCGGGAGGGGGGGGGAAAGGGATGCATTTAGCAAATTCGAAGAGCAGTGAGCTGAAAATAACGGGAGAAAGAGCAAGAGAAGCAAAATTTTCGGGGCGGTGATTTAAGATTGAAGCAGTCAGTCAGAGAGGGGAGTTTATGAGACGAAAAGCTTTTTACTCGCCCTATTTGGAGAGCTGTATGAGTGGATCCTACCCATACTCATGTCAATCAATCAATCATTAGGGACAACGGCGAGGGGGGCTGCCTCGCCCACCCTATGGGCGGCCACTCCCCCGGGGGCACCCCCGCGCGATTCCCCCTGCAGGCTCCCTTCCCCTACCCCAAACAATATCGACAGGAAAAATCAAAAATGCACCACCCGACTTTGGGCCCCACTTGGCGCCTCCACGCCGGATTGTCTCTTACAAAACAACCGGTGGGGGATCGGTTTTTGGGGAGCGTGCCCATGCCCTATAGCCGAAGTTGGCGCGACGGGCTATGCAGGGATGGCCTCGATTCATTCACGGGGCAATCGCTGATTTGCCACGTAATCATCCAGCGATACCCCATGTTTTGCAAAAACTTATTACCAAAGGAATCGATTCACCTTTCAAGTCGCTATTTAGGTTTCCCTGTCCACAACCATATACTAAGACAGGACACAACGACTTGAAAATCAGGACTTGTCCTCCTGCACAGGGATCGACAAAGCTAAATAGGGCTGAGCGAGTCCCTAACCCGTGGGCTTGCCAAACCGCCATAAACCTTTTCGTGACCCCCCCCTCATTTTGGACTACGCACCAAGGTATGTAAAAATTTCCAAGATCTCTTTCCTCGCCGAGCTGAACGACGTACTGTTTCATCTAGTAAGCCTCCAAACACCTGGATCTTGGTCTTAAGCCAGGAGACCTCAAGTCCCAAAGACTTTGCCTCCTCGTGCAGCGCCTCGAGAGCCATCACCATTCACCAGGACCTCCAGCGACTGAGCAAACATTACTGCATCATCGGCAAAAACTAGATCAGTGATCTTAGTGTCTTACCTGATCTTACTCATGTTTCATAGTTCAAAATTGAAATGAATGAAGACCGAAGATAAATATTGGTTAAGTTTTGGACTAAAAAGGGGAACAGAAAATAGAAGTTCCAGCCGAGAAGTTGAGCGCCAAGAAGATTTGGTGGTTACATATGAAGTTGGCAAGTTCAGAAGTATAGTGGTAGTAATGTTTGTCATTTTACTACACTTGCAACAAATTTGGCCCGTGCTCTATAAGTTGTAGATTAGTTTTGGTTGGAATACGTGGAAAAATTGATGGCGCCGAGGAGAATTTGACGTGTTTGGGGTGAATGATTTCTATTGCGAAAGATGAATCAATGTTTGTCAGTAGAAAATTTACACAGAAAAAGAAGAGGAGAGAGAGAGAGAGAGAGAGAGAGGAAAAGGGAGAGAGAGAAGAGAGAGAGAGGAGAGAGAGAGAAGGAGAGAGAAAAAGAGAGAGAGAGAGAGAGAGAGGAAAAGAGAAGAGAGAGGAGAGAGAGAAGAGAGAGAGAGAGGAGAGAGAGGGAGAGAGGAGAGAGAGAGAGAGAGGAGGAGGAGAGAGGGAGAGGGGAGAAGAGAGAGAGAGAGAGAGATAGAGGAGAGAGAAGAGGAGAGAGAGAAGAGAGAGAGAGAGAGAGAGAGAGAGAGAGGGAGAAGAGAGAGAGAGAGAAGGAGAGAGAAGAAGAGAGAGAGAAGAGAAGAGAGAGAGAGAGAGAGAGGGAAAAGAGAAAAGAGAGAAGAGGGGGAGAGAGAGAGAGAGAGAGGGAGAGAGAGGGGGAGAGAGAGAAGAGAAGAGAGAGAGAGAGAGAGAGGGGAGAGAGAGAGAAGAGAGAGAAGAGAGAGGAAGAGAAGAGAGAGAGAGGAGAAAAGAGAGAAGAGAGAGAGGAGAGAGAGGGGGAGAGAGAGAGAGAGAGAGAAGAGAGAGAGAGAAGGAGAGAGGAGGAGAGAGAGAAGAGAAAGAGAGAGAGAGAGAGAGAGAGAGAAGGAGAGAGAAGAGAAGAGAAGAGGGAAAAAGAGGAAGAGGAGAGAGAGAGAAGAAGAGAGAGAGAGAGAGAGAGAGAGGAGAGAGAGAGAGAAGAAGAAAGAGAAGAGGAGAGAGAGAGAGAGAGAAAGAAGAGGAAAAAGAGAGAGAGAGATTATTATCTTAATTTTTATAACGATATGATTTACTCTTTTTGGTTTTTGTTTTCAGTATAATTTCTCCGCATCTCCAATCCCTCAATTGTTACCATAACTTAAAATCTACTAGAGTAATAATTTTCATGCGATTGTTTTTGACCAACTGAACAATATGTAAAAAATAGATATGTAATGAACCCAATTGTAAGGACTTTTTATCCTTTTATCAGATTTTTTAATAAATCATGTTTGAAGCAAATATCTTAAAAATCATTCCATTCTAAATGTTTTTTGTAGAAAGTACAAACCAATACCCAAAACGTTGTATGTAATTTAAAATGGTAATTTAAACCCCTTTTAACAAAATAAAAAGTACTTTAGGAAAATAAAAAAATCATCCCACAAGCTGCGTAGAAGCTGTTCAACCCAAAAAAAAAAATCATGTGCTTTTGGGGTTTTGTCATTCTTCAATATCTTTTAAATTAGATTTACATAATAGTTAGAGTTAATGCTTGAGAAGGTCATGGCCGCTGCTGTTTTTTTTGGGGATAATGTGAAGATGACGAGGGTCAATAGGGGAAAAACAAAAACAATTTTCATGTTTTCTTTCTGCTATTAAGGAAAATATTTTTCTAAAAATTGCTTTATTACCATCAAATTTTCCCTTGGTTGATAATATATTCATCAGGAAGTTCATGTCCCAATACAAAAAAAATATTCATACACCTTGAACTTCAATTTGTATTTTCCCCCCTTG
>JACEEZ010021599.1:0-5000 GCA_016584305.1 Chionoecetes opilio
ACATGTGAAGCTGAAATTATAGTCGTCCATGAGGTAGTAACCGAGATAGGACTACGTTGTTAAAAGGAATCTTAACCAAACAAAGCGAAAAAAGAAAATAAGAAATCTCCCCGTTCAAGTCGGACAGCCTGGCTCCCAGCACCCTCCAGAACTAAGCTGCGGGGTGGCGAGCGAATATAACCTTGTACTTTATGTTCTATATAGAGAAAATAGCCTTGTACTTTCCCTTCTGTATAGTGAAGTAAAACCTTGTACTTTCTTTTCTATTTAGTAAAGAATAGCCTTAAACTTTCTTCTTGTATATAAATGTACATCGTGTTTGTAGGATGAAAAAGATCAATCCTTGCATTCTATAAACATGACGAGTCCTGACGTGAGAACATAAGAACATTACATTAATTAAGGAGACTACAAGGACAGAGGCATCTAGCTACGTGCTTTATAGGGTACATTTCCAGATGAACACCGAACTTCCTTGGGTGGACGAAATTATTTTTTTCTGGTGAGTTTTGATGTATTTTGAATTAATCTGCTAACCGTTTCTGTCGCAAATACTTTTTTTTTTTTTTTTTTTTTTTTGTGATTTGCAACAAAATGGACAAAACAAACAAATGGAACCTAGCCACATTTATACCTAACCTAACCTTTACCTAACCTATATCTAGCCTATACCTATACCTAACCTATACCTAACCTAACCTAACCTTACTACCTCAACTCCTAACCTTATAACCTAACTACTAACCTAATACCTAACCTTACCTAACCTAACCTAACCTAACCTAACCTATACCTAACCTAACCTAACCTATCCTAACCTAACTAACCTAACCTTTACCTAACCTAACCATACCTAACCTATACCTAACCTAACCTAACCTACCTTTACCTAGCCTATACCTAACCTAACCTATACCTAACCTATACCTAACCTAACCTAACCTAATCTAACCTGACCTAACCTAACCTAACCTTTACCTAACCTATACCTAACCTAACCTAACCTAACCTATACCTAACCTAACCTAACCTAACCTAACCTAACCTAACCTTTACCTAACCTAACCTTTACCTAACCTAACCTAACCTATACCTAACCTAACCTAACCTAACCTAACCTAACCTAACCTATACCAACCTAACTTAACCTATACCTAACCTAACCTAACCTAACCTATATCTAACCTAACCTAACCTAACCTAACCTAACCTAACCTATACCTAACCTAACCTAACCTTTACCTAACCTAACCTAACCTAACCTATACCTAACCTAACCTAACCTAACCTTTACCTAACCTAACCTATACCTAACCTAACCTAACCTATACCTAACCTAACCTAACCTTTACCTAAATAGAAAAAAAAAAAAAAAAAATGCGACATAAACGGTTAGCAGATTATTTCAAAACACATCAAAACTCACCAGAAAAAAACAGTTTCGTCTACCAAAATGAATTCGGTGTTCATCTGGAATAATACCCTTTATAGTTCCTACTTACACTATCATTACCTACATCCACCATTCATCCCTATCCATGAAATTATTTAGTCATATTCTAAAACATAACAGGAATAAAAGGATATCTTCTCACAATGTTGTAAAGAAAAAAGATCTATCTTGCATCCCTATCCATAAAATTGTTTAACCCCGTCACACCCAGATCTTTCCTTTACTATAAAAAATTGTATGTTGTCGAGCCATAAAATTAAGAAAACTCACTTAATATACCAAATTAGTTAGTGGATAAGGATACTAAACAGGTCATATCTTTAACATATTGCTTGTAGTCACTAAAAATTGTCTAATGGTACCCAAATTACAATGGAAATTACGTTCTGGGTCTCAAGGGGTTAAGTCTCCCTTTAATTAAAACATGAGAGGAATGAAAGTTTAATCTTCTCACAATGTTGGAAAAAATACTTTGTGTACCTGTAAGTCTTCTAGGAACTGTCTACACCAAATCCTTAATATATGCGAGAACTGATGATGAAAAAATAATTATATGTTACGAATGAAAACTTTAGAATTCACAGATAATTGCAAGGAATAAAGTTGAAATAAATAATGTTTCATGCAGTTGTAAGCTTCGAGGAAATGTCTGCTAATACAATATTCACAAATATATGTGCACAGAATAAAGTTTAAAATTATAATGTTTCAGATGAAGTTGTAAACTTTTGATTGGAAATGTGCGTATATTATTTTGCCCGAATTATTGTGGACAACTTTTTTTTAAAGGTAGTTTTGATGTGTTGAATTAATTGTAAGTTTGTCCTATATATGTTAGTTATGTTGATATTTTTTAGGTAAAGGTTATAGGTTAGGTTAGGTTAGGTTAGGTACTATAGGTTATGTTATGTTATGTTTGATATAGGTTATGTTAGGTAAAGGTTAGGTTGGTATAGTTCGGTTAGGTTATGTTTAGGTATAGGTTGGTTAGGTACTAAGGTTGGTTAGGTTATGGTATAAGGTTATGTTAGGTTAAGGTTAGGTTAGGTTAGTTAGGTTAGTATATAGGTTTAGGTTATGTATATGTTTGTTAGGTTATGTTAGGTAAGGTTAGGTTAGGTATAGGTTCGGTTAGGTTATGTTAGGTAAAGGTTAGGTTAGGTATAGGTTCGGTTAGGTTATGTTAGGTAAAGGTTAGGTTAGGTAATAGGTTCGGTTAGGTTATGTTAGGTAAAGGTTAGGTTAGGTATAGGTTCAGTTAGGTTAAATTTGTTTTTTTTTTTGTCATTTTTGTTGCATATCACACACACACACAAAAAATAGTGATTTGCGACAGAAACAGTTAGGATTCATTCAAAGTCACGTTCAGTAAACTCACCAGGATAGTATAAATAGTTCGTTCACAAGACAGTTTCGTTTTTGAAATGTACCAAAATGTGATATCTTGATGATGAACACAACTTGCTTGGGAGGCCACATTAAGAGCAGCCTAGTCTTGAAAACTAAATTGCAGCGCGGAAACATTATAAGGTTTATGGAACTGTCGCCGATGGGAATTCTCGCCGAAACACCAACTTAGAACTCTCGCCGAGTGAAATGTAACACTACCTGGACTTGGGCACCTAACTTAACCTAACTGATCAAGCTACGAGTATTTATCCCTGAATGCCAGAAACGCGGGTAACACTTGATTAATGGTATTATTGGGTCTTGTAATTATCACGAATTGAACCACTTGACTCGCCGCGGGAGAATGTCCTACGCGACAGTTCCAGGTACCCATTATAACATCCAGATAACATAACATTATATCACATTTCCTATAGAAGAACAAAATACGTCACAATTTTGCTTTATGAAGAAAAAAATGCCTGTAATGTGATATGATAAAATAACAAGTCATGATAACAAGCACTTACCTTTCATCACCATCATTCATCCATCATCACAGTCTGCCTCTCTTCTCTCTACATCCATTGCCTGTAGCTTTTATGTAGTCACTATTCTTTCTTATGTAATAAATGTTCACTGCTAATGTGTATGTATCATACAACATGTAACACCTTCCTTTATCGCCTCACATCATCATCAGTACTCGTGCTCTCCTTCCTCACTCTGTACTTTTCATGCACCACATTACCTTTCTGATCATTATCCACTGTAACACACTATTTTCTCCCCTATCCATGTACTCGTGTTACTGTTATTTCATGCACCACTACACCACTGTACACCTTTCCCTGCCACTGTATCAGCCTTGTCACACCACCACCCACCACCTCAGTGAACGTTACATTGTTTTTTTTTTGCCCGCTATCCATCGTACTCGTGTTACTGTTATTTCATGCACCACTAACACCACTGTAACACCTTTCCCTGCCACTGTATCAGCCTTGTCACACCATCAACACCACCTCAGTAAACGTTACATTGTTTTCTTGCCCGCTATCCATCGTACTCGTGTTACTGTTATTTCATGCACCACTAACACCACTGTAACACCTTTCCCTGCCACTGTATCAGCCTTGTCACACCACCAACACCACCACCTCAGTGAACGTTACATTGTTTTTTTGCCCGCTATCCATCGTACTCGTGTTACTGTTATTTCATGCACCACTAACACCACTGTAACACCTATCCTGCCACTGTATCAGCCTTGTCACACTCAACACCACCACCTCAGTGAACGTTCCCTTGAGTTACTTGGTGTTGTTTAGGGCTGCGAGGATCCATTGAGGAACCCTATGAGCCCTGGTGATGTCCTATGATGAGGTCAAAGGCGTGGTAGTTCATACA
This sequence comes from Chionoecetes opilio, assembly GCA_016584305.1. Classification (NCBI taxonomy): domain Eukaryota; kingdom Metazoa; phylum Arthropoda; class Malacostraca; order Decapoda; family Majidae; genus Chionoecetes; species Chionoecetes opilio. The sequence goes on from JACEEZ010021599.1 coordinate 4,253, forward strand.
TTTTCTTCAGGAAGGCACAGGTGAGGCGGATGACAACACGTGTCGTCGTGATGGGTTTGTTTACGTTTCCTCTCCCCCTAATCTTGACAGTGACATGTGCGCTGATGCCTTTTCAACGGCACCACAAAAAATATTCTAGTCCTTCTCTTTTCCTCGTATTCAACAGAGCTGGGCGCGACTTTAATTTTTTCAGGTGCGACTTTGACTTAGCGACTTTGCTGCCGGACCTGGTGCAACTGCGACTCTGCGACTCTATTTTTGGCCCCCCCAGTGCGACTTGCGACTTTGCGACTTTGCGACTGCGACTTATTTTTCCCGGTGCGACTCCGCTAAATTACAAAGTAAACTTTAGCGCGATAACAGAAACATGCTTTTATAAGGCAGAAAAACACATATTTATTCATTTTTTAGTTTAAACACAGCCTGAACTATTATCTAAAGGTCCTCCTCCTCCTCCTCCTCTACGTCCTCCTGGCCCATCTTCTCCCATTGAGGAACACAAGCTCCTCAAAGTTAACCTCCTTTCTTTCAAAAAAGTCGTCTTTGTTCCTGTTCAAGGTCGGGGCTAAAGTCGGGGCAAATTTGGCGGTGCGACTTTGCTTAGTCCAACTTTATCAAAACGTTTGCGATTTTCCACTTTGCGACTTCGAAATTCATAGTGCGGCAAAGTCGCAAAGTCGCAAAGTCGCAACTCGGTGCCGCAACGCCCAGCTCTGGTATTCCACTGTTATCTACGTATGTTGAATAT
>JACEEZ010021599.1:10000-15000 GCA_016584305.1 Chionoecetes opilio
TCTTTCTCTCTTTCTTTCTCTCTTTTTTCTCTTCTTTTCTCTTTCTTTCTCTTTCTTTCTCTCTTTCTTTCTCTCTTTCTTTCTCTTTGTTATTCTATTTCTCTATTCTTATTTTATCTCGTTTGGGTTTATTTTGCGTTTGTCGTTCTATAGAAATTGATATTATGTGGTTGATAATAGCCTATATAGTAGCTATTCTCTCTCTCTCTCTCTCTCTTCTCTCTCTCTCTTCTCCTCTCTCTCTCTCTCTCTCTCTCTCTCTCTCTCTCTCTCTCTCTCTCTCTCTCTCTCTTATATTTTTCGTATCTGTCTGTTTCTCTCTTCTCCTCTCTCTCTCTTCTCTCTCTCTCCTCTCTCTCTCTCTCTCTCTCTTCTCTCTCTCTCTCTCTCTCTCTCTCTCTCCCCTCTCTCTCTCTCTCTCTCTCTCTCTCTCTCTCTCTCTCTCTCTCTCTCTCTCTCTCTCATCACTGCTTCAACCAATTTACTTTATTATCTTCACCTTATCTTCCAATAAACGTCTAAGAAAGCGTGGCAGATAATAACAGATAATAACAGATGATAACAAGAGGCCAGGCTATCAATGTACTCATATCGTAATATCTTAAGTATATAATAAGAGTCAAATCTGAGCCTCTCGATAAAAATCATTAAAAGTTTAAGAAAATGTTTGATATTTCAGAAAATAACACGAAGCTTGAATCTTTGTGAAAATATATATTGTTAGGTGTGATTATTATATAAAATCTCGTTTGGTGTCGTGTTTACTATCTGTGAAGAACTGTAGACGCAGGTTCGATTAATATGTGCTTGAATGAAGAGTCGATAAAACGAACCATAGGCTGTAATCTTCGGTCATAACCAAAATATTGATAGTTCAACTTCAAAAACCCGCCAACCTGATTTCTACAACGAAAAAAAAATGCGAATTACATTGTGGAGGCGAGTCTAAAGGAAAATAGCCAGTGTAATAACAAAGCAACGCGCCGTTAAAAAGACGAACACGGCTTGCGTAATCAAAACAAAACGGTTGTCGCGCTCACTCACTCGTGAAAACAATACCATTTGGACGTAAAAACGGGATAATTATACCTTGTACGCGGATAGAAGTTAAAGTGAAAGTGTCTTGAGTGCACAGCTGGTCTTGCAGTGTCTTGAGAAGCATGTAAGTACTGAAATATTAACCCAATGTCTATGTAAGTGTGTAGTAAGCTGAGTGCGTGTGTCTGTATGCCAAGTGTATGCCAAGTAAATGCAGTGTGTGCTTTCTCGCAGCGGGCCGCCTAGCATACCCATGGAGTAATGCCACCCACACCATTAACTTTTGTCATAATGAAAGACGCCATAAATCTCCAGCCTTGTAATTACCTCGGGCTTAATGGCTTTCCGCAGAGCTAACCGAACCCGTCCTGTGGCTGGCGAGTTTTTTTTATCTTCCTCTGCCTCTTCCTTCGCTTCGTCATACATAAGTGTCTTTCAGGTTCTGTTATACCCTTCTTTCTGACGTGTATGTGCAGTGGAGGGAATTATTTTAAGTGTTTATTATTCGTTTTCTAAGAGTAGGTTGTTGTAATAGACGGTGAGGCATAGGAGGGGCTGGCAGGCACGCACACACACACATACACACTCTCTCTCTCTCTCTCTCTCTCTCTCTCCTCTCTCTCTCTCTCTCTCTCTCTCTCGTCTTTCTTCCCTTCCTACTCTCTTCCTTTATCTCCTTCCTTCCTTCCTTCCTTCCTTCCTTCCTTCCTTCCTTCCTTTTACTCCTCGCTTTCCTCCTTTCTTCCTTCCTTCCCTCCCTATCTTTCTCTCTCTTTCCTCCTTCATTCGTCATTCCAATCTTCCTCACATCACCTTTTCTCTCTCTCTCTCTCTCTCTCTCTCTCTCTCTCTCTCTCCTCTCTCCTCTCGTCTCTCTCTCTCCTCTCTCTCTTCTCTCTCTCTCTCTCTCTCTCTTCTCTCTCAGTTTCTCATTATAGACTTAATCTGTCACCTCTCCGAATATGATGAGTGTTCTCGGACAGGTGGGTAATTTAGGAGAATCATAACTCATTGTGCGCGACCGTGAAATAACACGAGGTAGAACTAGAGGGGCAAACAGACAGACAGGCAGAGAGACAGGGCGAGGCTTCCATCCGTAAACCGTCCAAATGTAGTCTGATGTTTTTATTTCTGACTGTATCTCCTCTCTCTCTCTCTCTCTCTCTCTCTCTCTCTCTCTCCTCTCCTCTCTCTTCTCTCTCCTCTCTCTCTCTCTCTCCCTCTCTCTCCATTCTTTGTCTGTCTCTTTTTTTATGCCTGTCTGTCTCTCTTTTTATTTCTGTCTGTCTGTCTCTCTCTCTTTATGTCTGTCTGTATCTCTCTCTCTTTATGTCTGCCTGTCTGTCTCTCTCTCTTGATGTCTGCCTGTCTGTCTCTCTCTCTTTATTTCTGTCTGTCTGTCTCTCTCTCTTTATATCTGTCTGTCTCTCTCTCTCTTTATGTCTGTTTGTCTGTCTCTCTCTCTTGATGTCTGTCTGTCTCTCTCTCTCTCTCTGTCTCAGCCTGTCTGTCTCTCTCTCTTTCTCATTCACTCTGTTTTGTTTCCTGTACTCTCTCTCTCTCTCTCATCCCCTCTCTTTTCCTCTCTCTCTCTCTCTCTCTCTCTCTCTCTCTCCTCCTCTCTCTCTCTCTCTCTCTTCTCCTCTCTCTCTCTCTCTCTCTCTCTCTCTCTCTCTCTCTCTCTCTCTCTCTCTCTCTGTCTCTCCCTCTCTCCCTCAATCTCTAGCTTCCCTCCATGCCAGCTCAAAGAGAGATGGAATAATCTGTGAGTAATGGTTGCTGCCTTCTGGTTATCAGGTTAGGGACTCGTAAATTCGCCCACAAGACGCAAGTGCAATAAAAGAATCGAGTTACTTAGAAAAAAACCTCCCAGATGGACAGCCAGACAGACAGATACGCTATGCACAGAGGTTGGTAGTGAATAGTAGTTTGTATGTAGTACCCACCACCACTACCACTACCACGACAACCTTACCACCCTACCACCACAACCGCCCACCCACCACCTCCACTACTACCACTACTACAACCTACCACAAAACCACCACTACTATCACAACCTACCACACCACCACCACTACTACTACAACCATAACAACTACTACCACTTCTACAACCTACCAGACAACCACCACCTCTACTGCCACACCACCACCACCACTACTACCACAACCATAACAACTACTACCACTTCTACGACCTACCACACAACCACCACCTCTACTGTCACACCACCACCACCACTACTACCACAACCACCACCACTACCACCACTACTACCACAACCTACCACACAACCACCCCCTCTACTATCACACCACCACCACCACCACCACATCCGAAACCACCACCACTACCACCACTACTACCACAACCTACCACACTACCACCACTACCACACCACAACCACTACTACTACCACACCACAACCACAACAACCTTCCACAACCACACCACCACTACTAGCACCACCACCACCACCACCACACCCTTTCTCCAATTGGAAAAAAAACTAGGTATCTCCCGAATCATTTATGGCTTTACTACTCTCACCGTCACTTCAAATTACTTGGAAGTGAAGTTAGACCAGAACGCTTAGTAACTTTAAATGATAACTTAACCTAACCCAACCTAACCTAACTAAGAATGATACTGTCCCCTTGTCTCTGTTGTAATTATAATCTCGAAGTGTAGACCAATTTCAGACCCAATATCTAGTATCAGGTCTGCGCTGCATGCTCTGACCGGGAGACATTAGTTCTTAGAGACCCGTTATTAAGTTCTTTAGCTAATGGATAACTCTGGGGGATAATAATGGCATCGTGCAGTGTAGAAAGTTATAAATTATGTGCTTAATGTTAGATCGAAGAGCGAGGATTTCTTTTACGAGGATTTCAGCTTCATGATTTTAAAGCTTAACCTAACAACATACACAAGTTACTCTCTCTCTCTCTCTCTCTCTCTTTTTTTTCTCTTCTTTCTCTTTATTTTTTTTTCTTCTCTCTCTCTCTCTCATCTCTCTCTCTCTCCTCTCTCTCTCTCTCTCTCTTCTCCTCTCTCTCTCTCTTTTTTTACTTGTTTTATTTTTCCTCTCTCTCTCTCTTCATTCTATCTCTTTACTCTCTCTTCTTCCTCTCTCTCATGCATCTCTCCTCTCTCTCTCCTTCATCTCCCCTCTCTCTCCTACTCTTCTCTCTCTCTCTCTCTTCTTATCTCCCTGCATTTCCTTTATCCTTTCTTGTTTTGAATATTTTCCTTTTTATTTTATCTATTTTATATTTCATTTTCCATTTCCATGCATATTCCTTTTTCCTTTGCATTTTCCCGCTAAAATTTCCACTCTATCTATCTCTCCTTTCTTCTCTCTCCCTCTCTTCCTCCTGCATTCGCTAAATTTTCCACTATATTTACCTCTCTCCCTTCTTCCTTCTCTCTCTCTTCCTGTATTCGCTAAATTTCCCACTCCTATCTAATTATCCTCTCTCCTCCTCTCTCTCCTCTCTGCTTCCTCATATTCTCCCATCAGCATCTTCTCTCTCGTCTCGGAGGGTCGTCTCTCTTCTGCTTTTCTTCCGCTCTCTTCACTTCTCATTCTGCTTGAATTTGCAAGCATCATTACTTGCTGTGGTGGAGGGAGATGCTTTGCTGTTTTGCTGTGTTCAGTTGTCAGCTGCTGTGGGAACTGTGGGAAGGTCGCCAAGGAACACAACAGGAGAAGGAAGGTAGAGGCTGTGTGTAGAGGCTCTTGTTCACAGCTCTCTTAACAGCCATCAGTAAGCCATTCATTGGGGTGCGTTTGTTCCCGCCATGGCATCGCTTGTTAGAAGTTCTTATGTGGTGGTGGTGGTGATAGTGATGGTGGTGGTGGTAGGTGGTGGTAGTGGTAGTTGGTGGTAGTGGTACTGGTGGTGGTAGTGGTGGTAGTAGTGGTGGTACTGGTGGTGGTAGTGGTGGTAGTGATG
>JACEEZ010021599.1:17500-27500 GCA_016584305.1 Chionoecetes opilio
CTCTCTTTTTTTTTTTCTCATCTCTCTCTCTCTCTCTCTCTCTCTCTCTCTCTTCTCTTTCTCTCTTCTCCTCTCTCTCTCTCTCTCTCTCTCCTCTCTCTCTCTCTCTCTCTCTCTCTCTCTCTCTCTCTTACGTCCTCTCTCTCTCTCTCCTCTCATCTCCTCTCTCTCTCTTCTCCTCTCGTCTCATCTCTCCTCTTCTCCCATGCTTACAGTGTTTCCTTCCCATTAGTCTTGTTTGCAGAGTGTATTTCATTGTAAAACCACACCAAACACACACACAAAACACAAACACACACACACACACCCCCACACACACACACCCCCACACACACACACACACCACACACACCACACACACACACACACACACACCACACACACACAAACACACACACCCACAACACACACACACCACACAAAAACACCACCACACACACACACACACACACAACACACCAAAACCCCACCACAACCCCCCCAAACCCTAGGCGTCGCGGCCCGGTGCACTTTGCGATTTTGCGACTTTTACTCACATAAAATTTCAAAGCGCGAAGTCAAAAGTCGCAAACGTTTTGATAAATCGGACAAAAAAAGTCGCCCGCCAATTTTCCCCCGCTTTAGCCCCGACTTTGAACTAACAACGACAATTTTTTTTGAAAGAAAGGAGTCAACTTTGAGGGGCTTGTGTTTTTCCCCAATGGAGAAGGTGGGACAGGGGGACTAGAGGAGGGGGAGGAGGGGGACCCGTAATATATTTTCTGTGTTTGAACTAAAAAAGAAAAAAATTGTGTTTTTGTCTGCCTTATAAAAAAACATGTTTTTTTTATCGCCCGGGGAAAAAAAAAAAGTCGCAGTCGCAAGTCCAAAGTCCCAAGTCGCACTGGGGGGGGGGGCCAAAAATAGAGTCGCAGAGTCGCAGCGCACCAGGGCCGGGAGCAAAGTCGCTAATCCAAAATCCCCTAAAAAATTAAAATCGCGCCCAGCTTTTGACACACACACACACACACACAAACACACAACATGACCACACAGACACATACTAGACACACACAACACCCACACCGAGACATAGACACACACACACACACAACCACAGACATAATACATTACACCACACCCAAAACAAAAGGAGGAGAGAGAGGAGATAGAGAGAGAAGAGAGAGAGGAGGAGAGAGAGAGAGAAGAGAGGAGGGAAAAGAGAAGAATAAACCCGTATTGTCTGTGGGATGCAGAGTACTGGTATACTGTCCAACACGTCAGCTACAGTTCTGGTAACACTGGATCCTAAAAAGTCTTTTTCTCCCGGCGAGACGCGGAATTCCCGTTCTCTAAGCGAGGATGTGGTTTCTCGTGAAGACGCCTGGCTGTAGCTCCGAAACTAACCACAGGAACTTCTTGAAAATACCCTCATTGTGATTCCCACGCAAAGTTACTGTGATTGGTACAAGACTCTTAACTTAGCCGTAACTTAACCTGACGTGTTCAAGAGTAAACGCCAGATACTCTTCCAGACAACGGGAATATGCGTGCAGCCAGGTTAGGGGCCCGTCACACCCGTGCCACCAAGGGTATGACAGGAGGTAGGCAGTGGGACCCAGGCTGGACGGTTTACATGGGGTTTACATGGAGGGGTTTACATGGGTTTTACATGGGTTTACATGGGGTTTACATGGGGTTTACATGGGGTTTACATGGGGTTTACATGGGGTTTACATGGGTTTTACATGGAGAGGTTTACATGGGGCTTACATGGGGTTTACATGGGGTTTACATGGGGTTTACATGGGTTTTACATGGAGAGGTTTACATGGGGTTTACATGGGTTTTACATGGAAAGGTTTACATGGGGTTTACATGGGGTTTACATGGGTTTTACATGGAGAGGTTTACATGGGGTTTACATGGTTTTACATGGAGAGTTTACATGGGGTTTACATGGGTGTTTACATGGGGGGTTTACATGGTTTTACATGGAGAGGTTTACATGGGGCTTACATGGGGTTTACATGGGTTTACATGGGGGTTTACATGGAGGTGTTTACATGGAGAGGTTTACATGGGGTTTACATGGGTTTTACATGGAGAGGTTTACATGGGGTTTACATGGGGTTTACATGGAGGGGTTTACATGGGTTTTACATGGAGAGGTTTACATGGGGCTTACATGGGGTTTACATGGGGTTTACATGGGGTTTACATGGAGGTGTTTACATGGAGAGGTTTACATGGGGTTTACATGGGTTTTACATGGAGAGGTTTACATGGGGTTTACATGGGGTTTACATGGAGGGTTTACATGGGTTTTACATGGAGAGTTTACATGGGGCTTACATGAGGGTTTACATGGGGTTTTACATGGGGTTTACATGGAGGTGTTTACATGGAGAGGTTTACATGGTGGTTTACATGGGTTTTACATGAGAGGTTTCATGGGGTTTTCATGGGGTTTACATGGAGGGTTTACATGGGTTTTACATGGAGAGGTTTACATGGGCTTACATGGGGTTTACATGGGGTTTACATGGGGTTTACATGGAGTGTTTTACATGGAGAGGTTTACATGGGGTTTACATGGGTTTACATGGAGAGGTTTACATGGGGTTTACATGGGGTTTACATGGAGGTTTACAGGGTTTACATGGAGGGTTTACATGGAGAGGTTTTTCATGGGGTTACATGGGGTTTACATGGGGTTTACATGGGGTTACATGGAGGTGTTTACATGGAGAGGTTTACATGGGTTTTTCATGGGTTTTACATGGAGAGTTTCATGGGAGGTTTACATGGGGTTTACATGGAGGGTTTTACATGGAGAGGTTTACATGGGGTTTACATGGGGTTTACATGGGAGTTTACATGGAGAGGTTTACATGGGGTTTACATGGGGTTACATGGGGTTTACATGGGGTTTACATGGAAAGGTTTACATGGAGGTTTACATGGAGAGTTTTACATGAGGGTTTACATGGGGTTTACATGGAAGGTTTTACATGGGGTTTACATGGAGAGGTTTACATGGGGTTTTACATGGGGTTTACATGGAGAGGTTTACATGGAGAGGTTTTCATGGAGAGGTTTACATGGAGAGGTTTACATGGAGAGGTTTACATGGAGAGGTTTACATGGAGAGGTTTACATGGAGAGGTTTACATGGAGAGGTTTACATGGGGTTTATCATGAGGTTTACATGGGAAGTTTACATGGGGTTTACATGGAGGTTTACATGGAGAGGTTTACATGGAGAGGTTTACATGGAGAGGTTTACATGGAGAGGTTTACATGGAGAGGTTTACATGGAGAGGTTTACATGGAGAGGTTTACATGGGGTTTCATGGAGGTTTACATGGATGGGTTTTACATGGAGAGGTTACATGGGGTTTACATGAGGGTTTACATGGGTTTACATGGAGAGGTTTAATGAGGGTTTACATGGAGAGGTTTTACATGGGGTTTACATGGAGAGTTTATCATGGGGTTTACATGGAGAGGTTTCTGGGTTTACATGGAGAGGTTTACATGGGGTTTACATGGAGAGGTTTACATGGGGTTTACATGGAGAGGTTTACATGGAGAGGTTTACATGGAGAGGTTTACATGGAGAGGTTTACATGGAGAGGTTTACATGGAGAGGTTTACATGGAGAGGTTTACATGGAGAGGTTTACATGGAGAGGTTTACATGGGGTTTACATGGAGAGTTTACATGGGGTTTACATGGGAGGTTTACATGGAGATGTTTACATGGGTTTACATGTAGAGGTTTACATGGGGTTTTACATGGGAGTTTACATGGGGTTTACATGGGGTTTACATGGAGAGGTTTACATGGAGAGGTTTACATGGAGAGGTTTACATGGAGAGGTTTACATGGAGAGGTTTACATGGAGAGGTTTACATGGAGAGGTTTACATGGAGAGGTTTACATGGAGAGGTTTACATGGAGAGGTTTACATGGAGGGTTTAATGGAGAGGTTTACATGGGTTGACATGGGTTTACATGGGTTTACATGGGGTTTACACTGGGTTTCATGGGTCTTACATTTTACATCTCTTTACTTTCTTTACATTCGCTCTCTCCATCTTCTCATTCTCTCTCTTTCTCATCTCTCTCTCTTCTCTACTGGTCTTCATGGTTCTCTGGGGCTCTCTCTGTCTCTCTTCAGTCATGGCTTTACATTGACAGTTTTTCAGAAAAGTCATATGTATAGAAATGTCTCTCTCTCTCTCTCTCTTCTCTTTTCTCTCTCTCTCTCTCTCAATTCTCTCGTCTCTCTCTCTCTCTCTCTCTCTCTCTCTCTCTCTCTCTCATCTTTCTCTCTCTCTCTCTCTCTCTCTCTCTCTCTCTCTCTCTCTCTCTCTCTCGTCTCTCTCTCTCTCTCTCTCTCCCGTCTCTCTCTCTCTCTCTCTCTCTCTTCAAAAAGTCACTCTGCTATGTGAATCAAGAAAGCATCACCACATTCATTCAACATTCAAACATTAAAAGCCACATTAAAAGCTAAATTAATTCAACATTCAAGAATTATGTAGGCAAGTCAATGTTAGTTACGCTCCATTAAAACACTAACAAAAACAGGTTCATTAACTACTCAGGTATTGAAGGTGCAAAGTCATCGCTAATTTGTCCATCGCTTTTAATATCACACAATTTATCGCGGCTGTAAAGGATACGACACACACAGACACACAAAAAAAACTTGTTTATCGGGTATGTCAGGAAAAAATTCAATATTGGTTTACATGATTTGTTTATCAAGATGAGGTTTGGGTAAATATACTGATTGTGTGGTGTTACGTTTGCTGTTAAGGAGTTAGTGTTGTGGTTTGTGGTAGAATGTGAATAACTTTGTATTTAATGAGAGAATAAATAAATAGATAAACACACACACACACACACACACACACACACACACACACACACACACACACACACACACACACACACACACACACACACACACACCACACACACACACACTCACACACTCACACTCACACACACACACACCACACACACACACACACACACACTCACACTCACTCACACACACACACACTCACTCACACACACACACACACACACACACACACTCACACACACACACACACACACACACACGATGGTCCAGTGGAGAGAGCTTTGGTGCGCCATTCTGTGTTTAGTCGGTTCGAATCTCCGCTCGCTCTCGGGGATTTTTCACTGACAAATTCGGGCGGTTACTGTCCCCCTTGAGCAATGGGATGGGGGGGGGGTGTGGTGTGTGGCTCCAGCATTACTCTAAGATCGGTAATAATGAGCCTCAAACTCGCAACAGGAGGGTGAAACTGGCGATCGCGAGTCCGGTTCGCGTGGACAAGACCATGGGTGATTGACACCCATCTAAACTGAGACCCAGGATAAAAAAAAAGATCAAACATAGAAGCACTGATAAGCAGATAAGAAATTAAATGATTTCACACACACACACACACACACACACACCACACACACACACACACACACACACACACACACACACACACGCGCACACACACACACACACACACACACACACACCAAAAAAATGATAACAAAGATAACAAATGGATATAAACATGAATATATAAAAAGATCAAACTAGAAATGACTGATAACAAGATAACAAGACTGATGGATTACTCTCAGGTGTACAGTGGGTATAGTGACCTTTCTAATGACAGGTGATAGGACAGGTGTTAGCCAGGGCGGGGTATTGGGCCAGGGGGGCATTGAGCCAGGGAGGGGGGGCATGACGCTCTCCTATACTCACCTCTGACATTTACCTTCTGTCTCGTAAATGATGCAATAATTAATCACGATGCACTCAATTGGTTACGGTGTTTTTTGCGTGCGTGTGTGTGTGTGTGTGTGTGTGTGTGTGTGTGTGTGTGTGTGTGTGTGTGTGTGTGTGTGTGGTGTGTGTGTGTGTGTGTGTGTGTGTGGTTAAGTTAGGTTGAAAGTGGTGAAAGTTTTTTTTTTTGGTCTACCAAGAGAGAGAGAGAGAGTGAGAGTAGAGAGAGAGAGAGAGAGAGAGAGAGAGAGAGAGAGAGAGAGAGAGAGAGAGAGAGAGAGAGAGAGAGAGAGAGAGGAGAGAAGAGAGAGAGAGAGAAGAGAGAGAGAGACAGAGAGAGAGAGAGAGAGAGAGAGAGAGAGTATTCAAGCCTGATATATAACGGGAAATAACGATAAATATGCAACGTTAAAACACTACCTACAAAAAAAAAAATAGAGTAGCAAGAGAAGCGGAACATCAGTCATAATAATAAAGATAATAAAGATAATAATAAAGATAATAATAAAGATAATAATAAAGATAATAAAGATAATAATAAAGCTAATAAAGTTATAATAAAGATAATAAAGATAATAATAAAGATAATAATAAAGATAATAAAGATAATAATAAAGATAATAAAGATAATAATAGAGATAATAAAGATAATAATAAAGATAATAATAAAGATAATAAAGATAATAATAAAGATAATAAAGATAATAATAGAGATAATAAAGATAATAATAAAGATAATAATAAAGATAATAAAGATAATAATAAAGATAATAAAGATATAATAGAGATAATAAAGATAATAATAAAGATAATAATAAAGATAATAAAGATAATAATAAAGATAATAATAAAGATAATAAAGATAATAATAAAGATAATAATATAGATAATAATAGGGATAATAAAGATAATAATAAAGATAATAAAGATAATAATAAAGATAATAATAGAGATAATAAAGATAATAATAAAGATAATAATAAAGATAATAAAGATAATAATAATGATAATAAAGATAATAATAAAGATAATAAAGATAATAATAAAGATAATAATAAAGATAATAAAGATAATAATAATGATAATAAAGATAATAATAAAGATAATAAAGATAACAATAAAGATAATAAAGATAATAATAAAGATAATAAAGATAATAATAAAGATAATAAAGATAATAATAAAGATAATAAAGATAATAAAGATAATAATAAGGATAATAATGATAATAATAAAGATAATAATGATAATAAAGATAATAATAAAGATAATAAAGATAATAATAAAGATAATAAAGTTATAATAGAGATAATAAAGATAATAATAAAGATAATAATAGAGATAATAAAGATAATAATAAGATAATAAGATAATATAAATAATAATAATAAAGATAATAATAAAGATAATAATAAAGATAATAAAGATAATAATAATGATAATAAAGATAATAATAAAGATAATAAAGATAATAATAAAGATAATAATAAAGATAATAAAGATAATAATAAAGATAATAAAGATAATAATAAAGATAATAAAGATAACAATAAAGAATAATAATAATAAAATAAAGATAATAAAGATAATATAAAGATAATAAAGATAATAAAGATAATAAAGATAATAATAAAGATAAATGATAATAAGCAAGATATAATGAAATAAAGATAATAATAAAGATTTAAGATATACTTAAAGATAATAAAGATAATAATAAATAATAAAGATAATAATAAGGAATAAAGATAATACAAGATAATAAAGTAATAATATAATAAAGATAATGATAGAGATATAAAGAATATAGAATAAAAGAGAAAGAGTAAATAAAGATGAATAAGAAGATAAGAAGAATAAAGAAAAAGATAAAAGATAATAATAGAAAAAGATATAAAGATAATAAATAATAAAGATATAAAGATATTATAAGATTTAAATAAGGGAAATCAAAAGGGAAATAAAAAAAAAAATAAATGCAACTAGATGCATTAAGTATCAAAATGAGCGAATGAATAGAGAAAGAGCAAGATTGGAAAAAAAAAAAAAAAAAAATACCCTTACTATTTTTTTATTGTGTCTGAAATATACTGTCTCAAATACTGTGACTGGAAATCCCCACTAGTTTTCCTCCTCCTCTTCCTCCTCCTCCTCCTCCTCCTCCTCCTCCTCGTCTCCTCCTCCTCCTCCTCCTCCTCCTCCTCCTCCTCCTCCTCCTCCTCCTCCTCCTCCTCCTAGTTCTGTTTACCTATCCTCCTCCTTCTCGTCTTCTTCCTTCTGGTTTCTATTACCTTCCTCCTCCTCGTCTTCCTCTTCCTAGTTTCTGTTTACCTATCCTCCTCCTTATCTTCCTTCTTCTACCTCCTATTACCTTCCTTCCACCTTCTCTTCCTCCTCCTTGCTTCTATTACCTTCCCCACTCCTCCTCCTCCTCCTCCTCCTCCTCCTCCTCCTCCTCCTCCTCCTCCTCCTCCTCCTCCTCCTCCTTGCTTCTATTACCTTCCCACTCCTCTCCTCCTCCTCCTCCTCCTCCTCCTCCTCCTCCTCCTCCTCCTCCTCCTCCTCCTCCTCCTCCTCCTCCTCAACCCCACCCAATCACCCCCAACAAATGCTAATCCTACCCAGGCAAGATACAATTAGGGTATTGAAAACGCCTCATTATAAACACCGCACCGAAAGCCTTGGTAGAGAGGAGACCAAAACATACTTATATTATATTCAAGCAACCGTCTGTACTACCCCTTCCCCCAACCCCTTCCCTCCCCCAACCCCTTCCCTCCCCCTTCCCCAACCCCTTCCCTCCCTTCCCCCTCCTCCCCTTCCCCCTAGTGTGGAAGCATTTTAATGGGCTTGAGAGTAGGGGTGAGGGAGAGAAATGGAGGGGAAATGAGGGGAGAGGGTATCATAGGAGAGGGGATTAGAGGGGGGAGGGAGAGAAAGGGAGGGGTAAGGGGAGGGGGGTACTACATAGGAGAGGGGATTAGAGGGGGAGGGAGAGAAAGGGAGGGGTAAGGGGAGGGGGGTACTACATAGGAGAGGGGATAAGATAAGGGAAGGGAGAGAAAGATGGATGAAGGAGGTAAAGGATGGAGGAATGATGGAGAGATATGGTAAGGAAAGTGGAGGAAGGAAGGGAAGGAAGGAGGGAAGATGAGAGAGGGAGAAGGAAGAGAAGGAGGAGGAGGAGGAGGAGGAGGAGGAGGATTACATAGGATTACATAGGAATAACAGACACCAGGAGACCTATTGGTCCATGACGAGGGTATCTGCTGAACTACATACTACTAACTATCAACTACTTGTAAGAAAACAGTTGGAAAAGGATACCATGTCCTTAAAAGAAGATAGGAACATGGAAGTTTCATAGTGCAGAAAAATAGAGTATGAAATATACTAACTACAACTACCACTACCACTACAACTAATCGATCCGGGGGACTAAATATGAATTCGCAGGGCACTATCAATACCCATTTACTTTACAGTGCGCGTCAAGTCTGTTTTTAAATGTAGTTATTGTGCTGGCTTCGACAACATTTGCTGGTAACTTGTTCCATCGATCAACGACTCTCACATTGAAATAATTTTTACGGAGATCAGTGATGCAACGTTGACCGTTTAGTTTTAAACCATTATTTATTGTTGTCACTTGAGTTGAAAGCTCGAATAGGTTCTCTTGATTAATGACATCAAATCCTTTTAGGATCTTAAAGGTTTCTATTAAGTCCCCACGGATTCTACGATCCTTTAAGGAAAACATATTAAGTTTCCGCAGTCTCTCTTCATAAGATGAATTTCGCAGAGATGGAATTTGTTTGGTTGCTCTTCTTTGCACTGATTCCAATTTTGCTTGGTCTTTTACGAAACAGGGCGACCAGAATTGGACGGCATATTCCAAGTGTGGCCTAACCAAGGACGTGTATAATTGTGTCATTACTTTCGGGGTTTTGTGTTCAAAATTGCGTTTAATAAAGCCCAACATCATATTCGCCTTTTTACTGGCAGCTAGGCAATGCGGACTGGTTTTAAGATCATTACTGATGATGAGGAGGAGGAAGAGGAGGAGGAGGAGGAGGAGGAGGACGAGGAGGAGGGGGAAGAGATGTAAGGATGATGTTAAAGTTGTTTGTTTACATTATGAAGGACACATTAGGACTGAAGTATCCTCCTCCTCCTCCTCCTCCTCCTCCT
>JACEEZ010021599.1:30000-45000 GCA_016584305.1 Chionoecetes opilio
CCCCGCTGCTTTCTTTTTTTTTTCCCTTTCCCTTTTTTCCCTTCCTCTCCCTTTCCCTTCCCTTTTTTCCCTTCAAAACCCTTTTTTTTTTTTCGCTTCCAAAACGGGGTTTTTCCCTTTACTTTACTCTTAATTTGCAAAACACCCTTCCCTTCTCCCCTCTCCCTTCTTTTTTTTCCCCCCCCTTTCCTCCTCCCTTCCCTTCCTTCCCTCCTTCCCTCCTTCCCCCTTCCCTTCCCCCCCTCCCTTTCCCCCTTCCTTCCCTTCCTTCCCCCCCCCTTCCTTTCCCCTTTTAAAAGTTAAGTATGCAAAAATCTCTCCTCCCCTCTTTTTTCCCTTATTTCCCCCCCATCCCCTCCTTCCTCCTCTACCCTCTCTCCTTCTACCCTCTCTCCTCCTTCCCTCTCTCTCTATCTCTCTCCCTCTCTCCCTTTTGATAGTTATGGCGTGTGGCATAAAATCTCTCGCTCCCTCGCCCTTTTTTTTGGTATGGGGAAGATAAAGCCGAAACTGTCTGCCACCCTTTTCTCTCTCTCTCTCCCTCTCTCTCCTCTCTCTTCCTCCTCTCTACTCTGCTCTCTTCTCTCTCTCTCTTCTCTCTCTAACACTGCATGAGTACGAAATGGTAAAAATTTCATCCCCTGCGACTTTTTTACCTTGACTGACATCTGGTGGGAGAGAGAGAGAGAGAGAGAGAGAGAGAGAGAGAGAGAGAGAGAGAGAGAGAGAAGAGAGAGAGAGAGAGAGAGAAGGCACGTAACATAACAGAGTAACACATGCTTACTTCACTTTTTATAATAAGAGTTGAGGTGCTGATGAGTTTTCTTTCTTTTCTCTCTCTCTCTCTCCTCTCTCTCTCTCTCCTCCTTTTCTCAAAGCCTCCCTTTTTCTCTCTCTCTCCTCTCTCTCCTCTTTGGGCTCTAACTCCTTGCTTTATTTTCATATCTCTTTTCTTTATCTTCTAATCACAGTATCACAAGAGAGAGAGAGAATAGGGGAGAGAGAGAAGAGAGAGAGAGAGAGAGAGAGAGAGAGAGAGAGAGAGAGAGTCAAATTCGAGATCAACTTGATGCTCCTTCTTCTTCGTCATTCTTCTTCCTCTCCTTTTCTTCGCCTCTTCCTTTGCCATTCCTACTTTTGTTATGATAATTATGCGCCCTTTGGGTATACAGGGCGTGGGGGGGGAGGAGGAGGAGGAGGAGGGGAGGAGGAGGGAGAGGAGGAAGGAGGAGGGGGTGCAGGAGGAGGAGGAGAAAGGAAGGACATAATTGTATTTCTTTCCTTTTATACCTCTCAAATTCTTTTCCCCCTTTCCTTCACCTTTTCCCCAAATCCTCTTTTTCCTCCTTTTTACTCCTCTTTCTTCCTTCCCTCCTCCTCCTCTTCCTCCTTCCCTCCTCCTCCTCTTCTTCCCCTCCTAACATTCTTCCCACACCTTTTTTTCACATCCCATATACCTTCCCCTCTCTCTCTTCTCTCTCTCTCTCTCCCTTCCCCTCTCTCCCTTTTTTCCCCCCTCTTTCCCCTCCTCCCCTTTTTCTCTCTCTCCTCTCTCTCTCCTCTCTCTCTTCTCTCTCTCTCCTTTTCTCTTCTCTCCCCTCCCTCTCTTCTCTCTTCTCTTCTCCCCTCTCTCACTAACTCATACATCACCATAGAAATAGGAAAAATATCGTTTTTTTCCCCCCTTCCCCCCCCATCTCTCTCTCTTCTCTCTCCCCCTTCCCCCTCTCTCTCTCTCTCTCTCTCTTCTCTCTCTCTCTCTCCTTCTCTCTCTCCTCTCTCCCTTTTTTTCCTTTTCTCTCCCCTTTTCCCCTCTCTCTCTCTTTTCCTCTCTTTTCTCTCTCCTCTTTCTCTCTCCTCCTCTCTCTCTTCTCTTCTCTCCTTTTCCCCTCTCTCTCCTCTCTCCTCTCTCTCTCGCTCTCTCTCGTACTTATTTTAATGCTGTGTTTTTGTGTGTGTGGTGTGTGTGTGGGTGTGTGTGTGTGTGTGTGGTGTGTGTGGTGTGTGTGTGGTGTGTTGGGGGGTGTGTGTTTTTTGTCTCATCTCTTAAAGTAAAATTAATCTACTTTGTACGCCTGCCCGAGAGAAGAGAGGAG
This sequence comes from Chionoecetes opilio, assembly GCA_016584305.1. Classification (NCBI taxonomy): domain Eukaryota; kingdom Metazoa; phylum Arthropoda; class Malacostraca; order Decapoda; family Majidae; genus Chionoecetes; species Chionoecetes opilio. Next base: position 32,097 of record JACEEZ010021599.1, read on the forward strand.
GAGAGAGAGAGAGAGGGAGAGAGAGAGAGAGAGAGAGAGAGGAGAGAGAGAGGAGAGAGAGGTTTCAATATCATGCAGGTTTTGAACTATCTTGGGGAAGCGAAAATGTGTGGTGGTGTGTGTGTGGTGTGTGGGGGTGTTGTGGTGTGTGTGTGTGTGTGGTGTGTGGTGTTTTGTGTGGTGTGTGTGGGGTTTTGTGTGGTGTGATTGGGTGGGGGGCGGAAGACAGGGAGGCCCCCTCGGTGCGAAAAAAGAGGAGGAGGAGGGAAGAAAAAAGAAAGGGGGAGGGGAAGAAAGGGGGAAGAAAGGAATGCAAAGGAATACAAAGAAAAAATCAAACATCCCACATTACATTTAAAAAAGCACCCTTTGGGCTAACATAGCCCTACATGACCTTAGGGGCAACTAGCATCTAACATAGCACCTTAGGGTCTAATCTAAGCTGTTTGTAGGAAATTATTGGAACAACACGACGTAAAAAATAAATAAAATACTACTACTACTACTACTACTACTACTACTACTACTACTACTACTACTACTACTACACCCACTACCTACAGAAAATAATTATTTTTTGATGGGATAATATAAAGAACGATAACTGTATTTAGATTCAGTCAGGAAATATGAATTAAGATAGAAATATTTCATCATGTATTGCTCGCAATTAGTGAAAACAGAAGTCTTGTCGGGACGACAAGCGGTAGCCTGCCGAGCCCTGTAATAGGTCTTTTAGTCTGAATAAGGATAGAAATAAGTTAGCTAGATTTATTTATTAGCGAGAGAGAGAGCGAGAAAATGTACGCCAGAATTCTTGTAAAACCGATAATTCTTCCTGCTTGTCAAAACAAAGATTAAGGTCTAGATTACGAAAAGTGTAAATTCAGCCTTTCCTTGCCTTTCATGATTGGCTGAAGAGAAAGGGAGGATAGTGTATGTCTTGTCTCTTATTGGTAGCTCCAAGACGTGACGTGACGTGACGTCATGGTTATAGGTTAGTTGTGAAAAGACTCTCCCTTTTTTGGCAGATAACTTTTGGTCCCCAATAGTCCCACACGCGACCCGTGGGCAAAGACCAACATTACGAGTGAACACGAGAGACAGTGAGACCTTGAACATTCTACACGCGAGTGAACACAGAGTGAAAATGAGAGTCCCTGAATACTACAAGTGAATGAAAGTCCTTTGTTATCCTTTATTAAAACCAAGAAAGATAACCAACTGATTATTCCAACCCATGCATGACCAACGTGCATGGCAAACGGTGCTTAGCAGGAACGCGGCACTAACAGATGGACAGAATAGGGATGAGAATGAGTAGAAAGTCTTGTGCAGCGAGGCCGTGGGAGGGGGGGAGGCATGCAGTTAGCAAGTTCAGAAGAGCAGTGAGCATGAAAATAACGGTAGAAGAGAGCAAGAGAAGCAACATTGCGGCGGTGATTTAAAGATTGAAGACAGTCAGTCAAGGAGGGGAGTTGATGAGACGAAAAGCTTTTGACTCAACCCTGTTTAGGAGAGCTGTATGAGTGGATCCTCCCCAAACATGTGAGACATACTCCATACATGGGCGGATAAGGCCCCTGTAGAGAGCAAGCAATTGGGAGGGAGAAAAAAAAGGACCAGACGCCACAGGACACCTAACTTCTTAGAAGCTGTTTTAGCAAGAGATGAGATGTGAGATTTCCATTCAGATTTTTTTGTAAAGGATAGTCCAAAAATGTCATTGTAGAAGAAGGAGACAGTTGAGTGTCATTGAAGAAGAGGGATAGTTATCTGGTAGGGTTTTTTCGAGTAGATAGGTGAGAAATTGGGTTTTTGAGGCATTGAAACAAAACAAGGTTTGCTTTGCCCCAATCAGAAATTATAGAAAGATCAGAAGTTAGGCGCTCGGTGGCATCTCTCCATGAATCACTTAGTTCCTGTTGAGTTGGACGTCTAATAAACGACGTTGAAAAATGCAGGATAGAATCATCAGCGTAGGAGTGGCTAGGGCTTTGAGTTAGACTTAGAAGATCATTAATGAATAATAGAAAGAGAGTGGGTGATAGGACAGAACCCTGGGGAACACCACTATTGATAGCTTTAGGAGAAGAACAACGTCCGTCTACAGTAGCTGCAATAGATTTGAGTTTGTTTGAGAATGTTTGAAAGGAAACTTGAGATGAAGTTACAGAGAGAAGGATAGAAACCGAATGAGGGTAGTTTGGAGATTGGATATATAGAGGCAGAACTTGAGAAAAAGTTCGGGCAAAAAGTTGTTTGGGGAAAAGAATAAGAAAAAGAGAGGGAAGGAGTAACAACATAGAAGCAGGAAAATTATGGCAAATAGAGAAGGAAGTAAAATAGGAAGAGTAGGAAGAGTAGGAAGAATGATAACATGAGAAGGAATATTTAGAAGAAAAGAACAAATTTGACAAAAACATGGAGAAGGAGAGAGAAGAGAGAGAGAGAGAGAGAGAGAGAAGAGAGAGAGAGAGAGAACGAGGAGAGAGAGAGAGAGAGAGAGAGAGAGAGAGAGAGAGAGAGAGAGAGAGAGAGAGACGCATAAGGAAAGACAGAAGTTGTTTTGGAAAGTATGGAGATCAGAGGAAAAGGGAAAAATGGTGGGAGGTAGTTTTGCTTCTCTTCTCTCTCTCCTCTCCTTCCCTCTCTCGTCTCTCTCTCCTCTCTCTCTCTCTCATCTCTCTCTCTCTCCTTTTACTCTCGCTCTTCTCGTTCTTCTCTCTTTCTCTCTCCTCCTCTCTCTATCTCTCACCCCTCTCACCCCGCGCCGCGCCTTGCATTGTGATAGACGACTAATCATGGCTTAAGGGAGAAGAGGAGAGAGAGAGAGAGAAGAGAGAAAGAGAGAGAGAGAGAGATGATAGAGAGAGATGAGGAGAGAGAGAGAGAGAGAGAGAGGATGAAGCAGGGAATAATAATACTAATAAGAAATTTTATAATAGACCACAGCCAATTTTTGTTTCAGATTAAAAAGCAAAAAAAATATGAACTCACTCCCTCATATCTCATTTTCTGGCTCCACTTTGTCTAGATTATTAGTTTTTTTGCCCTCTGAAATCTGACGTATGGTTGGGACCATGTGTGTGTGGTGTGTGTGTGTGTGTTGGTGTGTGTGGTTGTGGTGTGTGTGCTGTGTGTGTGTGTGTGTGTGTGTGTGGGTGTGGTGTGGTGGTTTTATTGCTGTAGTGGATATTAGTTGTAGTAGTGGTGGTCTTAAATTACAGTAGTAGTAGTAATATAAGACTTGTAGTAGTAGTAGTAAGTAGTAGTGAAGTGGTGGTGGTAGTGTATTATTGGTTATTGTTAAGTGGTGGTAGTAAAAGTAGTAGTAGTAGTAGTAAGTTAGTAAGTAGTAGTAGTAGTTAGTAATAGTAAGTATGGGTAGTAGTAGGTAGTAAGTAGTAGTAGTATTAGTAGAGTTAGATAACAGTAGTAGTAGTGTAGTAGTAGTGTAAGTAGTATAGTAGTAGTGGTAGTAGTGGTAGTAGTTATGTGTTAGTAGTAGTAGTAGTAGTGAGTAGTAGTAAGTAGTAGTAGTAGTAGTAGTAGTTGGTGTAGTAGTAGAGTAGTAGTAAAGTATGTAAGTAGTAGTAGTAGTAGTAAGTAGTAGTAGTAGTAGTAGTAAGTTATTAGTAGTAGTTAGAGTAGTAGTGGTATAGTAGTGTTTAGTAGTATTATTAAGTATTAGTAAGTAGTAGGAGTAGTGTAGTATAGTATTAGTATAGTAGTAATAGTATTAGTAAGTGGGTGTGGTGTGGTAGTAAAGTATAGTAGTAGTAGTAGTAGTAGTAGTAGTAGTAGTGTAGTAGTATAGTAGTAGTATTAAGTAGTAGTATAAGTAGTAAGTAGTAGTAGTAAGTAGTGTAGTAGTAGTAGTAGTAAGTAGTAGTAGTAGTGGTGGGGGTGGTGGTGGTGGTGGTGGTGTGGTGGTGGTGGTGTGGAGTAGGAGTAAGTAGTAAGTAGTAGTATAGTAGTAGTAGTAGTAGTAGTAGTAGTATAGTAGTAGTAGGTAGTAGTAGTAAAGTAGTATAGTAGTGTAGTAGTAGTAGTAGTAAGTAGTAGTAGGGGTAGTAGTAAGTGGTAAGTAGTAGTATTGGTATTGTTAGGCTGTAGTAGTATATTAGTAGTAGTAGGAGTAGTAGTAGTATAGTAGTAGTAGTATATTAGTAGTAGTAGTAGTAGTATAGTAGTAGTGGTGGTGGTATTAGTAAAGTAGTAGTAGTAGTGTAGTAGTATAGTATAGTGGTGGTGGTAGTAGTAGTAGTGTGGTATTGTTAGTGGTGGTAGTAGTAGTAGTAGTAGTATAGTATAGTAAGTAGTAGTAGTATAGTAGTAGTAGTAGTATAGTAGTTGTAGTAGTAGTAGTAGTAATTGTAGTGCAGTGGTTGGTAGTAGTAGTAGTGGTATTGTTAGTGGTGGTAGTAGTAGTAGTAGTAGTAGTAAGTAGTAAGTAAGTATAGTAGTAGTAGTAGTAGTATAGTAGTAGTAGTGGTGGGTGGTAGTAGTAGTATTGGTATTGTTAGTGTGGGTAGTAGTAGTAGTAGTAGTAGTAGTAGTAGTAGTAGTAGTAGTAGTAGTAGTGTAGTAGTAGTAAGTAGTAGTAGTAGTAGTTTGTGGTGGTGGTAGTAGTAGTCTTGGTATGTTAGTGGTGGTAGTAGTAGTAGTAGTAGTAGTAGTAGTAAGTAGTAGTCGTAGTAGTAGTATAGTAGTAGTAGTATAGTAGTATAGTAGTATTAGTAGTAAGTAGTAGTAGTAGTAGTATGGTAGTAGTAGTAGTAGTAGTAGTGTAGTAGTATAGTAGTAGTATTAGTAGTATAGTAGTAGTAGTAGTAAGTAGTAGTAGTAGTAGTAGTAGTGGTAGTAGTAGTAAGTAAGTATAGTAAGTAGTAGTAGTAGTAGTAGTATAGTAGTAGTATAGTGTAGTGGTAGTTAGTAGTAGTATAGTAGTAGTAGTAGTAGTAGTAGTAGTAGTATAGTAGTAGTAAGTAGTAGTAGTAGTGTAGTAGTGGGTAGTAGTAGTAGTATAGTAGTAGTAGTAGTAGTAAGTAGTAGTATAGTAGTAGTAGTATAGTAAGTATTCGTAGTAGTATTAAGTATAGTGGTAGTAAGTAAGTGTAGTAAGTTAGTAGTAGTAGTCCTAGTAGTAGTGTAAGTAGTATAGTAGGTAGTAAGTAGTAGTAATGGTAGTAGTATTAGTAGTAGTAGTAGTAGTAGTAGTAATTAGTAGTAGTAGTAGTAGTAGTAGGGTCAGTAGTAAGTATAGTTATTGGTAGTAGTAGTAGTAGTAGTAGGTAGTAGTAGATGAGTAGTAGTAGTAAGTATATAGTAGTCGTAAGTAAGTAGTAGTAGTAGTAGTAGTAAGTAGTAGTAGAAGTAGTAAAGGTGGTGGGTGGTGGTGGTGGTGGTGTTGTGGTGGTAGTAAGTAGTTTAAAAAAAAAAAAGGTAGTAGTAGTATAGTATAGTAGTATTAGTAGTAGTAGTAGTAGTAGTAGTAGTATAGTAGTATAGAGTAAGTAGTAGTAAGTGGTGGTGTTGTGGTTGGTGGTGGTAAGTAGTAGTAGTAGTAGTAGTAGTAGTAAGTCGTAGTAGTTGAGTAGTAGTAGTATTAGTAATTAGTAGTAGTAGTAGTAGTAGTAGTAGTTAGTAGAGTGTAGTTAGTAGTAGTAGTAGGTAAGTAGTATAGTAGTAGTAGTAGTAGTAAGTAGTAGTAGTAGTAGTATAGTAGTAGTAGTAGTAGTAGTAGTAGTATAGTAGTAGTAGTAGTAGTAGTAGTAGTCTGTAGTAGTAGTAGTAATAGTAGTGTATAGTATAGTAGTAGTATGTAGTAGTTAGTGGTGGTGGTGTAGTAGTATTGGTTTGTTAGTGTGTATAGTAGTAAAGTATAGTAGTAGTAGTAGTAGTAGGAAGTAGTAGTAAGTAGTAGTAGTAGTAGTAGTAGTAAGTAGTAGTGGGGGTTTGTAGTAGTATAGTAGTAGTAGTAGTAGTATATAGTGGTGGTGGTAAGTAGTAGTATTGGTAGTGTTAGGTGGTGGTAGTAGTAAGGTAGTAGTAGTAGTAGTAGTAGTAGTATAGTAGTAAAGTAAGTAGTAGTAGTAGTAGTAGTAGTAGTAGTAGTAGTAGTAGTAGTAGTAGTGGTGGTGGTAGTAGTAGTATTGGTATTGTTAGTGGTGGTAGTAGTAGTAGTAGTAGTAGTAGTAGTAGTAGTAGTACTTAGGTAGTAGTTAGTAGTAAGTAGTAGTAGTAGTAGTAAGTAGTATTAGTAGTAGAGTAGTAGTGGTGGGTTGGTAATTAAAGTAAGTATTGGTATTGTTTAGTGGTGGTAGTAGTAGTAGTAGTAGTAGTAGTATTAGTAGTAAGTAGTATAGTAGTAAGTAGTAGTAAGTAGTAGTAGTACGTAGTAGTAGTAGTAGTATTAGTAGTATTGGTGGTGGTAATTAGTAGTATTGGTATTGTTATGGTGGTAGTTAGGTATAGTAATAGTAGGAGTAGTAGTAAGTAGATTAAGTAGTTAGTAGTTGTATTAGTATTAGTAGTAGTTAAGTAGTAATATTAGTAGTATTAGATAGTAAGTGGTGGGTGGTAGTAGTTCAAGTATGGTATTGTTAGTGGTGTAGTAAGTAAGTAGTTAAGTAGTATATAATAGTAGTTAGTAGTAGTAGTAGTAGTAGTAGTAGTAGTAGTTTAGTAGTGTGGTGGTAGTTAGTATATTGTTATGTTAGTGGGTGGTAGTAGTAGTATAATATTAGTATAGTATAGTTAATTAGTAGTAGTGGTGGTGGTAGTAGTAGTATTGGTATTGTTAGTGGTGGTAGTAGTAGTAGTAGTAGTAGTAGTAGTAGTAGTAGTAGTAGTAGTAGTAGTAGTAGTAATAATTAAATGTTATGGCTACTACTGTTTTTCCTACTATTAATGTTACGCACGCAATTATCTTATTTATTTTATTACTGCTCCTGTTCTAGTTGTGTTTTTGTTAATGTTGTTGTTCTTGTTGTTGTCTTTGTTGTTGTTGTTATTGTTGTCTTTGTTGTTGTTATTGTTGTCTTTGTTGTTGTTCTTGTTGTTGTCTTTGTTGTTGTTATTGTTGTCTTTGTTGTTGTGTTGTTGTTGTCCCTTTTGTTTGTTGTCTATTGTTGTCTTTTGTTGTTTGTTTCTTGTTGTTTGTTCCTTTGTTGGTTTGTTATTGTTGTTGTCTTTGTTGTTGTTATTGTTGTCTTTGTTGTTGTTCTTGTTGTTGTTCTTGTTGTTGTTGTTATTGTTGTCTTTGTTGTTGTTGTTGTCTTTGTTGTTGTTGTTGTTGTCTTTGTTGTTGTTCTTGTTGTTGTCTTTGTTGTTGTTGTTGTTGTTGTCTTTGTTTGTTGTTGTTTGTTGTTCTTTTGGGTTGTGTTTGTTTGTTGTTGTCTTTGTTGTTTTGTTGTTGTCCTTTGTTGTTGTTCTTGGTTGTTTGTCCCTTTGTTGTTGTTGTTTGTTGTCTTTGTTGTTGTTCTTGTTGTTGTCTTTGTTGTTGTTGTTGTTGTCTTTGTTGTTGTTGTTGTTGTTGTCTTTGTTGTTGTTGTTGTTGTCTTTGTTGTTGTTGTTGTTGTTGTTTTTGTTGTTGTTGTTTGTTGTTGTCTTTGTTGTTGTTCTTGTTGTTGTTGTTGTTCTTGTTGTTGTTGTTGTCTTTGTTGTTGTTGTTGTTGTCCTTTTTTTGTTTGTCGTGTTTGTTGTTCTGTTTTGTTTTGTTGTTATTGTTTTTTTCTTGTTGTTGTTGTTATTGTTGTCTTTGTGTGTGTGTTGTTTATTGTTGAGGTAGATCTTTGTTTGTTTTAAAAAAAAAAAAAAAAAATCGCCATGCCTCTCCTGTCACCCAGTTTTTTTTATTTGTGTTTTTTTGTTGTTGTTGGCAGAGAAAGTGTTTGTGAGTTAAATGGAGATCTTATAGAGTAATGGTAAGAGAAGAAAAAAGGAGAGAGAGAGAGAGAGAGAGAGAGAGAGAGAGTGGAGAGAGAGAAGAGAGAGAAATATGCTGTTTTTTTTTTTTTTTAATGCTGTTTTTTTGCTTTCCATGCTCTTCTCTCTCTCTCTCTCTCTCTCCTCTCTCTCTCTCTCCTCTCATCTCTGTCCCTCTCCTCTCTCCTCTCTCTCTCATATCTCTCTCTCTCTTCCCTCTCTCTCTCTCTTATCCTCTCTCCTCTCTCCACCTCTCTCTCTCTCTCTCTCTCATTATCAGTTATCATTATTACTATTACTAACTATTATTATGCTTTATTATTATTTACTACTATTTATTGCTTATTTATATTTATTACTACTATTATTTGCTTTATATTATTAATTATCATTCCATATTATTTTCCGCGAGATTCTAATTCTTCTATGTTTTTAAACAAGTACATCCATGGTGGGTGGATTGGGTCCACAACTGCGTCAGCTTACAATTATAATACAGGTAGGTCCGTAATAGAAAGCCCTTTGCCTGCATTATTATTAACTATTAATGTATTTATATTCATGTACAAGGTGGGGCCAATAAATGTCCCAATCAATCAATCAATCAATCACTCTCTCTCCTCTCTCTCTCTCTCTCTCTCCTTCTCCTCTCTCTCTCTCCTTCCTCTCTCCTCTCTCATCTCTCTCCTCTCTCGTTTTTCTCTCTCTCTCTCTCTCTCTGTCCTCTGTCTCTGTCATCCTCTCTCGTCTCTTCTCTCTCTCATCTCTCTCATCTCTCTCTCTCGGTCCTCGTCATCTTCCGTTCTCTCTCCTCCTCTTCTCTCCTCCTCCAGGATCTCCGCTCAGCCTCTCCTCTCTTCCCGTCTCTCTCTCTCCTCCCTCCCACTCTCTCTCTCTCTCTCTCGCTCTCCCAGTCCAGTCCCAAACACAACACAAACAAAGGTCAAAACTCGTGTCTCCAACAACTCGCGTGGACCCCCCCTAAAAGGTCATGGGTCCACTTTTATGAACTTTGACCCTTTGGAAAAAACAAGATAGGTCACTGCAGAAGGCGAAGTAGATAACAGTATAGATAGATAAAGAGAGAGAGAGAGAGAGAGAGAGAGAGAGAGAGAGAAGAGAGAGATAGGAGGAGCGAGAGAGCAAGAGAGAGATAGAGAGAGAGAGAGAGAGAGAGAGATAGAGAGAGAGAAGAGAGAGTTATAGCCCATTTTTTATGCTTTCCCACATGATGAGAGAAAAAGAGGAGCCTTTAGGGGTGACTTAGGTTTTTTTTTTTTTTAACGTAAACAAAACAAGCAAATCTGTCTGTCTTTTTTTTTAAGTATGTGATATTAAGCCTTAGAGAGAGAGAGAAGAGAGGAAGAGAGAGAGAAGAGAGAGAGAGAGAGGAGAGAGAGAGAGAGAGAGAGAGAGAGAGAAGAGAGAGATGAGAGAGAGAGAGAGAGAGAGAGAGAAATTTATTTTCACCCATGGCCCTGATTTAAAGACATAAATGTTTTCTTCTCACTTCTTCCTCCTCCCTCTGATTCTCTTCCTCTCTCTCTCCCTCGGTCCTCCCTCTCCTCTCTCTCTCTCTCTCTCTCTCGTCTCTCTCTCTCGTCTCTCTCTCTCTCTCCTCCTCTCCCTCCCTTGACCCAGTGGGAGAGACCAACATAAGTTTAGTTATGGACTTAACCCCCTTCACAAACAACTCAACCCTCTTCAGACCTTCACCCCCCCTTCACTCCCCTTCCCCTCCCCTTCCTCCCCCCCTTCCTCCCCTTCCCACATCTCTCATATCTCATTTCCTCCTACTTAAAACCCTTCTATTTACCCCTTCACCTCCTCCTCCTCCTCCTCCTCTTCCTTCCCTTCCCTCCATTCACCTGACCTTGCCCAGTAACCTGACTTAACCCCCCATAACCCCCCTGTGACCCCCCTGTAACCCCCTTTGACCTGACCTTCCGGAAGTGTCAGGTTTGGGTGGGTAAACTCGGGGTCCCATTTTCTCCTCGGTGTGTTGGTTGACAAACAGAAATCGGGTTTTGGGTTACCGGGTTGACGCTTCGAAAGGTTGAATTGCTTTGCTAATGGGAGTATAATTTGAAAGAGAGAGAATATTAAGGGAAATAGAGAAGGAGGAGGAAAATAAGGAAGATGATCGAAGGTAAATGAATAGTTGATTAGAAGAGGAGAAAAAGAGAATTTGAAAGATATATGAAAAAAGACCAGAGAGAGAGAGAGAAGAGAAGAGAGAGAGAGAGAAGAGAGAGAGGAGAGAGAGAGAGAAGAGAGAGAGAGAGATAAGAGAGAAGAGAGAGAGAGAGAGAGAAATTGAGAGCTTGGAAAGGTTTAATTGCTTTGCTGATGTGAGTTTTTTTCTTTTTTGCTCTGTGTGTGTGTGTGTGTGTGTGTGTGTGTGTGTGTGTGTGTGTGTGTGTGTGTGGTTGTGTGTGTGTGTGTGTGTGTGTGGTGTTTGTTTTTTCTTTTTGAGCCGTCGCTTTGTGTTGTTGTTGTTGTTGTTGTTGTTGTTGTTGGTAGTGGTGTGTGTTTTGTGTTTGTTATGGTGTGGTGTTGCTGTTGTTATTGGTGTTGTTAGTGGTGGTGGTTGGTGTTGTTAGTGGTGGTGGTTGGTGTTGTTAGTGGTGGTGGTTGGTGTTGTTAGTGGTGGTGGTGTTGGTGTTGTTATTGGTGTTGTTAGTGGTGGTGTTATTAGTTTATTCATGTTTCCTTTTTATTAATTTAAAAACTAAATTTTGCTACTACTACTACTACTACTACTTACTACTACTACTACTACTACTACTACTACTACTACTACTACTACTACTACTACTACTACTACTACTACTACTGCTACTACTACTACTATTACTGCTATTATTACTACTACCACTTCTATAACCAAAACTACTTTCACTGCACATTTCATAACTACTACTATTAATACCACTACTACTACTACTACTACTACTACTACTACTACTACTACTACTCCTACTACTACTACTACTACTACTACTACTACTACTACTACTACTACTACTACTACTACTACTACTACTACTACTATAGCCAAAACCCCTGCTACTTTTTATTACTACTAAGTCTATTACTACCACTATTTCTACTACAACTACTGCTATCACTACCACTACTACCACTACTACCACCAACAATTCAGTCACCACCACCACCACCACCACCACCACAACCCCACCACCCCACAAACACCCCACCACCACCCCCCCACCACCCCACCACGTTGTCGAAGGGGTCAGCAAATCTATTTGTTTATGATGGTTTGATTGGTTCGCTGAAAAGAGAAAAAGGAGAAGAGAGAGAGGGGGAGAGAAAAGAGAGGGGGGGAGAGAAGAGAGAGAGAGAGAGAGAGAGAGAAGAAAAAAAAAAATTCGCTTCATTTACACTTTCCATTACTCCCCCGGCTTGTGTGGTGTGTGTGTGTGTTGGTGTTTTTGTGTGTTTTTGGTGTGTGTGTGGGTTTTTGGGTGTGTGTTGTGGTTTTTTGTTTAAATTTTTTTGGTGATCGAAAAACCCTAAATGTACGTAAAACACACACACCACACACACACAAACACCACACACACACCCCACCAACACACCAAACACACACAACACCCCCCACCAAAAACACCAACACAAACAACAAAACACACACCACACACACACCACACACGGGAGACGGAAGAACATGTTACAAGACGGGGGTGACAGGAAGCGTGGGGAAATAAGGAAGGGGAAGAAGAGGAAAAAAAGGAGGAGGAGGGGGAGGGGAAGGGGAAGAGGAGGGGGGGGAGGAGAAGGGGAAAAAGGGGAGCTTAGGAAATGAGAGAAAAAAATATTTATTCAAATATTTTCTTCTTCCCTTTTTCTTCTCTTCCCATCTTTGTCGTTCACATCATCATCATCATCATCACCATCATCATCATCATCATCATCATTGTCATCATCATCATCATCATCATCATCATCATCATCATTGTCTTCAACTTCTTCTTCTTCTTCTTGTTCTTCTTCTTCTTGTTCTTCTTCTTCTTGTTCTTCTTCTTCTTTTTCTTCTCCTTCTTCTTTTTTCTCTCCTTTTTCTTCTTCCTCCTATTCCCTCCTCCTCCCTCCTCCCCTCCTCCTCCTCCTCCTCCTCCCCCTCCTCCTCTTCTTCTTCCTTTGTAACATCTTTATCCATAATCTTCCACCACACAAACACACACCCCCACACACACACACACACACCCCCCCACCACCCCACCCCCACCCCACATACCCCCCCCTCCACCCACCCATACACCCCTCCCCCACACACACGCCCCCCCAACATAAAAAACCCAGAAAAAAAACGGATAAAACAAATAATTTTCAAAATCCCCACGCCTCCCCCGGATAGCGCGGCTCCCCCTTCAGGCCGCGCAGAAAACGGGGTGTGGGTGTCACTTTCCTGCCCTATTAGGACTAAGTACCCTGCTCCGGGTGTCTCTGAGGGGGGGCGCCAGGGGGTGTGCCGCTAATACCCTTTAATTGCTCTCTAGAAGTAAGTGGGATTAGGCTTTTTCTTTTTACAGCTGTCTTCCTCTCGACTATCCCCTTTCTCACTTAACTCTCTCTCTCCTTCTCTTTCCATTTTTCTTCTCTCTTTACTCCCCCAAACAAATTTGGAGGGGGGATTTTTTCCCCGTTTTCTTCTGTCTTTTTGGGGCTGTCTGTTTTCTTTGTTGTTTTGTTGTGTACAGGATTTCTCGAAAGACCCAATAGATTTTGGGCCAAAATCGGGATACCCAATCCCATTTGGTATAAGGGAAAAAACTGATTTAATTTTTTGGGTGAAAACTATGACAAGTGTTCCATGGAACCCAATTTATGAATATTTGGGGGGAGGTTGCCTCATCTGAGGGGATTATTATAATTAATATTATATTATATATTTATAAAATATAATATATAATATATTATATATATTTTATTTTAACGTTAATTT
>JACEEZ010021600.1:0-12651 GCA_016584305.1 Chionoecetes opilio
CGTATAAGTGGTGGGTATGAAAGCTATATAGATAGTAGCACGTGACGTCATGATCAAGTGATAAACAATACAAAGCGACTCTGGCCGTGAGGATGGCCGATGAACCCGTGGACAAAGTTTACTCCCATATTAATTTATCCCATACCAAATACATTTATGGTAACACACTTTCTGCATAATATAGTTACATTTATTTATATTAACCCGTGGCCTGCGGCATGCCTTCCGGAAGGCTCTGCTGAGCGACTGCAGCATGCCTTCCGGAAGCGCAATTTTAAAAAGCATACAAACCGCGCCAACATTCGTAGAAGTCTACAAACTGTGTCACATATACGCCTTGATGTCATTCCTCGATAACACATACAACCATCTGCCTTGCTATGTGTTACGCAGAGATATACCACTACTTTGGTTATTTCCCAAGATTTTGGGATATAGGTCCTGGCATTGGGATATTTTTTGTCTATCTTGGGACCTTTGGAGGGATTATTCAAATATTTTTCCAGTAGTTTATCTCCAGGTACGGTACAACGGTACCTATGCTTACCTTGAGATAAACTACTGGAGAAATACTTGGATAATCCCTCAAAATCTGAAAAAAATCACAAGGAGTGGCATCTCTCACCCCACCTCAGAAGTCTCTCGCTAGCGTATTGGTGCCATTCGCGCCAGATATTTCAACTCCCGACCACAACCTACCACAACCCAATACGTTTGGGTTAAAATAGATATATTGCCGGATTTTACAACCTTGACGTTGATGGATTTTCATGCAATCTGTAATGGTCACTGTTTTACTCACATCCCCGCACTGGTGGCACTAAAAAAATCTTTGCTCCCGCAGTTCCCGGGTTAAAAACCGACCACTCTATTCATCACTAATACTGTATATATATATATATATATATATATAATATAATATAATATATATATATATATATATATATATATATATATATATATATATATATATATATATTATATATATAATATATATATATATATATATGAGGATGTTCAGGGCGACAAAAACACTCCTCATTTCTTCGGGGTTCTGTATGTGCGTGCAACGTTTCGCCAAGGCACTTGGCATCATCAGGCTAAAATGGTTTATAAACGTTAAAATACTAAAAACTGCTAAAAGCAACAAAAAAATTTAAAACAATAAAATAATCCTATATTATCAAAAAACTAAATACTTAATTTATACTTTAACAAACCTTGAAGTGTATGCTGTCTAGGTTGGCAGAGGACTGAATGAACAATGATATTCAGGTAACATTTCGGTTTCTATGAGGCGATCGAACGAGAGTAGGACGATCGAAACAGTGAAAATTTATTTGAGTATATGTAGTTGGCATGAGGTGACTTGATTATTAAGATCAGGAGACAAGTGCTTGATGTGTATGGATTCTAATAATTTAGTATCACTAGAGAAGTTTGCCTTTGATAAGTTTATAAAATCATCAATAGAGAATGGGTGATCAAGATCATGGGGTGAGAACGTATTGCAGTTTCAGAAGGGGAAGAAATAGGTCGGCATACGAACATAAACACCTTTATGTTCTGCAAACCCTAGGGGTTAGATTTCTCGACGTCTCGCCATGTATCGAGCCTTACAACTCGAACACTCAAATTCGTAATTTTTATTGGAGATAAGATTTTAGACATAGGATCTTTATATTTGAAATGTGTTTCTATAGTAATGGATTATTTAAAAACAAATTAAAATTTTGAGTTGGGAAAGTGTAACTTAAGTAAATCATTGGGGTTTTTTACGAATGATATAACTAAGTGGCCAAAAATGGAAGTTTAATATAATGTGTGTCAATATAGATTCGGATTGGCTCCACTTAGGGTTGAACTTTTCATCAAAGAAACTAGAGATTTTTTTTTCTATTAATTAAGGGGAAAAACCATTATTTTGGTAAAAATTGTAAGGAATTTTTTTAATTATCGAAGGCAAACCAGTTGGAGGAAAAAATAAACATCTGTGTAGTATGGTCTTAATAGTATTGGTTTAAAAAGGTTAGGGATGAATGATAAATACTGAGTACCAAGGCCTGTAAAGGGTAGGTTTTACGTAAGACTGAGGTAAAAAAATTATTTTTACGTGTAACTAAGATATCTAAAAATGGTAGTGATAATGGTTTTCAACTTCCATATGTGAATTTAATATTTGGGTGTTTAGAATAAGGAACTCAAAAATAAGGGAATTGTTCAACTTCTAAAAAGTAAAAAGGTGTCATCAAGTACGTTTATAATAAAGTTTTTTAAAGAGTTGGACAGTCAACCAATTTGTTCTGATGACATAGAAAAGCATTGGCAAGGGAAGGACCCAAGCAAGCCCCCATGGAAACCCCATCAGTTTGGACATGAAGTTTTTTATATATATGAATGGAGAATCTAAATTTTATAGCTAAAGTTAATAACAAGAAATTGTTTTTTTGTGTAGTTAAGAAATGGTAACATTATGAAATAAATTATCAGTGATTTATCTCAATAGTCTCATCTAATGGAATATTTTAAATAGTGATTGGATGTCAAAAATAGCCATTACCGCATTGTTTATGTTTAAATTTTTTTAATTCATGTGCAAAAACAAAAAAGTTTTTTAAATTGTATATTCATTTGGGAGTTAGCGGGTCAATTATCGGGACAAAAGTATTTTAGCTAAGTTATATTTAAAAGTGCCAAAAGTACTAAGAATAGGCGTAAGGGTTACCTATTTTATGAGTTTTCGGTAATCCTAGAAGACACCAGGGGAGGAACCGCTAGGAAAATATAATTGAAAACTTCTTTAGTAATAACTTTTAATTTAAGTAGTGCTCTAAGATGACGGATAAGTCTGTCCTCCCTTTTAGTATGAAGAAAATGTATTATCAGCAAGGGCTTTAAATTTAGTTTTATCACCAAGGATGGATTCAGCTTTTTTAATATACTCAGTTTTATGGGAAAATTACTGTACCCACGTCCTTTATCGGTCTAGTGATTAAGATAGTATTATTAGATTTAAGGTCATTTAAGGCATCGAACCTGAATTTGTGGAAGTTTAGGGAACGAATGTTTGAAGTCATTAAAATTTGTGGTATGATGAGTGAGCAATAGTAGAAATTTTTTGAACCCAAATTACCAATCCATAATAAATACTGTTTAGCTTTATATTTAAGTATATAATAAATTTCTCAAATGCAAAGTAATGTTAAAATAGTTAATATTACTTTGGTAAGGCAAAGTAGTCCAAGGGAAAATAGATTTTTCAGCAGGGATTAACGAATGGTTAGAAGATTTAAATTTCGACTTTATCCCTTTTTGACAGAGTGTTCCAGAGAAATGCTTAGAGAACACAGTTCTTTCCCAGGACAAGCTTTAGCGTTTTGAATTCAGAGCATTACTACGTACTAATCTATTAAAAAGACAATTAAAATCTAGCGATGACAAAGTGTTTTTCAGGTCAGTTTAGATTGATTAAAGTCCCTTGTAAGATTTTTAAGTAGCCTGTTTTTCTCTTTTAGTTTTAAGTTTGGGAATTTTAATTGAAATGACTCATATGTAGATGTATTGGTTAGCATGGGGTTTAATAATTTAATTGAAAAAAGTTAGAAATAACGAGTGTTTTTTCCCCCCCTGAACTACTCATGTATCAATTAAGAATATCAAATAATATATATACTAGCCGCAAAGACGCCCTCCGGGCGGACTTTGTAAGCTCCTGCGGAGGGGGATTTGGGGGCCGAAGGCCCACCAATAGCCCTCCGCAAAGGGGCTGCATAGGCCCGCATAGGCATAGGCATAGGCATAGGCTGCATAGCCGCATAGGCTGCACCTGTGTTTGGTGAGCCTTCGGCCCACCAAACACAGACTCTCCAGATAGCCCCTTCTAACTTTCATGAAATCATGGATGTAGAAATGTATATTAACGCCAACCCATTCACATCACCCCCAATCCATTCACTCACCCATTACCCATCACCCCCCACCCATCACTCACCCTTACCTATCACCCCCCACCCATTCACTCACCCATTACCCATCACCCCCACCCATTCACTCACCCATTACCCATCACCCCCCACCCATTCACTCACCCATTACCCATCACACCCCACCTATTCCCTCACCCATCACCCATCACCCCCAACCCATCACCCCCACCCATTCACTCACCCATCACCCAACACCCATTACCCATTACCCCACCCATTCACTCACCCATTACCCATCACCCTACATCAAGGTTTCCTCAATTCTCGCAACCCACTTTTTTTCACAATTCTCGCCAATAGGCTGCTAAAAAAAAAGAAGAAAAAAAGTGATCGGATCATCTTATAAGTGGGTTTAAAACCTTCCCCTGGCCGACCCGATTCCAAAACTGTGCCATATGAGGGGATTCCGCCACAGGGGCGGCACCCAGAGCGGACAGACAGCCCACACACACACACACACACACACACACCACACACACTTTCGCTTATATTATTATATATATATTATATAATTATATATATATATAATATATATATAAAATATATATATATATATATATATAAATTAATAAAATAATATATATATATATATAAATATAATAATATATATATAAATATAATAAAAATTTAAATATATTATATATATATATATATATAATATATATTAATATATAGATATATATTTTATAATATATAATATATATATATATTATATATAAATAATATTATAATATAATATATATATATTTTATATATAAATATATATATATATATATATATATATATATTATAATATATATATATAATATATATTATTATATATATTCTCTCTCTGTGACTGTTACTTTCTTCTTTGTGATGCCTAAAACAGTAAAATACAAAAACATAAGGCTTTAAAACACCTGGGTGAAAGTAATCACATTAAATAGTTGCAGTAATAATACAAATTTAAAAATTGCAGTAAGTATTAATACAATTTTAAAACGCAATTTGCTACTAATTTGTGTACCTCTAGTTTATGGCTCGAGTTTAAACATGACATGTTTTGACTATTGAGTTGTTAAGGGTGGAATTTGCTAAATTTTGTTGTGAGAATTAACAAACCGATAATGACGATAACACTGAAACACGGGGGAGGTGTTAAGTCAAAATTTTAAAGGAAAGTAGGGGATAGCCCTCGTTAGCCCTGTTCAAGAAAAAAATTTTTTCCAATTTTTATCCCCTCCTGCACGGTTCCAATGCTTTTGACTGGAAAAGTCAAAAAATTACAACCTTATAAGCAAAATGTCAGGAACTTTGCCTCAATGAAGCATGAAGTTCTATTCTATACACTTTTTCTGAAACGCCAGTTTCGGAGCATTTTGATGTTTGTTTTCCCCTATTTTTTCACCAATAAATGGGCATAAGCAGGTTAAAGAAAGAAATTTAGATGCTGACTAAAACATAAAAATGCATAGAACATTTATGGAAATATTACATTTTAAAATTTTACAGAAAAATTTTAAAAAAAAATTAAACTAAATATAATTTATATCACTCTAGTCAAAAATTTCAA
This sequence comes from Chionoecetes opilio, assembly GCA_016584305.1. Taxonomy (NCBI): domain Eukaryota; kingdom Metazoa; phylum Arthropoda; class Malacostraca; order Decapoda; family Majidae; genus Chionoecetes; species Chionoecetes opilio. The sequence goes on from JACEEZ010021600.1 coordinate 5,542, forward strand.
AAGGGTTTTAACATGACATCTAATGGTTGTTATGTTTTTGCAGATCTGTTAAAAACCTGTAACAAATCCAGAGTACTTCACAAGATAATTTCACTATGGCAGAAAGCAAGGAGCTCCGAGGACGCAAGTTGACATCTCAGACCTCCACCTGCAGTCCAGAGACAAGCGTCACGCCGACCTGCTACTAGATCTGCTACAAAAACCCTTTCCTGATGGGCTACCCATCATCCAGATCAGTGGCTCCCAGTTACCCACCAACAGCCCAGGCCTTCCAGTACTTCCTCCATCTCCAGATTTTGCCAGAAAATACAGGAATCCTAAGCATCAAGACCTCGCCAATGAAACAATGGAGGCTATCATCCCATTCTGGCAGATGGCTGGGATCAAGACTAGACCAAGTACAATGCAGCGCAGCATTTCATGACACTTCACAAAAAGCACAGAGATCTGCAAGGACTAAAGTAGAACGGGTGCCCCTGGAGGAAAAGGATGCCTTTGTCCTGGAATTAGTTTACCTGTTCGACATAGGACTTCAGATCCCATCCAGGAAATAGAGAAAAACCGACTGCTATCAAGGAGAAGAAGGAAAAGGACATCAGGTTCTACCAGGATCAGAAGACAGAGAAAAAGGGCCCCAAACATGCCCTGGTCATGACAAGATATTTGAGTCACGGCCCCAGCAGCAAGCAGAGAGGGCTGCAAGACTGCAGCAGAGAGAGGAACAAGATATAAATTTTGTCACAAAATTTCTACAATTTTTCAGCTGCCACACAGCGAAGGACTGCTGCTGGATGTGTCTACCTGGGCTGACCCACCGACAGTAAAGGGAATCAGAGGACATGGATTACCAACAACCTGTCCTGGATGTTCACATTACCAAGACACTGTGACCCCTCACATTTCCCAGGGGGGTCATGGAGTGTTTTGACATCTGCAGTACCGCTGATCGTCTGGATGCCCTGACAACAAGTGACAGCCTTAGTCTCTGCTACATTGAAGGTGGTGGAGCTGACCTGGACAAGTTGTCATCTCAACCTCAACAACGAGACGGAACAGGATGCTGACAAGTTACCACATCAGCCAGGAGTACATGGCAGCTTTTAAAGCGAGGCCCCTCCCAAGTATGTGCTCTCCACTGGGATGGCAGTGCTGAGAGATGTCCTGGAAGTGATCCTGGGACCACTTCAGAGACTCTGGCTGTGCTTGTCTCAGGACCACCTGCATATCCTGAAGGCAAGCTACTGGGAGTACCAGTGATAGACAGCCAACAGGAACGGCTCAGGCAGAGGCATCCATGGATTTGCTGGAGGCATGGGGGCTTACGGGAGTGATCACTGCCCTTTTTTTGACACAACGGCCAGCAACAGTGGAGTACATCGGAGAGCTCCCAAGCTTCTGGAGCAAAGCTTGACAGGAAGGTGTTCTACCTGGCCTGCAGACACCACATTCTAGAAGTGCTGGTTGGTGCTGTAGGGGAGAATCTGTTTGGAAAGGGTCAAGAGCCCAGAGAATCCTTGGTTCAAGCACTTCAAGGACGTTGGACAGATCTTCCCACAGACACCCTACAACCTGTCCAACAGACAAAAATGGTTGAATAAAAAAAAGAAAGAGTGCAAGGAAATACTACAGGAAATCCTGAGGTCGGAGAAGCCTCCTAGAGTGACTACCGTGAGATGGCTGAGCTACACTGATCGTCCTTGGAGACACGCCTCCCCGCGGAACCCACTGGAGTAGTCCTGGAGCCATTCATCAGGCCAGGGGATGGCCAGAACCTGTATTCTATGAAGATGTTCATGTTTGCTAGCACGGGGAGTACGATGAAGAAACTGTTGTGAAGCTGGAACCCCTCAACCTCTTCCTGGGGACGTTCTATACACCCATGTGGATGTCATCTACACTTGTGCAGATGCTCCTGCAAATGATCTGCAGTTCATGAAGGACATAAATAAATTTCAAGAGAACAGATCCAGAGATTGCTCAGGCAGTGCTACAAAACTTGAAAACCACAAGTGGTACCGACACAGGAGGTTGTGCCGTTCGCTCTCTTCGGCAGCAGCTCGTGACAAAGAGAAGCGGGACATTGCTGCCAAGCTGCAGGGCCACTGAGAAGCCAGATAGCTTCAGACGAGGAACCTATGTTCCCTCAGGTTACAGCCAAGACGACTCTGGCTGATCAGTTGGTCCAGAGAGTCATCTTCTGCTTGACACCCTTGGCATTGAGTATGACTGGCATCTGCAACCTGTGGCGACATGGCCAAGGAGTGATGACTACAGCAAGGCCCTGGAATATGTCAGCAATGTAAAAGTAGTGAATGACATTGCTGAGCGGGGAGTAAAGATGTGACTGATTTCGCAAACATATTACCACAGATTCTCAGCAAAAACATACCTTCTTCAAACTGTGGAATACAACCGTGAGCGATTTGATAACTTCAAGAAGCAAACTCTGAAAAATGACTGTGAAGTGTCCTTCTGACATAGACAATAGAGTTTTCTGCCACCTGAAAATAGTTTTAGAGTCTTTGTCACACATTTTTTGATGTCAAGATTGTAATATTTATAAATTTTTATGAAATTTTCAGAAAATTTTGCTTTTTTTCTGGATATGATGTCTTTTTTTCTTTAAGTTTACTTGGATTGTTTTTTCAGAAATAATATATAAAATGCTTCAATTTGATACCCAATTTGTTGTTCTATCCCAATTGTAACAAAAGTCTCAGGTGAAAAAAAATCGGCGGAAGGGAAAATTAGGCGCTTTTTCTACTGTCGCGGGCTTAATATCTTGAGGCCAATGGGCAAAGGTTTCTGACATTTTTGCTCAAAATGGTTGTAATTTTCGGCTTTTTCAGGTCAAAAAACATGGGAAACCTTGCAGGGGGGTATAAAAATAGGAAAATTGTTTCTTTAACAGGTCTAAGCCCTCGTGTACTGTGAAACGGCATGCAACCTTCAGGCTTCCTCTCGCTTTTCTTAACCCTTTCATACCTCAGCTTACACTACAACAAGCATGGCTACTTCCGCCAGAGCAGGTGTTAGTATTCACTGCCCTGGCAATATCAACCTTCTGCACCGGCGGCTAAGCGATTAAGTTATTTCCTACCAGCGCTGCAGTTAGGTTTTACGGGAGTTGATGTATATTCACAACCCGGGATACATTGCCCTGGCGAGGATATAATTGGGTAAATAATTATTTTTCATTAAAGTTACACCATTTATTTTTTCTCGCTCACGCCTACAGCCAGGCTCACAATTGCACACCTCATGCAAGCTAGACTTTTACTGAACCCAAAAAAACAAGGATTACCAAACCTTTTTTTCAATTTTCTGAATCCTTTGGGAGTAACGCAAGCACAGTTTAGTTAAATCATGAATTTTACTGTAGAGACTTGCTAAGTGGGGCTACTGCCACTGATTTCTTAGATGCACAGGTGGAGTCTAACCGAATTTATGTAGATTTCATCCAGTATTTAGAGAAGAATGTCTGGACCCCGGGAGATAACATTTCCCTTAGTGAGAAGCTTAAATTCCTTGAATATTTGCATATATAATGTTGTTATAAGGTAGCTTCAGGAAAAACTCTGTCTCTTAACTATGGCCCCCAAGAAAAATACTGCATTTCTTTGTATTACAACTAAACACCAACACAGAAGAGAAGGAAGGTGAGATACGCACGACCGTGTCATCTGTAGCCTCTACTCAGCCTGATGTAGCCGGTAGGGATATATATATATATATATATATATATATATATATATATTATATATATAATATATATATATATATAATATTTATGTATCTTTTGCAACCGTTTCAGCCATGCCCAGTTCCTCATCAAAAATATATCCTGACATGCCATTATTGTCAACGCGAAGGGCACACTGCAAATCGATATTATGAAAAATTTAAAGATTATCGCCGCCCAAAAGAAATTCAAGCCGTCTCAGGGCAATTACCTGCTTTAAGGAGACATAAACATAACCTCTACTGGAACATGATCGGGCACAATTACAGATGACATATAATCCTAAACCCGGGAAGACTGGGAAATACTGGTTCAGGTAACACTGATGTTCCGTGCGGTGCGACATTGAAATCCCGTTTACTGGTATCCATGAGTGCTACGGACACTACGGAAAACTGCAATAAACCATTTAAAATTTAAGAATTCTTGTAAAACAAAAGTTGCAGTAAACCACAGTCGGGGAAGCCGCATGCCCCGTAATACCCAGACCAGACTAGGAAAGGGAACTGTAAATGACATTATTGTACCGGTGGATGACAGTACTATTCACCAACCCATTCAAGTTCACTTGAGTGGTGTCACATAATTTCATTCCAAGGTGCCACAAACCCCCGCTGGGTGCCACAGGTCGTCAGGTCGTCAGACAGAGACTTGAGAAACCATGTGCGGACATTACGTTTAAATCTTTCCAGAAGATCCACACAATACCCTCACATCTTCCACAGGCTCCAACAAGACCATCACATCTTCCCAGGCTCCCCCACAAGACCATCACATCTTCCACAGGCTCCACACAAGACCACCACAGCTTCCACAGGATCCACCCCAATACCATCACATCTTCCACAGGCTCCACACAAGACCATCCCAAACTTCCACAGGCTCCATACCCAAAACCACCACAACTTCCACAGGCTCCACACAAGACCATCACATCTTCCACAGGTCCACACAAGCCACCACAACTTCCACAGGCTACACACAAGACTTGAGGAGCTCCACAAGGGGCTTATGCAATGTAACCTTTGCATACTGTATGTTGCCATTCATCCAACAGTGATACATTTCCCCGAAGCAGGACTGACCCATCAAGGAGTGGCCATGAAAATATGTGTACTTGCAGATGACCTAGATGAGTTTAAGGGCCTACTCTGGTATGTCACTGTGTTATCAGGGAGTGCAGGGAAAACCGACTGGGAAGTGGATTCAGTCTCAAAAAGCTTATCCCTTGCATGTAATATGGCAATGGTTTTTCGAGATGCCTTTGGCAATGCCTTTGCTCATATTGGTTGCTAAACTGGAGCCTTTTGCCCTGACTGCATAGGCATGGAAAACCCAAATCTTGAACCGCAGAGGCGGATTTGTAGGTGTGGGTGATAACACGAGGAACCAACTTACCCCCCTTTACTGCTGATATCAAATTAATAGGCCTACCCCCTGTGCGGCGGTTAATTAAAATTTAAAAATAATTACTTATCAAAATTTAAAGTGCCTAAATGAATAGGATGCTCATTCCATTCCAGAAAATCTATTTCGTATTGGTTTAAGGCTACCAGCTAATAGCGCGTTTCGCGACGTTCACCACCCTGGTCCAGTCCAGTCTATACCGTTCCAGGCTGGCTGATGCTCGCGAAAATACATCGAGACTGGGCCCCCTCCCATTTGCGTTCCTATTGGCTGGGGGAATCGAGTGGGCGGTCCTCCGTGCAAAAATGTAAACATTTTAAAAAAGCGAGCGTTTTATTACTTGACTCTCAATGGGACGTCAAATTGTAGGGATGACTATGAAAAAATGAATGATCAAATTCCTTTCATTTACCGTTAATAACACTATCTATAGTCGCCACTGACTAATGTCGCAGGGGCATATATTTCGAGTTTAGCATCACTACAGATCACATCACTGCCAGTACGTAGTTTACATTATCTACATAACACTATAGCTACGGTACATGTCTTGAGTGACATATACAAGTACTATGTAGTGATGCTAAAATTCGTAATATATGGCGCCTGGTGACATTAGTGCAGTGGCGACTATAGTGTTGTTAACGTTATAGTTATTCATTTCCCAAGATGTTGTTTCAGCAAATTGCGAATATTGTAATTTTTCGTGAAACTACTTTAGTCTATGGTCGGCCATCATGGTGTTTTCATGTCTTATCAGCGCACGAGAACTCCTGGTCGTCCTCCCCGCTGACTGTAGTGCGCATGCGCCAGTTCCTCCCCACACTGGTTCAACCTGGTCCTGCTCGCTGGGTTGGCCCAGACTAAACCAGGCTGGAATGGTGCAGAACGACTCGCGAAAACAGTGTCCGCCCGGGATGAACCAGTCCAGACCAGGCTAGAACGGTCGCGAAAACGCGTTATAAATGAGGAGTTGCGTCAAAGTGCAGCACAGGGACGTGACCGTGCTGCCAGACGAACAATGAACCACCTGCTATTCAGCATAATACAGCTTATTTGGTTACATAAATGCTTCATTCATGCATTCATCATTTATGCTTCTGTTTTATATCCATCAAAAATATGTTGAATATCTTGACCATTTTGCATCGCCATTGAATTAGAGGGCGCGGCAGCGTCAACATGTCGTACTGTACCGCTTGACCTTAATAGTCACACTACTCACTCAAGCAGAAATAGAGGCTCTAATATATCGCAACACTTGACACTGTTGCCATACAAGCCTATCACAGCGAATATTTACCCACACCATCATTGAGCGTGGAGTTTAAATACAGAAACCCTATATGTTCCAACCGCAGTGACCCTTAAGGCCGGTTCCCACTAGCCCGCTTCTACGGCCGCCGTTGCCGTACACCGCCCAACAATGACGTCACCATCATCACCGCTTGAGTGCTATTTGTGGTAAATGGGCTCAGTTTGCACCTCCGCTCGAACGGACACCGCCGAGCGGGAGAGATGACTTGATTTAACTTTGTACGGCAGCCGTACAGCGGTACGGCGGTGCGGTCGACTTTTTTGTGACGTCATTGTGACGTCATTGTTGTTCATTGTTGTTGTTTACGGCGGCCGTACAGTGGACTAGTGGGAACCGGCCTTTAGATAGCTGAGAGACCGTATTTGTGCCAGCCGCAGTGAAGGAGTTAATTCAGCCGCTAGAAGAAAGTTTGCTCTAATAGACCACAAATTCTACATAATATGCCAGAATAAAATTGGATACATAAACTCTTGGTCATTTGTCCATCAGATGAAGCCTAATTTTAGTGTAAGACTTTGAACATAATAATGAAAAGAAGCGTACAAAAATTAAAGATGCTTAGATTTTATAAGGAAAAAGGAAAAACTGGTTCACAATAGGGTGGTAAATGATTATGGAATGGACTCAGTCGTCAGGTAGTAGT
>JACEEZ010021601.1:0-16832 GCA_016584305.1 Chionoecetes opilio
TATATACTCGTCTCTCTCCCGCTCTCTATTCTTCCATCTTTCTCTCTTATTCCCTTTTTTCCTTCCATCGTGTAGCATCTCATTCTTCTTAATGCATTTTAATCAATTTCTCCCCGTCATTCTTTCCTGCAGTGCTTACCGGAATCTGCGCGGTTCTACTTTCTACTTACAACATTAGGCAGCGCTAGGTACGCGAGCAAGTGGCGGAGAACATAACAGGGGTTGGAAGGGAATGGAAGGGGGTGCGTGCAAGGGGCAGGGGGGCAGGGAAAGCAGGGGTGTAGGTAGGGTCAGGACAGGAATATATGTGCTTTTAGGGATCTACGACGGATGTTTTTGATGATGGGGTCCACATTTTTGTACCCCTCTCTCTCTCTCTCTCTCTCTCTCTTCTCTCTCTCCTCTCTCTTCTCTCCTCGCGCTTCCTTGTTGTTCTCTCTCAACTCTAATCCAATAACGCTTCCCTCTATTTCATATTTATTTTTCTTCCCTGTACCTTTTGACACACTGCATTCTCCCGCTGACTATAAGGCCCGCTCCTCCCTCTCCCTGCAGCCGTGGCCGTGGTCTACATACAACATCACAGAGGCAACGTTGGCTCCCCTTCTACGTCCACCCCGCCACTCACTCTCTGGCATCCTGTCGCTGCTCTCGGGCCACTAACTACACGAAGAGAGAAAAGGTAGATTGTGTGTATGTGTGTGTGTGTGTGAGGAGGAAGGGGGAAGGGTGTGTGTTGTGTTTTGTTTGTGTGTTTGTTTGGGTGTGTGTGTGTGTGTTTGGTGTGTGTGTGTGGTGTGTGTGTTTGTAGGGGTGGGTTGGGTGTGGGTGGGTGGGTGGTTTTGGTGTGTGGGGGGAGGATGGTGTGCTTGTGGTGTGGTGGTTGGGATGGGTGTGTGTGGGGGGTATGTTGTTGATGTGTGGTGTGTGTGTGTTGTGTGTGTGTGTGTGTGTGTTGTGTGTGTGTTGTTGTTGTGGTGTGTTGTGTGTGTGTGTTTATTCTAAGCTAAGCTTTGGAAGCGTCTCTCCATATAAACTAACGGAGGATCCATTTTAATTTTACTATAGAAATTGTCTCAGGAGCCAACACGTAGCATATGAGCAACTATTGTCAGAGTTTAATTGGTACCAACGTGCCCGACAGCAAGGCCTCTAGTTTAAATGGTGCAATGAGCGCATCCAGCTTTCCTGGGTTCAAGTGGCGCCGTTACCGCAGCATAAACCCCGGCTTACAGTTGCCCGTGTGACAGGGACCCGTCGCCACAAGGTCGATGACCGATATCAGGATCATCCTTCACTCGTTTCCGAGTGTCAGGTGTCATAGTTTGTGGTGTTGCGACTGTAAGATGGGAGTAGGGCGGGTACAGGGGCCTGTGCCACTAGGAAGGAACGTCTGTGTGTATTGGCGAATGTACAGACTGAGGAACAACCATGTTAAAATTGTCCTGTTCAACATATTAGGCAGACAGTAGGCCTAACTTAGTTTTAGGTGAGCTATTTGAACGTAAATATAGCCATTCTTTGAAGGTTTGTAAAATTAATTCATGATATTTTGCACTTGTATGCGTAAGGTATGTTGTCCTGGATACTCCTGGCACTGTCGTGCACCACACCGAAAATTGATGTTGTTTTTGTTTTTATTAATTATGTGGCCTGCAGGGATTGCATTATTTGTGTTGTTTATATTAGTACTAACAGTAGTATTGTATAAGATTATGTGTTAATGTTAAGAGTTTATGTACAACTGTGGTATAAATATATCTATCTATCATCGCTGTGGGGGTGGGGGGGCGGTTGTGTGTGTGGGGGGGGAGGTATGTTTGGTGCTTGGTGTGTGTGGGGTGGGATTTTGTGTGTGGTGTGGGTAGAATGTGTGGTGTGTGTGGTGTCTGTGTGTGTGTGTGTGTGTGTGTGTGTGTGTGTGTGGTGTGTGTGTGTGTGTGTGTGTGTTTTGGTATGTGTGTGTTCTGTGTGTATGTGTATGTGTGTTCCCTGGTGTGTAGTGTGCGTGTGTGTGGGTGTGTGTGTGTGTAAGTGTGTGTGTGTGATGGGTTGTGTGTGTGTGTGTGTGTGTTGTGTGTGTGTGGTTGGAGCATCAGCGTGGGCCACGGGCAGCAACTGTTTTGCCTGAACTACTCACCAACAGGTGTGTGTGTTTGTGTGTGTTTCTGTGTGTGGTGTGTTTTTGTGTGGTGTGTGTGTATGTGTGTGTTGTGTGTGGTGTGTGTGTTGTGTGTCTTGTGTGTGTGTCCTCATGTTGTTGTGTGTTGTGTGTGTTTGGTGTATTGTGTGTGTGTGTGTTCCTGTTGTGTGTGTGTGTCTGTGTGTGTGTTTGTGTGTGTTGTTTGTTTTGTCTTGTGTATTTCTGTGTGTTGTCTGTGTATGTGGTCCTGTGTGGGTGGTCTTAGTGTGTTCTGTGTGTGCGTGTGTATGGTGGTGTCTGTGTGTGTGTGTGTATGGGTGTGTCTGTCTGTGTGTGTGTCTGTGTGTCTGTGTCCTTTGTGTGTGTGGTTGTGTCTGTGTGGTGTCTGTGTGGTGTGTGTGTGTCTTGTCTGTGGTATGTGTACTGTGTGTGGTTGTGTGTCTGTGTGTGGTGTGCGTGTGTGTGTGTGCGTGTCTGTGTGGTGTATGTGGTAATGTGTGTGTGTGTTTCTGTGTGTGCCGTCCTGAGTTGTGTGTGTGTAGGTGTGTGTTTCTGTGTGTGTGGTGTGTTGTGTTGTTGTTGTGGTGTGTGTCTTGTGTCTGTGTGTGTGTGTGTGTGTGTGGTGGTTGTGTGTGTGCTGTTGTGTGTGTGTGTGTGTCCTGTGTGTGTGTGTGTGTGTGTGTGTGTGGTGTGTGTGTGTTGTGTGTGTGTGTGTGTGTGTGGTGTGTGTGTGTAATTTTGTCTCCCTGCAATCCAATTTGTCTGTCTCTCTCGTCTTATTCATCTACTGTCTGTGTCTGTTTTCTCATGCTTTTTCTTGTGATAAATATAGAAAGACGTCAGACCTTATATCACGTACCATTCTGACTGTGTGCGTGGACACCACAGACACACACAGACACACACACAGGACACACACACACACACACACTACACACCATCACACACAGGAACACACACACACACAAACCCACACACACACCCATACACCCAACAGCACACACACACACACACACAGACCAGACACACACATCACAGCACACACAGACACACATAGACACACCCACACAGACACACAAACACAACACACACACACAACACCTTGACGAATACAAAAAAAATGGAAAAATTTGCCTTCCCACACATTCAACGAAACAAAAAATCACATCAGAAAAAACCCCCAAAAACAATAAAGAAGAGTGAAGTTAAATTTTCCAACTGTAAACAAACTAGTGCTTAAATGAATAATGATGAAATAGAAGCGCGTGTGATGATGAAGTGCAACGAGACACGAGGAAGGAAGAAGGAAGGAGGTTGTAACTCGATTAACACAAGAAAATTGTGAAGGAAAATAGAAAATCTCATACTTGACGATGCAAACGCCCCCTTCTTCTCCCTTCCCCCTCGCCCCCTTTCCTTTGCTTCTCCCCACCCCTTCCCCCTCGCCCCGCTCAGGTCCCGGCCCTCTCTGTGTTACCCCTTCCAGCCTTCCCGCCGGCCGTGCCAGTACACTAGCGAAGCCATAATTCAGCAGGGGTGGGCACACTTCACCACCGCCTGGCTCAACCCGTCCCTGCATCACCCTTTTTAACCAGCATTTCCCACTGGGGGAAACTTCAGGATTCTACGGGGAAATTTTATCCTGATGGACATCCTAAGTTTCCTAATTTAGTACGACTGGAAAAAAAAGTCCTTAGAATGCGGCCTATTGAATTTTCTTCAGTATATAATATAGTTTCGCGATAGTACTAATCTATATACTTGTGTAAATCAAGCAAGTAAATTTTGTGTTTGGCTACTTTTTTCTTGTCCACTGAAAGGGGTGGAAATCCGGATGGTGAACTGGTTGAAGGGGGTAAACAACAACAAAAAGGTTGGTACCCACTGCTTTAACAACCCAGTGACTCAATGACTGTAAAGTGGCAAGCGTGACTCTTTTGTTTCCTTTGTCTTCATTTTTTTTCTCGCTCATATTTTTTTTTAGAGAATGTAATTAGAGACATTACCTGTTAAAATACATGTCATTAAATAAGAACGAATTAAAAAAGAGGAAAAAAAGGACTGGTAGAAAAAGCAAAAGGCCATGGGGGCACGTAAAAAGGTCACGTAGAAAAAATGGAAATTAAAAAAGTAACAAAAAGATTGTAGAATAAAACAAGAAATGGGAGGCAGTAGAAAATAAATGATGCCATGTAGAAAAAGGAAGACATTAAAAAGAAGCAAAAATAGGGATTGGGGAATTAAATCTGGGGAGCAGTTGTTGAAAGGTCTTGTAGAACAGAAAAAAATTCAAAAAGAAGATTGTAGAAAACTAAAAATTGAGAGGCAGTGGCAGGCATGTATAAAAATAATAAATTAAAAAGAGTCTAAGAAGGAAGGACTGTAGAGAAAACAAGGCAAGTGATGAAAATAAAGTCAGAAAATTTTGTTTACGAAGTAAAAAGAAATGATTTTGTAGAAATAATGAGAGCTGCGATGCATCCTTTTGTGAGTGGAAGGATGATTCCCACAGAAAATGCTCATGATGTGGAGGGAGTGGAGGCGTGAAGACCTTAAGATATGGCTTAGATGTGATGGGAAGGAATGGAAAGAGGGGAAAGAGGGGAAAAGGGGACAGAGGGCACAGCGCATAACTGGTGGAAATATGAACGCAAGATTATTAAATGATGTATAGATTAAGAAGAGGCGGTATGCATAACACGCGAGAAAATACTGTACCGATTAATTTAATTTCTTATAACCAGAAAATATCAGAAGGGTCAAAGGAACAGCTGCCCGAGGACGAGCTGGAGAGGAAAATATTGAGAGAAAAGATGCAGAAGAAGGAGAGAAAACCAATACGTAGTACTAGAAAATCCCCTCAAAATCTGAACACCACAAGAGAGGGAGAGAAAAAAAATGGAGAAATGAATACCAAAGAAAGAAATAGAAGCAAATGAGAAAAGCACACTGACTAGGTGGAGAAAGAAACAATTTCAAAAAGAAAGCGAGAGAAGTTGAAAACCAGAACTAATCCTATATGAACCACCACTAAGAAATCAAAAACCCACAGTTAGAAGGAGTAGATAAAAAATGGAACAAAAGGCAATAATCCCGAACGGAAATGAGAGAGAAGAGAGAGAGGAGCCAGCCGACAGACAGAACAGACAGACAGACCGAACAACAGAGACAGACGAATATTATGATGCTAATATGTTGGGGATGTTTTTGGGGAGGCGGGTGTGCCGGTGGTTAGCTGTCTTGTAGTGCTGAACTCAATTGTCCCGCTCCCGTCCCGCGGTCGAATCCCTGCGGGGGCAACTCTTTCAAGGAGCCTGTTAAGGGGAACAGAATGGTCCCTTATTTCAAGTCCTCATCAGGAACACCTATCAAAGCCATTGTCCGAGTGGCCGAACCAAAAAACCACATGCAATCATATACCATGTCTTGGCCGATTGCGAGTGTGACGGGTGGACTCTAGGGGCTGCGCAATGCGCCTTAACTGAAGATCTAACATCACAGAAATGGAATCTTCACTTAACCAACACAGGTGTTCACTATAAGACAAAAAATCCAGCCTGCGCTGCGTCATGGGCCCAATCCAGCCTCGGCGGCCACCATCGGGCTAGATCTACCAACAACAGACTCGTCATATGCCTACAGGTATCGGCCCTACACGTAAAAAAAAAAAAAAAAAAAAAAAAAAATGTTGTTGCTGTTTTTCTGTAATCCTTCGTGGTTAGGGTAACTTTAATCATTATTATTATTAGTAACTTCCTTCGTTTCTTACTAGTTTCATTCATCTATTTGGACATTATTGAAAGCTTGAGTTTTTACAAAGGAATTTATTTTTAACTATTCGTCCTTTCCTCTTTCTCTTCTTCCTCATTTTTTTTAAATTTTCCTTTTCTCCCGTCCTCTTTATCCTCCTTATCTTTATCCCCTCTTTCTTTTTTCCCACTTCTTTCCCTCCTTTCTAACCCTCGTCATCGGGCAGGGAAGGAATAACCACTTCATACAAACTCAAACTCATAATAGCAAACACTACACGGAGGCAAAACATTGGCTTAACCATTATACCAATTAGCTAGTGGACTAGGGACAGGATACTACACAAGGTCATATCTATAAAAGTAGTTGCTTACATTACTAAATATCGTCTATAGTGGCCAAATTCCATGAAATTACGTTTCTGAGGCTCATAACTATCATAATGTAAAAACAAACGTTAACTCACAAATATATAACACTACACACGGGGGCAAAAAGTGACTTAATATGTAAGTTTAAATCTTTAATTCTTTACAGATTCACTAATAGAGAAATACTAGAGAAACAAAGACTGAAGTTAAATACTAGAAAGAGAATAAAACTAAACCGGATTGGAAACATATTATCATTAAGTATTGAACATTCCTCATCTGCTAGAGCGACAATGCATAACACCTTCCATGGCGCTCGTGATAAAATACCTAATGGAGGGACTGCAATATTCACACAACATAGGATACACAAATTTTACCTATCTCAGTAATGCTTTTGTAGTTGATGCTCACGATTTCAGGGCATGGTAGTATGGTGGTGGTAGAAGGGATGTTGGGGGTAGTGTTGGTAGATAGCGGGGATGGCTGAGGTAGGTGAGGTAAATTACAGTATTTACTTGACTCCATAAAGTTCGGTATCTCGCTTGATTTCCGTCTTTTCATTTGTGTCAGCAAGCATATAAGTTGATGTTTTGCAAATACTTCACTGGATTTTCCATCGTCAGAGGGTAATTTAAGAAACACGATTTCACACACCGTCTACACGCTCTGTAAACACGAAAGGACCAGACTTATAGCTGCCCGCTTCAGCTCATTGTTTTAACAAGTACACGGGCCGGGGGCGGCGGTGCAGACGAATCGTACAGCAACAGATAAAGTAACTTAAAATTTTTTGGTCTGGTTTTAATGAAAATTCCTAAGTACGTATGAAAATAATTAACAACATATAATTACTTTTCTATTATGATATATTTTTGTTAAAGTATGTATCATTATCTGTGTCTCTAAAGGCATCATCCACCTGGCAGAATGAGTGTCCTGGGGGGTGCTGCAGCTCTGCCGCCCTATTCCACGGGCCGCCACTGAACAATCTTCATGTTTCACTGTAGCTAAATATCCTCGTTTATTGGAGATGAAATGCTGAGATCAATGTTCCTGTTCTTCCTCGCCAGTGTGTTCTTCCTGTTACTTGATAACCTCATGGGGATATAACTAAATATAAATTCAACATCAAAACATCAAATAAAACCCCTTGGGACAAACACCATTTTTTTTTTAATATGAAGAGCGCTGTAACTATCATGACAAAAATAAATATATGTTTACTCGATTCAGTGACGGATACAATTTATGGGACGTCCCATTTTTTTTTTTAGATAGAGATTCGATGTACTATCAATGAGGAAAAAAAAGTATTTACTTTTTACAAAATTCAGTGACGGACAGATACAATTATTGGGACAGCTACACATTTTGTTTTATGTAAGAAGAGTCGTGTAACTACTAAAAACAAAACAAGTAATTCCAACATTCGTGTGACGGACAGATACCACTTATTTTTTATGAAGATTTTGTGTACAACCAATGATCCCAAAAGTATGTACACTATTTATTGCCGGAATAAATATATACATATTTTTCCCTTACCGAAAGAGGGGGGGGGTGAATACGTAACAATGACCCACGTCAAATCCATGCACAGATGAGGTTATTATTGTATAGGTTGGCAGGTACACGGTACCACGAATAGCTTTATTCTCCCTGTGTTCCCGGGTCCTTCCCTCCTTGCTACCCCCACTTACTCCCCAGAGCCCCCCCTTCTCCCTCCCGTGCACCTGTTCCCCCTACTCTCACACTCAATCAAATCTACAACCTATTGATGTGAAGTCTGAGAAGGCTTCCCCCGCTGCCCATAGAAACGTGACCAAGCGTGAGGTATTTTGAAGTTTTTTTCTCAATTAGAGACATGTTTGTGAAAGGATTTTTGCTGGGTACAGGTATTGCATTTTTTTCGCAGACATAAACACGCTTATAAGAAACTAGCCGCAAATCCGACCGCCCTCCGTGCGGACTTTTTGGCTAGCTCTGCGGAGGGCTTATTGTGTGGGCTCCGCCCACCACCTGTGCTTGGTTGGCCTTCGCCCACCAAACACGGACTCTCCGATAGCCCTTCAACTTTCCCAAATCATTGTGGATGTAACATGTATGTATTCCCCCCCACCCATTCACTCCGCCATTACACCTCACCGCCCCACCCATTCACTCCCCCATACCCCATCACCCTCCCAATTTCAACCTCACCCTTATATCCCATCACCTACACACCCATTCACTCACACCATTTCCCCATCACCCCCCACCTTTTTCCCTCACGCCTCACCCATCATCCCCCACCCATTCACTCACCCCTCAACCCACACACCATTACCCCATCACCCCACCCATTCAACTCAACCCATTCCCATCCCCTAATAAGGTTTTCCTCATTCCGCAACCCCACTTTTTTTTTCCACAATTATCGCTAATTAGGCGTGCTCAAAAAAAAAAAAAAAGTGATCGGATCATCTCATAATTGGACTTAAAACTCTTTCCCCTGGTCCCCCGGTTCCAAATATGTGCCATTGAGGTGTGCGTCCACGGGGGGGCGGACCTATTACCAGACACACACACCACACACACACACACACACACAAAGACCATGACAGACAGACATACACACTTTCGCTTAATATTTACCATT
This sequence comes from Chionoecetes opilio, assembly GCA_016584305.1. Classification (NCBI taxonomy): domain Eukaryota; kingdom Metazoa; phylum Arthropoda; class Malacostraca; order Decapoda; family Majidae; genus Chionoecetes; species Chionoecetes opilio. The sequence goes on from JACEEZ010021601.1 coordinate 8,906, forward strand.
ACCCACACCCCCCACCTATTCCCTCACCCATCACCCATCACCCAACCCATCAACCCCCCACCCATTCACTCACTCCATCACCCCACACCCATTACCCATCACCCTAACCCATTCACTCACCATTACCCATAACCCTACATCAATGGTTTCCTAAATTCTCGCAACCCACTTTTTTTTTTCAAACAAAATTATCGCTAATAGGCTGCTAAAAAAAAAAAAAAAAAAAGTTATCGAATCATCTCATAAGTGGGCTATGCCTTCCCCTGGTCAACCCGGTTTCCAAAAATGTTCCATATGAGGTGATTTGCGCCACGGGGGGTCGTAACTATACCACCACACACACACACACACACACAGAACAGACCTTCCGCTTATATTATTTATAGATTACCCATCACCCCCCCACCTATTCCCTCACCCCATCACCCATCACCCCACCCATCACCCCCACCCATCACTCACCCATCAACTCCACACCCATTACCATCACGCCCACCCATTCACATCACACATTACCCTCACCCTACATCAGGTTTCCTCAATTCTCGCAACCCACTTTTTTTTCACATTATCGCTAATAGCCTGCTAAAAAAAAAAGAAGTGATGGATCATCCTCCTAAATTGGGCTTAAACCTTCCCCTTGTCATCCCGGTTTCCAAAAATGGTGCATAGAGGTAATTGCGCCCACGTGGGGCGGAACTATACCAGACACAACACACACACACACAACACACACACACACACACAGACAGACAGACACATAACCTTTCGCTTATATTTACCATTACCCCTCACCCACCCCCCTATTCCCTCACCCCTCACCCATCACCCCCACCCATCACCCCCCACCCATTCACTCACCCCATCACCCCACCCCATTACCTCGTACCTACCCTCTCACTCACATTACCCATCACCCGTACATTCAAGTTTCCTCAATTCTCGCAACCCAATTTTTTTTTCACACTTATCGCTAATAGGCTGCTAAAAAAAACAAAAAAAAAAAAGTGATCGAATCCATCTCATAAGTGTGCTTATGGACGATTCCCCTGGCCAACCCCGGTTTCCAAAAATTGCCATATGAGGTGATTGCGCCACGGGATTGCGGAACTATACCCACACACACCACACCACACACACACACAGACACACACGTTCGCTTATATTATTATAGATTACCCTCACCCCCCACCTATTCCCTCACCCATCACCCATCCCCCCAACCCCATCACCCTCACCCATTCACAATCACCCTCACCCCACACCCATTACCCATCACCCCACCCATTCACTCATCCCATTACCCATCACCCTACTCAAGGTTTCCTCACTATCTCGCACCCCACTTTTTTTTTTCTCACAATTATCGCTAATACGGCTGCTAAAAAGAAAGAAAAAAAGATCGGATCGCTCATAATTGGGCTTAAAACCTTCCCCTGGTCCAATCCGGTTCCAAAATTTTCCATTACAGTTGATTGCGCCACGGGGGTCGGAACCCTATACCAATACACACACACACGACACACACACACACACACAGACATGGAGTACAGACAGCCGAGACACACTTGTTGCTTATATCAGTGATAGATTACCCATCACCACCCCACCTATTCCCTCACCCCTCACCATCACCCCAACCCATCACCCCCCACCCTTCACTCACGCTCACGCCACACCCATTACCCATCACCCCCACCCTGCCTCACCCATTACCCATCACCCTACTCAAGGCTTCCTAATTCTCGCAACCTACGTTTGTTTTCACAATATCTCGCTAATAGGTGCTAAATAGAAAGAAAAAAAAAGTGATCGGGATCAATCTCAAAGTGGGCTTATGACCTTCCCTGGTCACCCGATTCCAAAATGTGCCTATTAGGAGGTTTGCGCAACGGGGGGCGGAACTATACCACACACACACACACCCACACGACCAGACACATTTCCGCTTTTAATAATATAGAAGATAGAATAGATTCCTCACCCCCCCGCCTATTCCCTCACCCCATCACCCATCACCCCCAACCCATCACCCCCCCCATTCCCTCACCCATCAACCCCCAACACGATTACCCCTCACCCCACCCATTCACTCCACCCATTATACCCTCACCCTACACCAAGGTTTACCTCATGTCCTCGCACCCACTTTTTTTTCACAATTATGCTAATAGCTGCTAAAAAAACAAAAAAAAACATGATCGGATTCATCTCATAATTGGGCTTAAAACCCTTCCCCTGGTCAAACCGGTTCCAAAATTGTGCCATATGGTTTTATTGCGCCACGGGGGCGGACTATACCAACACACACACACACTACACACACACACACACACACACACACACACACAGACAGACAGACGAGAGACACACTTTTGCCTTATATTATTATAGATTACCCATTCACCTCCCCCCACCTATTCCTCACCCATCCACCAGCACCCCCCCCACCCATTCACTCACCCATGCAACCCGCACACGCCCTTACCATCACCCCACCGACCCCATTCCTCACCCAGTACCATCACCCCGACCCATCACTCACGCCCATTACCATCACCCTACATCAAAGGCTTCCACTCAATTCTTCCAACCTACTTTGTTTCACAATTCTCGTTAAATAGGCTGCTAAAAAAAAAAGAAAAAAAAAGTGAATTGGATCATCTCATAAGTTGGCTTATGACCTTCCCGCTTGTTCAACTCCGATTCCAAAAATAGTGCCATATGAGGTTTTTTGCGCCACGGGGGTCGGAAACCTATACCCACACACACACACACAGACCAGACCACTACTTTCGCTTTTATTAATAGCGATAGAAAGATAATAGAATTCCCATCCCCCCCCCTATTCCTCACCCATCACCCATCACCCCACCCATTCCCCCCCACCCTTCCTTCACCCATCATCCCCACACCCATTACCCACACCCCCTCCCCAATTCACTCACCCTTACCCATCCCCCCCCCCCCACCCCTACTCAAGGTTTTCCCTCAATTCTCGCAAACCCACTTTTTTTTTCACAATTTATCGCTAATTAGGCTGCAAAAAAAAATAAAAAAAAAAAATAATCGATCATCTCATAATTTGGCTTAAAAACCTTCCCCGTGTCAACCAGGTTCCAAAAAATGTGCCATATTAGTTGATTGCGCCACGGGGGCTGAACCTATTACCAGACACACCACACACCCACACAACCACACACACAGACAGACAAGACAGACAGACAGACACACTTTTGCTTATATTTTATAGATGACCATCGACCCCCACTATTCCCCCCCATCACCCATCCCCCCCACCTTCATCACCCATCCCCCACACCCTTACCCATCACCCCACCGCATTCACACACCCATTACCCATCACCCTACATCAAGGCTTCCTCGATTCTCGCAAACCTATCTTTGTTTCACAATTCTCGCTAATAGGCTGCCAACAAAAAAAAAAAAAAAAGTGATTTGGATCATCTCATAAGGGTGCTTATGACCTTCCCCTGGTCACCCAATTCCAAAATGTGCCATATGAGGTTGTGTTAGCGCCACGTGGGGCGGAACCTTTAAAAAAAATACCCCCACACACACACACAGGCGCAACAGACAGACACACTTTCGCTTTTATTAAGAGATAGAGATAGATTAACCATCACCCCCCCATTCCCTCACCCAGTACCCTCACCCCACACCATCACTCACCCCCACCATTCCACTCACCTCATCACCCCAACACCCATTACCCATCACCCCCCCTTCAACTCATCACCCATTACCATTACCCTAACCTCAGGTTTCCTCAATTCTCGCAACCACACTTTTTTTTTCTCCACAATTACCCGGCCTAAATAGCTGTTAAAAAAAAAAAAAAAACTTGCCGATCATCTCATAATTGGCTTAAAAACCTTCCCCTGGGCAGACATTTCGAGAGGGTTAAAGGCGCGTTGTTTAGCTCAACTAACTTCCTCTAATTGGTACAACCCGGAAGTCGCAGGCATTCTGGTACGAGGATATTGGGAGTGGCTCTACGGTGTCACTATGGGCTTCGATAGCTAGTATTGGCTTGAGCGGAGTACCAATTACGATCACAGCCATCGCCAGCGATCACATAGTATTCTCAAAAGTTTTTCAGCCAATCAAAAGGCTTCCACGCTCTCATCTGTGTTTTATAAACAAATTATCATCCACACCAAATGCTCCACCCTTCTTCCTCCTCCTCCTCTCTAACCTCCCTACTTCTCCTTCTCCTTCTCCTCCTGCCTCTTCCTCCCTCCTAAAAACTTTTTCTTTATAGCAGTTGGTAGTAGTTGTAGTAGGAGCTACTATAACTAGCTCCTTTACAGGAGCTACCACGTGTAGGCCTCGCGGCCTCTTGTAGCTTCCTTATTTTCTTATTGTTCTTATGTAGCAGCAGTAATAAGCCGTGTTTTTATCGTCCAACACTGTCTTGGATTACGAAGACCACTCCAATAACACTTGCTGAAATGTGTGTTATACTGCTTTGTGATATTGTTTGCAATGTTTTAGACTGATTATTATTTCGGCCCCTACCAAGCTTGTTGTGTTTTTGTCGCAGAGACCAATCCGTTTTCAATTGCGAGAAAAAACGGTCTTCGTACCAAGACGATGCTTGGACGACAAAAGCACGGCTATAGTAGTAGTAGCAGCAGTAATAGTAGTGGTAGTAGTAGTAGTAGTAGTAGTAGTAGTGGTGATGAAGGAGGAGGAATTAGGTAGAGGAAGAAGGGAAGAATAAAGGGTAAGAGAAAGAAGGATGAGGAAAATACCTTGTCTGTCGCAGAGCCGTGTGGTGAGTCATGGTCAGATGCCATCGTTCGCCACTCGGCTCATCACCTCATAACAAACTCATCACGAGCGGATGGCATTGTAATATGGCCTAATTTCATTTGTATACTTGCCCTGTTCAGTTCTTGAGTAAGAAAACATCATATATACTCAATTTATGAGTATTTTTATGTATATTGCGTGCTCTACAACTGCCTAGAGGCAGTTGCTGATTTTGACAGCTCAACGTCTTTAAATACGTCATAACTGTGCCTGCAGAATCCCAAAAGTTGCCCAGAACAGCTGTTGGAAGTCGCTAGGTCGTGCAGACCGGAAGTAAGCCTCTCTGAATGTAGCCCCTGGTCAACCCGGTTCCAAAAATGTGCCATATGAGTTGATTGCGCCACGGGGGGCGGAATCTATACCAGACACACACACACACACACACACAGACGGACAGATAGACAGAGAGACACACTTTTGCTTATATTATTATAGATTACCCATCACCCCCCACCTATTCCCTCACCCATCACCCATCACCCCCAACCCATCACCCCCACCCATTCACTCACCCATCACCCCACACCCATTACCCATCACCCCACCCATTCACTCACCCATTACCCATCACCCTACATCAAGGCTTCCTCAATTCTCGCAACCTACTTTTGTTTTCACAATTCTCGCTAATAGGCTGCTAAAAAAAAAAGAAAAAAAAGTGATTGGATCATCTCATAAGTGGGCTTATGACCTTCCCCTGGTCAACCCGATTCCAAAAATGTGCCATATGAGGTGTTTGCGCCACGGGGGGCGGAACCTATACCACACACACACACACACAGACAGACACACTTTCGCTTTTATTAATAGATAGAAGATAGATAGATTACCCATCACCCCCCCCCTATTCCCTCACCCATCACCCATCACCCCCAACCCATCACCCCCCACCCATTCACTCACCCATCACCCACACACCCATTACCCATCACCCCACCCATTCACTCACCCATTACCCATCACCCTACATCAAGGTTTTCCTCAATTCTCGCAACCCACTTTTTTTTCCACAATTATCGCTAATAGGCTGAAAAAAAAAAAAAAAAAAAAAAATAATCGGATCATCTCAAATTGGGCTTAAAACCTTCCCCTGGTCAACCGGTTCCAAAAATGTGCCATATGGGGTTGATTGCCCCACGGGGGGCGGAACCTATACCAGACACACACCACACCACACCCAGACAGGACAGGACAGACAGACAGACACACTTTGCTTATATTATTTTTTTTTAGGATTACCCATCACCCCCACCTATTCCTCACCCATCACCCATCACCCCCCACCCATTCACTCACCCATCACCCCACACCCATTACCCATCCACCCCACCCATTCACTCACCCATTACCCATCACCTACATCAAGGCTTCCTCAATTCTCGCAAACCTACTTTTGTTTTCACAATTCTCGCTAATAGGCTGCAAAAAAAAAAAAAAAAAAAAAAGAAGTGATTGGATCATCTCATAAGTGGGCTTATGACCTTCCCCTGGTCAACCCGATTCCAAAAATGTGCCATATGAGGTGTTTGCGCCACGGGGCGGAACCTTTCCACAAAACACACACACACACACAGACAGAAAACACTTTCGCTTTTATTAATAGACTAGCCGCAAACCCGCCCTCCGGCGGACTTTTTGGCTAGCTCCGCGGAGGGCTATTGGTGGTGGGCCTTCGGCCCACCACCTGTTTTTGGTGGGCCCTTTCGGCCACCAAACACGGACTCTCCAGATAGCCCCTTCTAACTTTCCTGAAATCATGGATGTAGAAATGTATTATTACCCCCACCCATTCACACACCCATTACCCATCACCCCCCCATTACTCAACATACCCATCACCCCCCCATCATCACCCATTATCCCCACACACCCATTCCCTTTCCAACCCCCACCTATTCCTCACCCACCCAACACCCACCCATCCCCCCTTCAACTTTCCCATCACCAAACCATTCCACTACCCCACCCATTCACCACCCTCCCACACCCACCAGTTTCCTCAATTCTCGCAACCCACCTTTCTTTCACAATTATCCAATAGCCTGCTAAAAAAAAAACAGTGATCGGATCCCCTCATATGGCTTAAAACCTCCCCTGGTCAACCCGTCCCAAAAATGTTTCATATGAGGATTGCCGCCACGGGGCCATCACCCACCATACACTCACACATACCACACCCACACAAGACAACGACAACACTTTCGCTTATATTACCATTCTCCAAACACCAAAAAATACCATCACCATCCCCCTAACCCCCCCTTCACCCCATCCAAAACCCCATTACCCATCCCACCCTCAACCCATTACCCAACCCTACATCAAGTTTCCAGACAATTCTCGCAACCCACTTTTTCACAATTATTACATGTGCCAAAAAAAAAATATTTCACCTCCATATGGCTTAAACCCCCTGGCACCCTTCCAAAAATGTCCATATGGGAATCTGCCGCCCAGGGGCACAACCCATACCACACCACACAAACCACAACACACAACACACAACAGACACAGAAGGCACATTGTTATATTCATACCATACTCCCCCTACCTCCCCAACCCTCCCACCCAACATCCAAGATTCACTCACCCATCACCAACACACACCAACCCATCACCCACCATTCACCACCCAGTCCCCAAATCACCACATCAAGGTTTCCTAAATTTCTCGAACCCATTTTTTCCAATTATCCTACCCTTCAAAAAAAATACCCCCACCCATTCATCCCATACCAAACCATTCCCCTCAACCCCAAAATTCATTTTTCCCACCCACAAGGCCCAATCTCGCAACCCAACACCACAAACCAAGAGCAAAAAAAAGAAATTACCTACCCATCAATCCTAACCCTTCCCCTTCACCCCCAAAAAATCAATTATTCCCACACAACCCTTCCCCATCACCCACCCACACCACCAACCACACCACAACAATTTCCCTTAATTTACCCTTTTTATCCCCAACCAAATTCCCTCAAAAAAAAAAAATTAACCATCCCCCCCTTAACTCCCATCACCCCCCCAAAATTCCCATACCCACCCCCACCCATTACCCACACCCACAAAAACCCAACCGAAACCCCAC
>JACEEZ010021602.1:0-46371 GCA_016584305.1 Chionoecetes opilio
TAAAGGGGATTATAGGAAACATTCTCTCGGAGCTTCCGTCGCAAATCATTATTTTTGGAGATAATGACATGTTGTTTATAGGGAGACGAGAGACAAGTGTTTATGTCCGCCACACTCTTCTTCCTCTTGTGACCTGCATCACCTCTGTTCTTCCCTTGCCGCGGACACTCTTAATGCAGATTTGGCTTTAGTTAGGAGGTTAAAGCGTGGGAATAGGTTAGGTTAGGTTAGATTAGTGAGTCTAAAGGTGGGGTTAGGTTAGTTTAATTGTCATATCTACTATACACTCCTTCCTATTAAAAACATCTTATATCTCCATAAGTAGTGATTTGTGACGGAAGTTCACAGAGAAAATGTTTCTTAGAATCTATTAAGGTGAACAGAAACCACACTCCCAATTGTGTCGCCAAATATTACGAATGATGGCATCACTACTGCTGTGTCTGTGCCACTGAAGATGATACACAGTAGTATATATCATGACTGTATAATCTACCCTGTTTCAGCGTTGTTTTATGCTTTGTAGCTGCAGGTATAGACGGTTTATAAATTCACTACTCGTTTTTTTCCGGGCGACGACAACGGCGGCAGGACACTCAGAACATAAACACTAGCTGGCGATCTTAGTGTAGGTCACCACTCGGGTGATATTTTTGTCATTTGTTCATTTATAGCCCTACTATGACACAGATGAAGACACAAAATGACACAGACTCTCCAGATAGCCCCTTCTAACTTTCCTGAAATCATGGATGTAGAAATGTAAGTATTAACGCCACCACACGTCTGTACAGCGAAAAGAAACCTTGTCCTGGCGACTTAAGTGTTATCTACAGTAGTAGATTCGTACACCAAAAAGTTGTTTCGTAGTCAATATGAAACCATAGTCGTTTCGTACACTCAGTTCAGAGTTGAACTTGACTACTAGAGTTACGAAACGACACCAGGTATGTACGAAAAAACTCAAAATCAGTGTACAAAATGACTAACAAAACCTGCGTACGAAACAACTTGTGTACGAAACTGCCTGTAACCATTTTTTTTGGTATTATATTACTCTAGGACCAGAATTCCCGATAAGATTTTCGTTATTGGGCGACCACCGATATTGAGGCCGTATGCAACGTTTTTATCGCTGTACAGACGTGTGGTGGCGTTAATACTTACATTTCTACATCCATGATTTCAGGAAAGTTAGAAGGGGCTATCTGGAGAGTCTGTGTCATTTTGTGTCTTCATCTGTGTCATAGTAGGGCTATAAATGAACTAATGACAAAAATATCACCAGAGTGGCGTTTTCCTGCATAATTCTAATGTGTTTTGGATGAATCTGGCACTCGTCTTTGTACGAAATGGTTGTTTATAGGTGTGAACTACGGTTATAGGGAGTTTCGTACACAAGTTGGTTGGTACCCAGGTTTTGTTAGTTGCTTCGTACACTGATTATAAGTTTTTTCGTACATACCTGGTGTCGTTTCGTAACTAGTAGTCAAGTTCAACTCTGAGCTGAGTGTACGAAACGACTAGTTTTCCTATAGAAATACGAAACACCTTTTGGTGTACGAATCTACTGGTGTAGAAAAACTGGGTACGAACTGACTGTTGGTAGTAGTGGTAGTAGTAATGTAGTAGTAGTTTATTGAAAGGTTATATGAGAGAGAGGGGAGGGGAGAAAGCGAGAGAAGAGAGAGCAGAAGAGAGGAAAAGAGAGAGAGAGAGAGAGAGAGAGAGAGAGAAGTGCCATAATTAACAGAAAGTGGAGAGAGAGAGAGAGATTTATGACATTATTTGTTTATTAGTAATTCTTTTTACATTGATTATATATATTTTTTTCTCTTGATTATTTTCATTTATTTTCTTTGTTTTCTGGTTTTCCTTTTTATTGCATTTCCTTCCTTCCTTCCCCTTCCTTCTATCTTTTAATTTCTTTGCTTTCCCGCAAGAAATCTTTGCCGGTGGGGGAAGCATCTTCTCAGGATGAATTGAACAGTAAGCAAAAATTTTCTCTTGCAAGAGAAATTTCTCTTGCTCCCCCCCAAAAAAACGCCTTTATTCATATACTCTGCAGGGCTATAGCCTTGCCTAACAAGCTATTAAAAACTTGTTTTTCCTTAACAGGAACCAGCGCGTGTAGGTCTCACGGCTGTGGAAATTTTTTGTCCCCATACATATATTTTAATTTTAGGTCTTACCTATACAAAGCCCATCGTCTATCTCATCCCGACACAAATACCCCAATAGTCAATAACTAGGATACTTACGGTGGATAGTAGGGTTAGAATTGGCTGTAGGGTTTTGATTAATACTGCATGTCCTGTTATCCAAAGTGGTCAACGTGATCGAGGCCGCCCGTGAAGGACAGAAGCGGAGGGCGGAAGCGGGTGCTTTGATACGGGCGTCAGGGCGGGTTTTCATAACCCAGTTTTCTTGACGCGGCGGATATAATCACTTGTGTCGTATTTAAACACTTCCTATTGTTTTTAACACTATATGTACAAAAGAACGTATGTACAAATCTTTCATTATGATCAGAGAAAGATGTTAAATCCCGTGAGGGCTGAAAGTGTACTGAAACTCCGGGGCTCAGCTGGCAGCGGCAACCACAAAATTACACGTGTCCCTTCAGGGAGGCGGCAGTGGACCACAACAATTGGTGCAAATTTAAAGGACGGCGGCCCATGAGCAGCCGTTTCAAAAATTTAAAGGGGCAAATGCTTTAAAAATCACTGGGAATGTTTATTTATTTTTATCCAGTAGTTATTATTTACTTAATTACCTGCATAAATACCCATAACCATTATAATTATTATATATATATATATACATCCCTACGCACCCCTATGATGAGCGGACAATACCTCCCTCACAAGGGGGGGGGGGGACAAGACCACCACTCTACCAATTATTCCAATGATCTGAAAAATGGAGGGAAAAGCCCGTGGTCGCTGGCAGTTGTAACTCAAAGGTTGGTTTTACTGTGTTTTCCCTCCGCGACTAATATTTTTCATAAATCAATTCGCAATGAATATTGATGCCCCCGCATCTGAATACTAAAAAAGAACGTTTTGTTGTTCTAGTAAGTGTATGCATGAATGCATTACGATTGAACGTTCTAAGATAGCAATTTAATGCAAATTTCTCCCCTCGAGTAGCAGAGCTTAATATATTTTTACATGTATATTGTGGCATGTAAAATTTGGGCGATGTTCACACTGTTTTCTAAGACAGTACTGCTGCGTCTGGCAAACCCCTTGTCAAAATACAATAAGCAATGCCTTGGAAAAACGAAGAATAAAGAATGCCAAAATCGGCTTGTTGCTGCGAAAATGTGGGTATAATTGTGGAGGCGACGTGGTGGGCGGGGAGATTGTGGCGGGGAGATTGAATCAAAACATTGCCACTTTCACGCGTCGAACTCATTGCACTTTCCAGGCTTTTCTATCTGATTGAACACAATAATAACAGGAACATATGACTGCCTAGGTATAGGGTAACTTCTAAACATACGTTATTGACTATATAAATCATAGAGTAGCATTTACCTCGCCTCCCAACTTTTAACCCACTTGGTTATTTGGTTTTATACAATGTTTACAGAATCAGGCTTTTTATACAATATACATATAGAAGAAAACGTTCTTAATATTATACTTTTGTGTTTTAAGTGCAGTGGAATAAGCCCATATTTTCTTTCCCAAATTGACCAACTTTCACCAAATTGTGAGTTAAAACTGCCAGCGACCACGGCATTTCGGAGTTGCAGTTTCTCTAATTAAGAGGGTGGTTGGGGATAATTTCCACACAAATTAAATTTTACACACACACAACACAGTATCATTCAAAGCATTATACACACACACACACACACACACACACACACACACCCCAACCACACCCCACACACACACACACCCACATGTACAGTTTTCTTAAATCCCAATATACTGAAACTCTTCTTCTTCATTTAAATTTCCTCCAAATAATAAAGGGCCCATTTATTATTATTGGCCCCTTTGTTTTGATTTTGTTGTTGTGTTGTTGTTGCGGGTGTTTTGATGGGTGCCCCCAAAACTTGCACACGGGTCGGGTTTTCATGGCCCTTGGCGAGGGGTTTTAAAAAACAGGAATTTATAACCTTTTATATATCCTAACCCCGTGAGGGGGCCTAATTTTTTGGGTTGAAATTTTAAAGACAGGGCCCCCATGGGGCAGCCGTTCAAAATTAAGGTGTAAAAAAGGTTTAAATGCTTTTACACTAAGGGGAAAGTTCAATTATTCAAATCCCCACTTACCCACTTACTAAAATTTACCCCAACTCAATCCCCTAACCTTTAAAATTATATATATAAACCCCAAAACGAAAACCCCCTTGTTTAGGGGAACAATACCTCCCTCACAAGGGGGGGGGGAAACCAAACCCCCACCTGCCAAATATTGAGAGGGGGGGTTTGGGTTTGGAAAATTTTCCAAAAAGGGCCCCTTTTTGTGTTTCCCTTATTTCTTATGTTTTATTTTTTATGTTCTCACTCATAGCAACTCAAAAACGCCCTCTGAGTAGCTTTGGGGGGTCCCCCCCCTCATAGCTTTTTCCCATTTGAGAGTGTCTCAAAAACATTTTTTGCCACTCAAGCAACTCAAAGTGTCAGAGTGGTAAGGTAGCCAAAGATTCTTTAAAAAAACCCACCCCTAAATTTTTAAAAAAACTACACCCAAAAGCTTTTGCACTCAAGTGCTTTTCATATTCAAAGGGAAAATTTTTTTCAGGAAATATTTTTTTATTAATTATATTAGTTATTTTTAAAGTGAAAATGTGATGTCTGTGGCAAATGGCCCTTTTTGGCAGTGGGGTGGAGGGGGCCCCCCGGGCACTTGTCTGATCCCAGCAAAGGGGTTGACCCCCTGCCCCCCCCCCCCTCTCTCCTTCTTTTGTGTATGTATTGTTTTTAAAGGGGAAAATATTTACTGTTAGTTGTGTTTTTTATTATGCAGTATGTACACTTTCCTGAGAAAATTAATTGAATAGAAGAAGTTCATTTTTTCATATTCTGCCCTTGCCTGTTTTTTGAAAAGAGAGAGAGAGAGGGGAAAGAGAGAAGAGAGAGAGGGGGGGAAGGAAAAAGAGAGAGAGGAGGCCCCCCCCTCTATTCAACCCCCATTAACGCCCCATTACCCATTTTGGTTGTGCCTGATGGAAAGGCAGCTACATTGCCTGCATTGAGGTCACTACCCCACCACTCCCACTCCCCACCCTGTAGGGGGTGGCGGAGGGCTCCTGTGCTGGCCTTACCCCTTTGGCTGCAAAAACTGGGGGGGGTGTTAGCTGGGGGGAAGCAGGAAGCACCCTTCAAGGAAACCCTTTCCCCGGTTGGTGCTGACGGCCACAAGTTAAGGTGTGAGGTGAAGAGTCCAGGTGGGCCCCCACGCCAGGACCCCTCCCGGCCCCTTTGTTTTGGGAACGCTTGGTTCATCCCCTGGGCCTCACCGGGGTTCCTGCAGGCCCAGCTGACGCCTCCCACACAGGGGTGGGCAAAAGTAGTGCTGCAAGGAGGGCGTGAGGACCTAACTTGTGACCACTGGGGCAAAGTGTGCCCCAGAAAGGCTGGCATTACGCACACGTCCTCACCCAACACGAAAGACAGAGCTGAGGTGTGCCCACTGGGAAAAAGTTTTTACTCATAAAGGTTTCTTAGGAGCCACATGCCACCCACACTGGTGAGAGAAATTTGAGTGTCAGGAGTGTGGAAAAACTTTACCCGAAGAGCAGTCTAACAACAGGGTGAGAGAAATTTGAGTGTCAGGAGTGGGGAAAAAACTTTTCCCCAAAAAGGGCAGTTTTAACAAACACAGCTCACCCACACGGTAGAGAAACTTGAGTGTCAGGGAGTGAGGAAAACATTCCCCAGAAGAGAGTCTTAAAAAAACCACATGCTCCCCCACACGGGAGAGAAACTTAGTGTCAGGAGGTAGGAAAACATTTGCCCACAAGAGCAATCTTAACACACACATGTCACCCACACTGGTGAGAGAAATTTTTCGTTCAGGAGTGTGGGAAAAAATATTTACCCGAAAGGGGACAATTTAACACACAAGCCACCCACATTGGTGAGAGAAATTTTGAGTGCCAGGAGTGTGGGAAAAAATTTCCCCAGAAGGGCAGTCAAAAACACACAATGCTCCCCCCAAATGGGGGAGGAAACTTTGGTGTCAGGAGTGGGGAAAACATTTCCCCAGAAGGGCGTCTTAACACAGCATGTCAACCCACAGTGATGAAAGAAATTTTAGTGCCAGGAGTGTGGGAAAAAAACATTCCCCAAAAGGGAAAAGTCTTAACACACACATGTCCCCCACAGTGATGAAAGAAATTTTGAGTCCCAGGGTGTGGGAAAACTTTTAAACCCCAGAGGAATCTTACCACCCCTGCTCACCCACATGGTAAAAGGAAGACAAGTGGTTTTTGGGGGGAAATGTACCTTACCAAGAGCAGTTCCAGGATTCCAGACACCCTGGGGGAGGGAGTGGCTGTTTTTGGGTCGTTGCATCATCCAGTTGTCCGCCTACAGGGGTTCTCGCACTCCGTACTTGCCTCTGGTCACCCTCAGGAGCAGGGAGATGGGGCGCGGGAAATAAAGACATGCGGTTTTAACTGGGCGTGACTGGCTGCTAATTTCCCCTGGTCTTTCCTTCTCGCCTCGGGAACACCCTTCCCTTGTGCTCTTGGCAGTGGGTGTTGTGGTGCCCTGTGGGAGTAAATACTCATGATTATATGAGTATATACAGTAAATATGGTAGGAAAACGTCGGGGGTGGGTAAGGGCCTGGATGTTGCAATTCCCGGACGTTTGCAGCCCCCCCAGAAAAGTGCTCCCCCTAATAGCCGGGAAAGCGGGGGTTTGTGGTTTTAATTAAAAATGTCCAATGGTAGTAAAAATTACAAGGAAATTACGTTGTGGACCTCAAGGGGTTTAAGGACTGGGGCCGTCAGTGTTGTGAGGAGCAGTGGGGGGGCGGGGGGGGGGGGGGGGGCCAGGGGAATTTTGGGTTCCCCCCTGTTTTCCCCCCCCCACTTTCAACCCCACTTTCAACTGCCATCGGGGCCCCGTGGCAAGCTGGTCGCAGCGGCCGCCCCCGGGGCAAATCACTACGCACCGGGGTAAAGAAGTTGGTACTACTGCTTACAATAAAAAAATAAAAATTTTTTTATTATTTCATTTTATCATATTATTTTTATTTACTATTTTTATATTTTTTATTTTTATTAATTATTATTTTTAAATTAATAATGATTTTCACACAAACATATTTCACTACACTTTAATACTTTGGTTGTTAAATTTTTTGATAGGGGTTTTTTTTCATGCCCCATATTTTTTATTTCTTTTGGTTTGGATTACAAGCTTCACTTTTTGGCTTAGGTTTTGGGGCATAGTATGAGTGCGGAATCAGTGGTGTTCAGAAACGCCTTGTGATAAAGGGGGATTCCAGGAAGGGGCCCACCAAAATGACAAATTTTAAAACCTCACCAAAAATCCCCATTTTTTTAAATTTGGCACTTTATGAGTGTTGCGCCCTATGCCTTTTGGGAAATTTTGAGCATCTAGGGTCAAAGGGCTCCTGTAAGAGGTCACAAAATTTTGCATGACCTCGAAAAAGCCCCAAAAGATAACTCAAAGCCCTAAAATTTTTTTTTTAAACTTAGAGAGTGGTTTTAATATTTTTTTATCGTAGAGTCTCTGAATCATTTAGGTTTACAGAATAACTTCATCAATAACTAAAAAAAAAAGGGACAAAATTGAACTTTGACCTTTACCGTGACCCTTTAAGTTCACTGCGACAAAAATTTAAAACATTTAGCAAAATTTTAAGCTTGTATGTTTACTTCAAAATAAATAAAAAAATTTTGTCTTATTTTCATAGGGAAACCTGTACAGGTGTCAAAGCCAGGCAGAAATTGTTATGCCCATTTGGACCATGTTTTCTATTTTATATATATTTAGCTATGAAAAATGAGTTTTACCACAGATAATGAATATTAATACAAATAAATAAGAAAAAAAATTTTGTTAGAGTGAACCATTTATTCAATTGATTGAACTAATGAAGAAATTGTTTTTGTAAAAAAGTAAGCTCTAAATTTTAAAATTTTAAAATGAAAATAAATTTAAAAAATTGTTAAAAGTACTTTTTAATTTAATGGTGTTTCAAGATGAGGTGCAGGGATTTCATTGGGAGAATAGCCAAGTACGTGAACCTTTGTTATGTATTTTTAAGGATTAGATGAAACGAAGACCAGAGTTTTTGTTATCTCTGAGGGAAAAGACCCCAAAACCGAAAAAGTATGAACTTTTGCGTGTTTGATTAAAGCTTTAAACTAACTTCCATTTTTTTAAAAAAATTTATTACTTCTCAGGGCTGGAGGGCCAAAAAAAAACAAAATACAACTTTTTCTCTTGTTACCATCAAAAATATTTTGGGAAATTTGGGGGTGAATGGCACTTTTTCGCCCCTTCACATGGAAAAAAAAGCCCCGTGATGATGGCGGAAGTCAAAAGAGCATGGCAATGGCCAGCTTTAAAACGCCCGTTTGGGAACAAATTCTGACTGCAAGGCCAGTTTTTTTCCTCACGAGCGAAGTTTACTGAAAAAAATTAAAAAAGTTTTTTGTTTCTTCGGAAAAAGTTGCAGAGGTTGCCCGGAATTAGTTGAAAGGTATCAGGAAGCCCAAAAGTGAAAGGGACGCAACAATTCCCCCGATTTGTTCCTCGTGTGATCCATTGGTGTGTTGAAAGGACAAATTGTCATTGGAGAGGGAAATAGGTGAGTGTGAGAAGAGGAAAGGGAAGAGTTTGGGGGTCTGTGAGGATAAAGAGTTGGTTGTTGGGTTTGTGCTTTCATTTACATGGGGAACTTTGGTTTGCAATGATTTAGGAAATGCAGAGGAGTTTTGGGGTGCAGAGATTTTTTTGCACCCCAAAGGGAAAGTCAGGTCTCAGCATTTGTACAGTTAAAATGACAAGGTTGGGTGACCCAGAGAACGTTTTTCGGATCATGACAAACCCAAACCTGCAGGGAGCCCGGAGAATTTGTTATTGCTTAAGCTTAATGAAGGAAGAAGCTGAGCGAATTTTTTTGTCATTACAAAAAAAAAATTTTAAAGGATTTTTTAAAATGAATTGACAAAATGTACCTACCTACAAATATATGAAACTTTACCATTTAATTTAACAAATTTAATTTTCCAAAAAACTCATTATATGGACCGTGGTGGTGGGGAAAAAAGGGGGGGTTGGGTGCATTTTAGTTGTTCCTCGTACCGCATCCTGGTAACACACTGATGAATTGAAAAATATTTTAAAAAATTTTTAATTTTTTTCATTTTATAATTTAATTTTTGAGTTATATTTACTAAACAATTTCTTTATTGTTCAATCAATTTAATAAATGGTTTAACCCAACAAATTTTTTTTATTTTTTTGTATTAATATTTATTATTGTGGCTAAAAAAATCATTTTTTTAGCTAAATAGGTATATAAAATAGAAAAACATGGTCGGGAAATAGGGATAGCATATTTGCCTGGGTTTTACAACCGTACAGGCTTTCCTAGTAGAATAAGACAAATTTTTTTTTGTTATTTTTAAGTAAACATACAAAGCTTCAATTTTTTACTAAAGATTTTTTTTGTCGCGAAAGAATTCAAAGGGCACAGGTCAAAGGGCAAAGTTTAAATGTTGTGCCCTTTTTTAGTTTTGAGTAAGTTAATTCTGAAACCTTTGAATTTCAGAGACCATACTGAGTAAAAAAAAAATATTAAAAACCACCTTCTAAGTTATAAATAAAGATTTTAGGGCATTTGAAGTTTTCTTTTAGGTCATTTTCGAGGTCATGCCAAAATTTTTTATGACCTTTAAAGGAGACCCGTTGACCCTAGAGTTTCTCAAATTTTTCACAAGGATATGGCAGCAACACTCATAACATGTGCCAAATTTAAGCAAAATCGGAGTTGGTGAGGTGTTACTCTCTGGGCCACCTGTCCTGGAATGCCCCGGACCTTTGTTTTAATTAAGAGCCGATGATTGGCTGCTCGAAAATTTTAATAGCCTTTGATTGGCTCCCGAAAATAGTGTGACCGATTGGCTAAAGGGAGAAAAATGCATGCCTGTCATTGGCTAATTGTGGCTGTCTGTGATTGGCTACCCTCGTGGAGGTGTGATATTCCTGACCCGCCAGAAATATCTTAGGTCGTGACTCGCTGGTCAGTGTCCAAATAAAGTTTGATGGGGGAGGGTGTGTCTGTCTGCGCTAAAGACAACAAAAGGATCATTTCAATATATACATAATTTTTGTATATTAAGCACAAGTAGAGTAGTAGCGAACGTGAAACTCTCGTCCATTATAACCCAAACAGGTGCCAGACCCCACGTCCTCGGCACTTCAGGCGGTATCCGGTCATTTCGCCCACATCTCAGTTCGCCCACACCAAAAGGTCCTTTCGCCCAAAGTCAGTTCGCCCACTCGGTGGAGTCATTTCGCCCACATTAGATAACTCCTTTACTGTGCAAGGCCAAGTTAGAGTTGGCGTCACCTGTAGGTTGGGGGTTGTGGTAAGTTCAGTAAGTGGCTCCAGCGGGTAGTTGGCGTCACCTGTAGGTTGGGGGTTGTGGTAAGTTCAGTAAGTGGCTCCAGCGGGTAGTTGGCGTCACCTGTAGGTTGGGGGTTGTGGTAAGTTCAGTAAGTGGCTCCAGCGGGTAGTTGGCGTCACCTGTAGGTTGGGGGTTGTGGTAAGTTCAGTAAGTGGCTCCAGCGGGTAGTTGGCGTCACCTGTAGGTTGGGGTTGTGGTAAGTTCAGTAAGTGGCTCCAGCGGGTAGTTGGCGTCACCTGTAGGTTGGGGGTTGTGGTAAGTTCAGTAAGTGGCTCCAGCGGGTAGTTGGCGTCACCTGTAGGTTGGGGGTTGTGGTAAGTTCAGTAAGTGGCTCCAGCGGGTAGTTGGCGTCACCTGTAGGTTGGGGGTTGTGGTAAGTTCAGTAAGTGGCTCCAGCGGGTAGTTGGCGTCACCTGTAGGTTGGGGGTTGTGGTAAGTTCAGTAAGTGGCTCCAGCGGGTAGTTGGCGTCACCTGTAGGTTGGGGGTTGTGGTAAGTTCAGTAAGTGGCTCCAGCGGGTAGTTGGCGTCACCTGTAGGTTGGGGGTTGTGGTAAGTTCAGTAAGTTGCTCCAGCGGGTAGTTGGCGTCACCTGTAGGTTGGGGGTTGTGGTAAGTTCAGTAAGTGGCTGGAGCGGGTAGTTGGCGTCACCTGTAGGTTGGGGGTTGTGGTAAGTTCAGTAAGTGGCTCCAGCGGGTAGTTGGCGTCACCTGTAGGTTGGGGGTTGTGGTAAGTTCAGTAAGTGGCTCCAGCGGGTAGTTGGCGTCACCTGTAGGTTGGGGGTTGTGGTAAGTTCAGTAAGTGGCTCCAGCGGGTAGTTGGGTTCATGGGCTAATTATTATGTCTGTCTTTTTATTCTTTTATTACAAAAGATAGAACTCTCCAAAATTAACAAAGTCAGAATTATTGGTATTATTTTACAATAGGACCAAACTTCCCTACACAATTGGGAGCATGGTTTTTGTTTACCTTATTGTATTCTAAGAGACATTTTCTCCTTGAGTTTTCCGTCGCAGATCAATATAATAATAATAATAATAATAATTTTATTCTCGCCCGAAGGCATACATACAAAAAACAAAGCGATAAGAACAAGCCAAGGAGTAAACTTAAGTACTACAGGTTAAAGTTCCCAAACTCGGCAACCTCGGGACCAGCGCCGAGCCGAGTAATGGAATTTTCCGACTTTTAGAACGTAGATATATTAAGGGGAAAAAAAGCATGAAAATCACATGAAAAAATTATTTGGATCAAAATACAGTACAAATCTTCACGCATTCCCAGTCCCATGGTCGTTATGATGTCAATACCTTTCCCCGTCCACTCCTGGCATAAAACTTCAAGTAACTTTGTTTTCTGTTTCCTGAGGTCATAACTGTAGATGGACCCCACACCATATATTTCACACAAATTCCGCATGAGGTTCCGCCATCCAACTTCTTCAAAAACAATTTTCTCAGAAATAGTTAACACATTGTTCTTCCTTTTCTTTTCACTTGCACCAGTAGGTGTTCCTGGACGTTTGGTGAGCCATAATACCCAATAACAGACCTAGTAGAAGTACACAAAAAACAGTGTACACAAAACTCTACAGTCACAACACCACGAACAATAAACAACAAACAAATCGGCGGGAGAACCAAGCGGCCTAGTGTGGGGCACCCAGCGGACGATATTATATATATATATATATATAGTAATATATATATATATATATATATAGAGTATCTAAATATCTATAGAATATAGATGATAGATATATATATATATATATATATATATATATATATATATATATAGATATATATATATATATAACATACACATGTTGTGTGTATGATACACTGAACCCTTGAGTTATGACCAAAAGGGCCAAGGACCAAGGGACACTGTTGGTGCAGGGCAGAACACTCCCTGCCAGCACAGACGGGCCAAGGCACCAAGACACTGTGGTGCAGGGCCAGAACAAATCCTGCCATGCACAGAAGGGCCAAAGGCACCAAGACACTGTTGGTGCGGCAGAACAAATCCCTGATGCACAGAAGGCAAGGCACCACGAAATGTTGGTGCAGGGCAGAACAATCCCTGCCATGACCAACAGAAGGGCCAATGGCTATACCAAGACACTGTTGGGTTGGCAGGGCAGAACCAAACCCTGCCATGCACAGAAGGGCCAAGGCACAAAGACACGGTTGGTGCAGGGCAGAAAAAGCTTCTACAGCCTTCTGATTCTCTTTGGCTGCGATAAATGAGGTTCCTCCTGAACCATTGTGGCCATCAGTGGTAAGTACTGGGGAGAGCCACTTCAGTGTTTGGAAAGCTGCAGAAGTGCAGGGTGTGCGCAGCAAAACACATGCTGTGCCAAACACCTGGGAGGGGGAACTTGAGGGCAGTTGGTCTTTTATACCAATTTTATATATGGTCGTTTGGATTTGTAATGCTGTTGCGCACGATCACATGCTGTTGCTCGTATAAATCAGAATTTCCTCTGCGCGCATGTATCAACAAACTCCGAAACTCTTCAGCAGACCAAATAGCCGGTGTCATCCTAGGGTGCCACTTTGCACATTTGCGTGTGCAAAGCAGTTGAAGCGCTGGAAAATATTTTGAGGCAATCAGTGATTGAAAGTGTACTGTGAATAGTAGTGTGTGACGTCTATCATGTACACAATTAGGAAAACTCTGCTAGAGCTTCTTCATGTCTTCAGGTTCCGCCTGTTCCGGAGTGGCATTCATTAATATGGATTGACTTATAGGGATACCCAGTACAGAATCATGGCAATGGAAATCATGGAGAGATAGATTGTAGGGTCACAGGCAAATAAAATAGGCATACACCTTACACAAATGTCTCTTGAAGGACATAGGCCCGTACCGAGAGTCACGATGAAGGGTTGAGCGACGACCTTCGTCGGACTGAGGAAGGTTAGATACAAGGGATTGTTTTTCGGAAGGAAGAGAGCGACGACGGTGGAGGTGGACCGCCCGTCGCTGCTCTTCGTTAGAAAACATCCTTGTATGCGACCTGCGACGAAGGTTGTCGCTCACCTTCTTGGACTCTCGGTACGGGCATCGTGACACTACGCTGCATCCACTACATCCCTAGATCAGGCTACAATGATCTAGAGATCCTCTTCAACCTTGTAATAAGTATTGTGGTATAAGTATTGTTGTGTAGTTTAGAATCTCTGATCATTTTTGGCTGGCCCTAAGGCACATGCCCGGTCTGCCTAATGGCTAATCCAGCACTGCGTAACGGGTCCTCAGCCACCACAGGCTCAAGGGGCTGATGCCACGGAGATGAGCACCGAGGCCATGCACAGCATAGCGTATGCCCCCATCTGTACCTTGCTGTTAGGATGGGGGAAATGGAACAAATATTAAGCTGTGCAAACATTTCCATGAGTGTACAAGGTTTAGTTCTGAATGAGTCATAATAGATTTAAGGGGGCGTCCACAATAGGCATTATAGGGCTTTGGCGCATCATGATGCGGGAACTCAATTTTCGTGTTGAGTGATGCGGACAAGTGATGCGGGAGGCCAATCAAGCACTGGGCATTTTTGCCACGTGATGCGCGCATCCTATGGTCAGCTGTCCTGCCTGCCGTTTCTGTTTTACTGTCAAAGGCTTATTACTTTTATTTACAAGGCTTTCTTACTATTGAAGGCTCATATTATTATTAAAAGGGAAATTTCTTTGTATGAGAGGCTTATATCATCATTATCTGGCTCTCTCTCTGGCACAAGGCAGCCAATGTTATGGTGATTCAGCAGTAAACTCCCGCCCGCATCATGTGCTGCGGGAAGTAATGCGCGCATCGTAATGCCTAGTGTGGACACACACCCGTTCTGCATCACTTCCCGCATCACGTAATGCGCATCGTGATGCGCAACGTAATGCCTAGTGTGGACGCACCTTTAGTAAGACATGCAGAGGAGATGAAATGCAGTCTATTCAGTGCAAGGAAGCAAGATTCAGGAGCTTCATCCTTTGTTTGCCCTGGTCAACAGCTTGCAATATCCAGCAGTCTTGTGGTCATAGCTATACAGGCATAGACGTGTATTGCTTTAAAACAGATGGCCAATTGAACAAAAAGTATTTATTGGATCAAAGTAAAAACAATATTTTGTTGACATGGACCTGCTATAGTGGCTGTACAGTAAGTTAGTTAATAAGTTAATAAGTTAGATTCATGCATCTCGTGGCAAGTAACCTTTTTTCTATCCGTTATTGTGAAACCAAAGAACAAAACTTACCCGGGCTCTCTTATGCAAGGGTTCCCTGCATGCCTGCCTGAGCTGCCTGCCTGCCTGCCTGCCTGCCTGCCTGCCTGCTGCCTGGCCTGCTCCTTCCTGATTGCCTGGACATCCCTGCCCCCTTCCAAGCCCTGTCCGCACTCAAAGGGGTGTGTTTTCCTTTTACTGGGCCAAGTCCTGTAAAAACCCGTAGAATCCAGGTTGATTACACCTGGGGCTAATCTTGAGGGCGTGATGGGGGGGCCCTGGAGGCTCACTTGAGGGCTGTGTGGTTGGCCCTGGAGGCTCACTTGAGGGCTGTGATGGTGGGCCCTGGAGGCTCACTTGAGGGCTGTGATGGTGGGCCCTGGAGGCTCACTTGAGGGATGTGATGGTTGGCCCTGGAGGCTCACTTGAGGGCTGTGATGGTTGGCCCTGGAGGCTCACTTGAGGGATGTGATGGTGGGCCCTGGAGGCTCACTTGAGGGCTGTGATGGTGGGCCCTGGAGGCTCACTTGAGGGCTGTGATGGTGGGCCCTGGAGGCTCACTTGAGGGCTGTGATGGTGGGCCCTGGAGGCTCACTTGAGGGCTGTGATGGTGGGCCCTGGAGGCTCACTGGAGGGCTGTGATGGTGGGCCCTGGAGGCTCACTGGAGGGCTGTGATGGTGGGCCCTGGAGGCTCACTTGAGGGCTGTGATGGTTGGCCCTCGCCCGTGGTGGCGCAGGCAGGACTGTTACAGTAAACCCTCCATAAACCCAACCTCGTTAAACTGAACCTTGGAACAAGCCTCTGATATACCAAACTCCAGTTGGGCCTATGCGGCGATTGGTGGGCCGACCGAACATGTTGGCCGGCCCGTGTGTCTCACTCTTCCCTTGGCCCTCATTGTAGTGACCTAGTTGTGTGTTACTGTGTGGAGTTTGGTATATCAGAGGCGTGTTCCAAGGTTCAGTTTAACGAGGTTGGGTTTATGGAGGGTTTACTGTAACAGTCCTGCCTGTGCCACCACGGGCGAGGGCCCACCATCACAGCCCTCCAGTGAGCCTCCAGGGCCCACCATCACAGCCACTCAAGTGAGCCTCCAGGGCCCACCATCACAGCCCTCCAGTGAGCCTCCAGGGCCCACCATCACAGCCCTCAAGTGAGCCTCCAGGGCCACCATCACAGCCTTCAAGTGAGCTCCAGGGCCCACCATCACAGCCCTCAGTGAGCCTCCAGGGCCCACCATCACAGCCCTCAAGTGAGCCTCCAGGGCCCACCATCACAGCCCTCAAGTGAGCCTCCAGGGCCAAACCATCACAGCCCTCAAAGTGAGCCTCCAGGGCCAACCATCACACCTCAGTGAGCCTCCGGGCCCACCATCACAGCCCTCAAGTGAGCCTCCAGGGCCAACCATCACAGCCTCAAGTGAGCTCCAGGGCCCCCTCACACCCTCAAGTGAGCTCCAGGGCCCACCATCACAGCCCTATCCAACGTGAGCCTCCAGGCTGACACANCTTGATGGTTGGCCCTCGCCCGTGGTGGCGCAGGCAGGACTGTTACAGTAAGCCCTCCATAAACCCAACCACGTTAAACTGAACCTTGGAACAAGCCTCTGATATACCAAACTCCAGTTGGGCCTATGCGGCGATTGGTGGGCCGACCGAATATGTTGGCCGGCCCGTGTGTCTCACTTTTCCCTTGGCCCTCATTGTATTGACCTAGTTGTGTGTTACTGTGTGGGGGACTGCCTTGTACTAGTAAGTGTACTAGTAAGACTAGTAGAAATACCTTGTACAAAATTATCTACAGTACTGTACAGTAAAGCCCTTATAACTCGGCACTGTATAACTGGGAATTTGATATAACTCGGCAAGGCAAAGACAGTCACCAAAAAATGTTGTATCCCGAGTTATTACTTTTTTTTATTTATTTCATTATTATTTTATTTTTTATATACATCTATGCCTATAGCGCCTGTAGGCAGTGAGCTCCAGGGCTGTGGTGGTTGGCCCTCGCCCGTGGTGGCGCAGGCAGCATTGTTATAGTGACGCCTGTGATTAGAGGCTCATGCCGCCCCCCTGTGTCCTCCGATGCACTCACAGTCGAAGGTAGAGTTAATTGACAGGGCATGTGGGTGTTCTTAGGCCACTCCACGGTGCAGAAAGATTACAAGTGGATTTATGGGTCTCACTCGGGACCGAACTCGGGTCTTTGAAAACGCCACTCGGTGACGCTAACCACTGCTACCGCCTCCCCTAAGGTCTCTGCATCTCTTGGTTTTCACTCGGCATATCATGCCCTCACAACCTCTTGTGTGAACATGTAAACAGAAAATCGACAAAAAATAATGTATCTCGGCATATTGATGTTATAACTGCATCTCTTTGCTTACACTCGGCATATCCTCAGTCGCATAAAGTCGTATTTTTGTCCTTTTGACCCTTTCCTGCAGGCTCAGGCTCTTCAATTTCATTCCCTTCCTGCTGGAGACACCCTTGCGTGATGGAGCTGACATCTTGATATACAGTACTGTATGATGTAATCCCAAAACACCTAAAATAGGTGGCAAAGTAAAGCAAAGGTCGGGTACCAGCGCGTAGGCTGAGCCGTGTTTTTGTCGTCCAACCATCGTCTTGGATTACAAAGATCGTTTTGTGTCGCAATTGAAAAAGGATTGATTTCTGCTTCAAAAACACAACAAGCTTGATAGGAGCCTAAATAATAATCACTGCAAAACATTGCAAACAATATCACAAAGTAGTATAACACACATTTCAGCAAGTGTTATTGGATTGGGATTCGTAATCCAAGGTGCTTGGACGACAAAAACACGGTTCGGCCTATGCGTTGGTACCCGACCTTTGCTTTACTTTGCCACCTATTTTCTGTGTTTAGGGATTATGCTACCCGTTCACTGTTAACTGTTGTTTTTATGCTTTGACAGTAGGTACTGTATTTACAACTTTTTTTTCTCTGTTATTTTTTACCCATATCTGGAGGGCATTTGCATAAGTTAAAAGGGTTTTAGTGTACACAGTTAACTTTGTTTGAACACATATGACCGAACGACGCCTCTCATCTCTGTTGGGTTTATGAGGCGGACAACCGATCATCCTGTGAACCAAACTATCGGATATTGCGATGGATCCGTCCCCCCAATGGGCCGCTGCACTGAGTGTTAGGATCCCACCACAGCCTGTCAAGCTCACTCAAATAGACATGTCTTGTGGACTTATTAGAGGATTTGTTTTCAGGCTTCTATATATTTTTTTCAAATCAAAAGTATATTCAAATTCATTTAACAAATGTAACATTGGTTTCTGGGATGCATAGAAATTGTAAATAAATGTGTTAATAGTAGTTATTTTCTCCATAAAATTGACTTGTACATACAATTCCCGATGCGGCAAACGTCTCCTATAATCAATATAGCATTATATCAAGATAGAAATTTAGATGACCTAATCCCTTAATGAACAACTATTACCATATTATATTTGCTGCCAGAGCAGTGTACCACAAGACCTCTGTAAACAAACCCTGTGGCTGGAGGCTGGCCAGGCCCAAGGTTGCTAGAACACCGGAGGCCTGGCCACTGGAGGCCTGGCCACTGGAGGCCTGGCCACTGGAGGGCTGGCCACTGGAGGCCTGGCCACTGGAGGCCTGGCCACTGGAGGGCTGGCCACTGGAGGCCTGGCCAGGCCTCAGAAGGAAACGGTAGATCCTGCGCCTCACATGTGCCTTCCAGAGGAAGTTAAAGCCGCTCTCGCCTATGTGATTGCTTTACTAGACTAAATACTTGGTACCTGTGATTGCTTCACTGGACTAAATACTTGGTACCTGTGATTGCTTTACTAGACTAAATACTTGGTACCTGTGATTGCTTCACTGGACTAAATACTTGGTACCTGTGATTGCTTCACTGGACTAAATACTTGGTACCTGTGATTGCTTCACTGGACTAAATACTTGGTACCTGTGATTGCTTCACTGGACTAAATACTTGGTACCTGTGATTGCTTCACTGGACTAAATACTTGGTACCTGTGATTGCTTCACTGGACTAAATACTTGGTACCTGTGATTGCTTCACTGGACTAAATACTTGGTACGTGTGGCAGCTGGCCTGAGACGGAGTCGTGTTTATTTCAGAAATGTCGGAGGGCGAAATTATCCATGGCGTTAATCATGTATACTTATAGAATAAGAAATCATACTACCCTTGTGCGAACAATCTATAGTCTTTCAGCATCATTGGAGAAATATATTCACACAAACATCTTGATGCAACACTTCCTTAGCGGCTATCGGACCGTGCAGGAGTGCAGTCGACTCAATTTATTGGACTGAAATTGGGGAGAAGTGGTCCGTTAGAGCCAATTGGCCGTTAGTGCGAGGGTATTTTCCCAAGGCTGTGAAAATATAGAAGAAAAAAACAGGAAAAATTGTGAAATCAATGAGAAATAATCACCAACACCACCAAACCGAGTAGCTAGGTTGGGAGGCAAACAGTGCCTGGCGCTACATGCTGGATTTGGCAAGAACACTGCACTGCTCGGACACAGTTTACATTTAAAGTAATGGTCCAGACCATTTCATCATTCCTGATTTAATGCAATAAAATATCAGCCATTATCGAGTATATCAACAATATGTTGTCACTTTTTGCACCCAGTCAGCCGCTTGTAAGTGATCCACATTCTAAATCTGTAAATTCCCCGAGCTTTGAAAACGCTCCTGAAGGCTTGCAGACGACGCACCACGGCTCGGTGACGTCACGGGAGGAAGCCTCCCAGCAGGACGGCAATACAAAAGCACCTAAACACAAGATTATATATACAGTAAAACCTCTCGTATTCGGACCCTCATTATTCGGACTTTGACATTATTCGGACCTTCTCCTTTTTTATTATTATAATTTTTTTTTTTTTTTTTTTTTTTTTTTATACATATCCCCCCATATATAATCCCCCCATTATTCGGATCCTTGCATTACTCTGACCACGCCTTGGCCCAATTAGTCCCAATATGAGAGGTCTTACTGTATGTAAAACACAAATATAGTACTTTAATTTTTTTGGGTGTTTCTGTAAGATTATTTTTGCGATATGCCACATGCATGCATCCTTTATGGGTGCAGCAAGACAGCCGTGGCTTTCCAGAGAAGTTTGCACACGTTTCAGACCAATACGACAGCGTTAAATGTGTTGAAAAGATTAGTGCTGCGGCCAAGGGTAGATCACCACCCCTCACCCCCTCACCCATCCCTTAGCCACACCATAGCCTACAAAGCCCGCTATAGTGTGTGACAGAAGAGAGAGAGAGAGAGAGAGAGAGAGAGAGAGAGAGAGAGAGAGAGAGAGAGAGAGAGAGAGAGAGAGAGAGAGAGAGAGAGAGAGAGAGAGAGAGAGCAAGGTTAAATACACGATGAGAAATAAGGAAAACAACTAAGAAACCAATAAAAATGCCTGTTTGAAGGAGGAATAGGAGGGGGAGGAAGAAGAGGAGGGGGAGGAAGACTCAGGACAATAATGACCTTGTGATGTTAGTAGACGAATTAGCAAAGAGGAGAGAGGGAAGGAAGGAGAGAAGAATGGAGGGAGGGAAGGAGAGAATTTGAGGGTTCCTATAAATTAAGTCCCTGTCGGAGAGAGAGA
Organism: Chionoecetes opilio; assembly: GCA_016584305.1. Classification (NCBI taxonomy): domain Eukaryota; kingdom Metazoa; phylum Arthropoda; class Malacostraca; order Decapoda; family Majidae; genus Chionoecetes; species Chionoecetes opilio. Next base: position 20,515 of record JACEEZ010021602.1, read on the forward strand.
AGAGGCCTCCTCTCCATTTCCTTATTTCTAGTCGATTATCTCTCTCTCTCTCTCTCTCTCTCTCTCTCTCTCTCTCTCTCTCTCTCTCTCTCTCTCCTTATCCTTTCGTCCGACAATCAGAGATGTGTGTATGTGTGTGTGTTGCGAAACTAACCATAGGATTTTCTGGAAAGTACCTTCATTGTGATTCCCACGCAAACATTATAGTTTCCCTTACTTACTGTTATAGTTTAGGGTTTTCTCTTAATGAGGCTTTTGTGAGGTACCACTTCACTTGCCGCTCAAACAAAAGAATTACGTTAAACTCAGGGTTTAGGGAAAACTCACTGGGCGCTGACAGTCCAGGACCAACGCAGGGTAAATATCAAACACATGTAAAGTACCTTAAGGGTACGTTCGGCGCCGCCCAAAAATGGGTATTTTTCACTATTCCAGCCATTTTATATAAGCTACTCCGAAAAAAAGCTGAACATGTCACATGTTCTGTGTGAAAGTTTGGCAGCTGTACGATAATTCTTTCCCTTTCAAATAAATTAATTTGTATTACCAATGTTGAGGTTTCCTCCCTGCAGAAACCTGCGCCTGCTATTGCTATCTGGCAGGGCAAATATTGTACTGTGGAGACTTATAACTCCATTACTTGTGAACATTATAAAATAAAACAAAGATCTGCTGAAAGATGAAAGAATGGTAAATAATTTGCCCATGTGATTATTTTCTATACAAAAAAGACAATGCTGCTGCGAATTTAATGCACGTTACAGAAGGGCTGAAATGACTTTTTTTTTTTTTTTTTTTTTTGGGTTCATAAAATGGGAAATTTTGGTCATTTTTTGACACAGCAATGGTGAGACACATCAAAAAAATAGCGCGCAATTTCTGCTGGTGGTTTCCTAAGTAACAAGCCCACCATCCTACACTTGAGTGACCAGGCTGCGCCGCCCAATTTGTGTTGCTAGCTCTGCTCTTATTACCAAAATAATAAATACTCGTTTGTAATTTTTTGAAGCACGAAAGCATTTGTGCTGGATAACGTGCAGAATCTTATTTGCATTTACTTAAGTCTTCAAAGAAATAAATACCTTAGAACCAATTAAAATAATATGAATGTACCCGCCACTAATGCAGGAGGCGCCTCCCCTCAACTAATGTATTTACAATAAAAACTACACAATGCACAAAAAAAATAGCCGCCCCACTCATTCAGCCCTATAGATCTCTTTTCTAGCTACCTACGAGAGCCGTTCGCTACGCTTAAACTGGCTGGGAATAAAGACATGGGTTAACTAAGAATAGGGCTAATCTCACGTTATTTGTCGACCACGTGGGGATGTCCTCGTGCCAAGGTGAGGTTCCTCCTTGGGCCTTTCACCTCCGGCGGCTATCCTTACCGCGTCCAGCGTCCTCACCTCTCGTCCTTTCACTACCTACGTCCTCAGCAGGACGGGGTGCTGGGCACTCGGGGAAGTAGAAGAGGCCGCACGGGTCCTATGGGATTTTTGCACTGCCGGCCATCTCGTTGTCCTCGGTACACCGTGTGGGGGGACAAATGAGGCCGCGACCTTTGCGTGGCTGGTCCACCCACAAGATGGCGGCGGTGGGCGAGTTGGCCACTAGCGCCAAAAACTAACGGAGTTTCTTCGACGGTCTCCGTGCATCAGCATGCTGATTTCCTATTCAGCCACCACATGAATGTACATCGGGCGTTTTCAGGTAACGTACCCGGCTACTTTTCGTGGGAGGGAGGCAATTGGGCCTAAAAACCCCTTCCCGCATACTTGTTACCAGAAAAAATTAACCGGCATCTCCCAGTAGTGACAAAAGCATGGCACTACGCGCGCTCTATGGGCTACCGCACCTTTGCAGGGCAATAAATAAGTCTAGCCATTACACTCATTAATCTGGATCATTAAAGCTGGCCCTGGCGCCTGGGCCTCTTAGCCTCACGCAATCACATCATGCACCGCTACCGAACACTAAAAACAAACCGGGGCTGGAAAAAAAAGAAGAAGGTTAAAAGTAAAAAAAAAAAAGAGAGGAAAAAAAAGGCGGCGGTCCCAACTAATGTGGAAATGTGAACAGTCTAATAATGAAGTGTCCGGATACGAGAGGGTTTACTAGATTTTCATTTCGGAAAACCCCTTCAATTTTTTTGTAGAGATATTTCTAATTTCCAGAAAGCCGGAAACAAAAAGTTGGAGATATTTTTTATTTGTGCCTTGTCTTTTCTCTGAAGTTTAAATCTACACTTTTACAGCTTAATTAACTCTATCTCTCTCGCTCTCCTCTCTCTCTCTATCTACTCTCTCTCTCTTCTCTCTCTCTCTATCTCTTCTCTCCTCTCTCTCTCTCTTCTCTCTCTCTCTCTTCTCTCTCTCTCTCTCTCTCTCTCTCTCTTCTCTCTCTCTCTCTGATCTCTCTCTTCTCTCTCCTCTCTCTCTCTCTTCTCTCTCTCTCTCTCTCTCCTCTCTCCTCTCTCCTCTCTCTATCTCTCTCTCTCTCTCGCTCTCTCTCTCTTCTCTCTCTCTCTCTCTCTCCTCTCTCTCTCTCTCTTCTCTCTCTCTCGACAAGTAGGGTGGAAAAAATATATAAACATTTGGACATTGCCACCTGGACTAAAACAAACAGGAAGAAGAGTTAAGAAAGACAAGGAGTCAGGAGTTCCTGTGAAGAAAAGGAGGAGTGTGTGTGTGGGTGTGTGTGTGTGTGTGCAGAGGGAAATAATGCTTGTGAAGCAGTAGACACAGAGGACAACTACTATGGACATTATTAAGCACTGTTAATGTATTAGTGTGATTAACAGGGGTATTTTCAACGTCCTAAAGGATATCATTCATTAAATTACATAAAGGTATGCAACTGTCAGACAGAGGTTATGAAAATAATTAGCCATAGGAAAAATATCCCTACCTTTATTAAGGTACAAGGGCGTGCACAATGCCTCGGTGCTCATTCTCCGTCTCATTAGCCCCCTTGAGGTCTGTAGTGGGTGTGAACTTCAGGGTTACCACAGTTCCAGGGGTTCCCCAGGTATTCATTCACTCACCGAGACAGAGAGGGGAAGGAATCAAAAGCCTGAGTGGCTGCACGCCGACTGCCATGCCGGGGTTCCAACCAGGGTCGAAGGAAAAATAAATAATAAATAATTAAGAATTACCAAATTGATTAAAAAATTATATTAAATACAGTAGCAACACACACACACACACACAAACACACAACACACACCGCCTGAATGGCTTGGTGGGTTATGGCGCCCGGGCACCATTCTGTGGTCCAGCGTTCGATCCCCGGGGATTTTTTAACAGACAATTCGGGCGGGTAACTGTTCCCCCTTGAGGCACGGGGATGGGTCTGGGTGGTGTTCGTGAGGTCCAGCATTGCCCAAAGATCGGTAATACATGAGCTCCAAGCTCGCACTGGGAGGGTGATGAAACTGCCGATCGCGAGTCTGACTCTGCGGGACAGACCCTGGGTGGAATGACACACACACACCACACACCACGTACACAGACCTGGAGTCGTTGAGATCTATCATTGGGGGGGGGACAGCTGTGTATGGGGGCCAGGGCGGGGGACAGCTGTGTAGGTGGCCAGAGGGGGGACAGTGTGTATTTGGGGGCCAGAGGGGGGACAGCTGTGTAAGGGGGCCGGGGGAGGGACAGCTATGTATGGGGGCAGGAGGGGGACAAGCTGTTGGATTGGGGTCCGGGGGGGGGGAAAGATGTGTATTGGGGGTACGGGGGGGGGGGACAGCTGTGTATGGGGGCCAGGGGTGGGGACAGGCTGGTATGGGGCTCAGGGGGGGCACAGCTGTGTAGGGGGCCAGGGGGGGGGATAGCTGTGGTATGGGGGCCAGGGGGGGGACAGGCTGTGTAGGGGGGCAGGGGCGGGCACAGTCTTGTGTATGGGGGGCCAAGGGGGGGGGGATAGCTGTGTATGGGGGCCAGAGGGGGGACAGTGTGTATGGGGGGCCAAGGGGGGCACAGCGGTGTATGGGGGCCCAGTGGGGGGCACAGCTGTGTATTGGGGGCTGCAGAGGGGGGGGATCGCTGTGTATGGGAGGCCAGGGGGGGGACAGCTGTGTATGGGGGGCCAGGGGGGGCACAGAAGTATGGGGGCCAGGGGGGGCACAGCTTGTGTATGGGTGGCCAGGGGGGGGATAGCTGTGTATGTGGGCACAGGGGGGGGGACAGCTGTGTAGGGGGGCCAGGGGGGGCACAGCTGTGTATGGGGGGCCAGGGGGGGCCACAGCTGGTATGGGGCCAGGGGGGGGGGAGATAGCTGGTATGGGGGCCAGGGAGGGGACAGCTGTGTATGGGGGCCAGGGGGGCACAGCTGGGTATGGGGGCCAGGGGGGGAGGGGGGCACTAGGCAAGCGGAAGTTCAGCCATTCTGACGCCAGCAAGACGGGTGTTAGGGCACAGCGTCATTAACAGGTGCCAGCAGATTACTTCAGCCCATGGGACCAGGGGGGGGGGGGAACCTGGGGTGGCTTCGTAGCTACGCCACGGGCTACAGCCGATCTGACGTTATATAAGGGAGAAATATAATGAGGCAACAGCCATTACTTTGCAGGGTGGACTAAAAACAACCTCAAATCACAGGCAGCTCTTTCCCTCCCCTCCTCCTATCCCTGCACAGCGGCGCCGCCAGGACAATGGTGACATGGGTGGCCAAGGATGGACACAGACTAGTGTGGGATGGCCAGGGCAGATAGAATATGATGTTTATGGACGTGGCCAGGGCACAGCCGTTATAAAGAAAGGGTATGAATTTTCATTACACCCGACTCAGATCTGTGATGGCCATTGAAGCTATCAGGGTAGGCCATGGTAACCCCTAGACCCACCCACGGCCCACGCCCTCCCTTTCGCTCTCTACATAACGTTGCACTGCAAAAAATATGAAAGAAAGCAACAAAAATAAAGCTTGTTTGGTCAAAAATCAGCCCATAACTCCTCCAGCTGCCTGCACACACCCTGCTTCCTCCGTACAGCTGCCCCTGGCACACACCCCTGATTCCTCTCCAGCTGCCCTGCACACACCCTGCTTCCTCCTTCCAGTGCCCTGCACACCCCTGCTTACTCCTTCCAGCTCCTGCCATGCACACACCCTGACTTCCTCCTTCAGCTGCCTGCCCTGCACAACCCACACCCTGCTTCCTCCTCCCAGCTGCCGGCACAAACACCCTCCTCCTCCTCCAGCTGCCCTGCGCACACACACACACCACACACGTCTTGCTCGCCTCTAGAGGCTCCGCTACTCGACTACCGCCCCTGCCGAATTTTCAAGCAGGTCAAACTCTGTTCACACTGCTTCGAAAAAACACTGAACACTTCCCTATTTCCTCCCACCGCCCTGGACCTGTTGACCTTGACCAATAATTATTGACCTGTAACGTTATCAAGCTTAAATATTAGGGAAAATGTGAGTTAGTAATAGGTGTGTATAGTTTTAAAGCTTTAGATTGATTAGGGTTCGTTAGTGCTTCGAATCACTAACAGCGTCCGCAGAGGATTGTGGGTAGGATATCATCTTTATTTATTTTTTGCTACTTAGTTTGTGGGTTGTTACAGGGACTGGATTGCTTGTTACTACTACCATTACTACTACAAAAAAACCATACCACCCACTACACTACCTACCACCACCACCACCACTACTCTCACCACAATCCTTTATATGGCCTCCTCTTGAAAATGAGACCCAACACAACACACATCCAAACCACTCACCACTACTACTACTACTACTACTACTACTACTATACTACTACTACTACTACTACTACTACTACTACAACCACTACTACCAACACCACAAAATCTCACACAAGTTCTTTCACCCTCCTATTCCCCCCCCCCAAAACGAGACCCAACACGGCATATATTTAACCACCCCACACACTGGAACTTTCTCACGCCCTTACTCACCCCCCTTAGGTATCTAGGCTAGGTACCTAGCCTAGATACCTAAGGGGGGTGAGTTTTCGAATTTTTTTCGAGAAAAAAATTTTTTCGAAAAAATATATATTATTTATACATCCATGGTAGTAATAATATCAATAATAGCGATCTATCTATCTATCTATTTGAGGTAAACATAGAAGCTATACGGAGAGAGAGAGAGAGAGAGAGAGAGAGAGAGAGACGAGAGAGAGAGGAGAGAGAGAGAGAGAGGAGAGAGAGAGGAGAGAGAGGAGAGAGAGAGAAAGCAAAGAGAGGAGAGAGGAGAGAGAGAGAGACCCAACACAACACACATCCAACCACCACTACTACTACTATACTAGAGGAGGAGACACTATGGCAGTCCGAGAGGATAGATTGGATAGATACGACAGCAGATAGATAGAGAGATAGACAGGACAGATAGATAGAGTCTCTCACACAACACAACATACACACACCAACACACACACACACCCTTGAAGCTGCCAAACAAGGGCTATAAACTGGTCCATGCCTGCAGTCAGTTGTAGGGCTGACAGGCTCCCACAGCCCATCAGATTACAGATGTAGCTACACGGGTAGCTGAAACATTATCCTCACCGCTATGTCCCCATAGGCAGATAGAAGCCATGCAACAAACAATTAAGCTTAGCCAGCTCTAGGTCCTCCACTCCACTGCATGGGCCCAAAGACCACAACCAACAAACTATACTACACTACCACTCGACCACTACCAACTACTACTACTACTACCACCACTACCACTACCACTACTACCACTACCACCACTACCACTACCACTACTACCACCACTACCACCAACACTACTACCACCACTACCACCACCACTACTACCACCACTACCACCACCACTATACCACCACTACCACCAAAACTACTACCACCACTTACCACCACTACTACTACTACTACCACTACTACTACTACACTACGACATTACCTTCTATAGGTCGGGGAGTGCGATTAGACGTAGAAATCTCGCCAGGGACATAACACAAAAATCTTGGGACATCCGCTGTTAGTAAAAGTTGCGGGCCAGACATCAAAGTAGTTGACAATGTCTGCTTGTTCTGCCTTCCAGAGCTACATCTGCCCCCTGCGTGTGTGTTGTGTGTGGTGTGTGTTGTGTGTGTGTGTGTTGTGTGGGTGTGGTTGCGTCGTGTGTGTGGGTGTGTGGGTGTGGTGTGTGGTGTTGTGGTGTGTTGGTGTGTGTGGTGTGTGTTGTGTGTGTGTGTCAGTGTGTGGGTGTGTGTGTGTGTGTGTGGGTGTGGGTGGGTGTTTGTGGGTTGTTGTGTGGGTGTTGCTGTGTGTGTGTGTGTGGGTGGTGTGGTGTGTGTGTGTGTGTGTGGGTGGTGGGGTGTGGTGTGTGTGTGTGGTGGAGTGTGTGGTGTGTGTGGGGTGTGGGTGGGTGGGTGGTGTGGGGTGTGTGTTGTGTGTATGGGTGGGGTGTGGGGGTGGTGGTGTGGGTGTGTGGGTGATGTGTGTGTGTGTGTGTGTGGTGTGGGTGTGGGTGTGTGTGTGTGGTGTGGGTGGGTGGTGGATGTGTGTGTGGGGATGGGGGGCGCTGGTGTGGTGGTATGTGTGTGTGTGTGTGGGTGTGGGGTGTGGTGACTGTGTGTGGTGTGGTGGATATGTTGTGGTTGGTGTGGGTGTGTGGAAAAAAAAAAAAAAAATATATATATATTTATATATATATATATATAAGATATATATAGATATAAATATATATAGAGATATATATAGTAAGATGACTATACTATATGATAGATATATCTATATATATATATATATATTATAGATACATGATATAGATATATAATATATATATATATATATTATATAGATATATATATATATTATATTATATATATCTCATATATATACTTATATAGTATCATATATATATAATATATAGTATATATATATATAAATTACAAAAATCGAAAAAATAAAAAATAAAAAAATATATTAAAAAAATCTATATAATAAATCAAAAAGTGTACAAAAAACTATAGAAATAAAAAAAAAATTATAAAAAAACAAAAAAATCGAGTAATTATATATAAAAAAAATTTAAAAATACAATTAAAAAAAAAAAAATAATAAATAAATAAATAAATGAAATTTAATAATTTTTTTATATATATAAAAAATATCTTTAAATGTATAATAAAAAAAACGAAAAAAAAAGAACAATAAAGAAAATAATAAATAAATAAATATATACAGTATAAAATTTAAAAAATTAACAAAAAATTATATTTTTTCATTTCAATATTTTTTTGGGGGGATTGCTTTTATAAATATATTTAAATATTATAATATATTTTTAGCACAAGGGTGTCCATGGCCGCATGGCCCCCCGCGGCACGCCACTGTATCTATATATTGCTAATACCGGCATAAGTCTTCTCATTACCAGTAAAGACTATCATCATCATTAATAGTGTGGCATAAAATGTGTGCAACATTTTGCCATGCTTGCGTCAAAAGAAAACTCTTGCTATTGGAGGCATCACTTATTTATTGTCTTAACATATTTTTGATGTCTGGACAAAACCTGAAATCTCGTCATGAACCTTGCAATGCACACACAAAAGTCATGAATCTGTGTGCTGCAGGACGGGTTACTAAAAAGTTCGGCATTAATGACTCATGGGACCCTAGATAAACAGTCAAAGTCGCCAAAAACCTGCACTAATGTCGCCAAGCCCCCAATATTACGAATATATAGCATCAACTATGCTGTGTCTGTGCACTGATATGTCACACAGTAGGTTTATATCATGACTGTATAATCACCCTGTTTCAGCGTTGTTTTATGCTTTGTATCTGCAAATATTAACTTTTGCGCATTTGCTGCTCAAGTTTTTCTACGCGCGATGACAGACAGAGCTTGATCACCTGCGGGCGGCAGGACACAAGACTTGCCAGATCTTTCAAACTTGTATAGAATTTGCTTTTCCACGTTTGGCAGAGGAAATTTTTATATATCCAAGCATCTTCCGCAGCTAATATATATCTAGACTTGTTTTACTGTACCTCTTAATTTCCCTGAATGTCCCAGAGTGGGACTCAACGTTTGGGTTAAAATACTAGCCGGCGACTTTACTGTAGTAGGTAATAGCAAGGTCGCCACTCGTGATATTTTAGTAATGTTTCATTTATAGCCCACAATATGACACAGATGAAGACACAAAATGACATCAGACTCTCCGATAGCCCCTTATAACTGTCATGAAATCCTGGATGTAGGCACTGTAAGTATTAACGCCACCACACGGCTGTACATAACAAAGAAACGTTGCCTGGCGACTTGGACTGTTATCTATGGTAGTGAAATATGTAGTTTTAATGAACAATTGTATCAAAATTAATGTATTGATTTAATAATACAATGTTCAAACAAACAATAATATCTCAAATAAACTTTATGAAACCCAAGGTGACTGGTCTATCATCATCGATCTACTATCTATCTTATATCGATTTCTCTATATCTATCTATCTATTTATCTATCTCTATCTATCTCTCTATCTATCTCTCTATCTCTCTCTCTCTTCATGTATCTCTATCTATCTAATCCCCTATATATCTATTTATCCTATCTATCTATTTATATATCTATCTATCTATATAGTATATATCTATAATGTTAAACAGGCCAGTGGTAGTGTCCATGGGGTCAGCCACCAACACGCTGCCAGTGCTGCCATAATTACAGCGTGCACAGCCTAACAGGCACTAAGTGTTATGTCCCGGAAACAACACTTTCAGGATCAAACATGTTTATTATAAAATATATATTATAATTTGTGTGTATTCTTACAATTTGTTTATTAATAACAAACAGAAAGTTTTATTAAACAAAAATATATGCGAAATATTTCAAAAAGGTGCGAATGATGACCAACGACCGTCGGGGAAGGGGGCGCAGGACACACGCACGCACGCACGCACGCAAACCTTTCAGGCACGCACGTACCACACGGCACGCAACCCTTCAGTCAACACGAACCCCACAGTAAGACCACGGTGACTCCCGTGATGGGGGCGGGCCGAGCTGCTCCCTCACCACATCCAGGCAACCTCACCTGCCTCGATGACACAAGGCCACACTATGCCTCGGCAGTCCTTGGTGATGATGCAGAAACTGGCACCCTGGCAGGGTCACACCACCACCCCAACACACCCTCCCGCCATCCAGACTCCCTGTACACACCATTGTCAAGGTCGAGCAACAGGGCGTCTCATCCCTTTCCATTTCTTACCTTCATAGTCCACCTCCATACACACGCTCCCCAGGCCGTCCCTCCCTCTCACCTCAATCAGCGTGGAACCCATTGTAGGAGGGGCCCCGTGCCCCGTACACAAAAAGCAGGAACTGTTCGGGCCATCGGAGGTGTCGGTGTCCAGGTGGATGAGGACAACGACGCGACGGCCTGCCCTTCCATCCACACACAGGAAGAATTACAGGGAGGCGCGGCCGCTGCCACTTCGTCAACTGTAAGTCAGGCCAGGGCTATATGTTTACCACGGGCAGGGATACACACACACACACACGCCAGACTATCTGTGTACAACGGCAGGGGATACACACACACACCACACAAACACACACACCAGGCTATCTGTGTAGCCCAGACGGGCAGGGGATACACACAAACACACACACGCCAGGCCTATCTGTTTTACACTGCAGGGATACACACACACACACCACACACACACACGCCAGGCTTCTGTGTTACACGGCAGGATACAGACACACACACGCCAGGGCTATCGTGTACACGGCCGGATACACACACACACACACACCACACGCCAAGCTATCTGTGGTACACGGGCAGGGTATACACACACACACACACACACCACACACACACGCCGGCTATCTGTGTACACGGCAGGGATACACACACAACACACCACACGCCAGGCTATCTGTGTACACGGCAGGGGGATACACACACACACACACACCACGCGAGGATATCGTGTGTACACGGCAGGGATACACACACACACACACACACACGCCAGGGATCTGTGTACACGGCAGGGAGACACACACACACACACACGCCAGGCTATCTTGTGTACACGGCAGGGATGATAAACACACACACACACGCCAGGCTATCTGTGTACTACGGCAGGGGCTACACACACACACACACACACCAGGGCCGACATAAACACAAAATACTTAAGTGTAAGGCGGGACTTACATTAGTTCCTGTTGCGGAGTACTTTACGAGCAAAACTGCTTTAAGACCTTCAAGTTATGTCAAGCGCTCCGCTAAGTAAAGAATTTAAAGGAAAACTTAAATAATCATCAAAGTATGAAAACAGAAAGTGCAAAAGGGGGGGGGGGGAAGGAGGACCTTTTTTTTAAAGAAATTAATGGTCACAGTGTTTACCGTCTATTAGGGTTGCAGTTCATATGGTAACAACGTAAAGGAAGGTAATATGAACTTTGTGATTGAAAGATAGGACCAAAATGTGATATTGAGAGGGCCCATTAAGGATGCGTTTAGGGAGCGGCCACCTGCAGGGTGGCGCCCACACACTTGTGTGTACCTGGCAGTCCATGCCCTGCAAGGCTGTTATATATTTTCTAATATCCTTGATCCCGTGTACGCAGGATGAAACAGTTCTAAAGGACCCCCTTTAGTGGCGTCCTTCATCATTCCTGTCAACGGCATTCATCAAATGCTTAGGCTTACCCTGCTGGCCCACGGGCTGGTAATATAGGGCCTCCTAAACAAGTGATATTAGGATACCACCAAACAGTTTCTATGCGAAAAATACTGAGATTTCAATAGTATACCAATAACACGGGTCGACAAAAAAAAAAGCGAAGATATGGTCTGGACAATGAAGCTGAGTATAGGTAGATCGACCCCTTGCTGAACTCAAATCTGATGCTTCAATTAACTCTATCACGTCCAGTTTTTGAGAACCAGACGCATATTCATGGAAAAAAATATGGTAAATCAGCAGAAAATAGGTTTCACCCCCCATTGGTTTCATTTTTAAACTCTTAATCTTTTCTTTTCTCAAGCCTAGTTAGGCAGTGCAGTAGTTTTGAGTCTCTCCCTCTCTCTCCCCCCCCAGTGTGGTTTGTGCATGGAGCAGGGGAGGGTCTGTGCGCGCTGCGTATTGGCGAGGGGTTAGCAGGGCGTGTGTAGTACATTTTTACCTACTGATCGGTTACGCTATTGACATATGTTAAACATTTATTTTTCTTGCAGATATGATGTGTTGATTAGTGGAGTCCTAATTTTAGTTGGTTTTACGTATATAGTACCTGTACCGGGCTGTGATGGAGAGCTCGTAACTGTTGTGAATGCATCGAAACAGTTTTTGTTACATACATGTGGAATTTTATCCCCGGACAGTCTGAAGAAACCTCTACAAAGAATGTTTAAAGCAGCTTATCTGCATTACTCAAGTGCCTTATTAGGTGATCAGATAAGAAGTGGGCCACACACGTAGCATGCAACCCTGTGTGAAACACTTGAATGAAATGGATGCGTGGGCAAACGGCCATCAGGCATGGCATTCGGCACCCAAATGGTTTGGCGTGAACAAAAGGATCACAGTACTGACTGCTACTTCTGCCGCAACACATCAAGGGATATTCAGTAAAAACGCGAGTAAAATCAGGTATCCGGGGGAAAAACGGACATTTTTGCCATCAAGGCCTGTGCCACATGGTCCTATCCTCCCAGTTCAAATGTTCCAATTGCACGTGCTATAAGTGAAATCAGATTCGAACGAGGGATAAATCCCAGGATACAGAACTTTCAAGAAATGGCCAGAACACAGAGAGCCCAAACTTCACTCACCGGCAGGAAATGTAAATGACCTTGCAGGGACCTCGAATCTACCCAGGGAGAAAAGTGAAGTCCTTGGATCTCGTCCAATGAATGGAATTTGCTAAAGAAGGAGTTCTCATCACCCACGTTTCGTCGTAGACATTAAAGAACTGTCAAGTCTTCAAGATGGAACACAAGCTCTGTACTGCTTTGATTGTTGACACACCTCATGGAACAACTTTGTGAGTCTCACACGTATGAAAGAGTGAGTGCCGGACATATTGCAACATAATTTAAGTATATTTTTTGCCAGATAGCCAGGACATTAGGTTTCCCCATAATAAAGCCGCAGGCACCACCAGAATTTAAACTACGAGGTAATAATATTAACGTAGGGGGATTTGTTTCGATTAATTAATATATTCTATTATACGTATATAATTATAATAGCTATTAAATTTTAAAATGCCGATATTTCAAAAAAAAACTATACGTGCTAGCGAAAAAAAAAGCAATGCCATTTTGAAATCAGCAGCGAAATGTTTCCAACCACACACAATGACTGAGAACCATTTTGGGGTCGATCAGTGGGGAAAAAAATTTTTTTTTTTTTTTTAAAACCCCCCCCCCCCTTTTGACAAAAGTTTTTTTTTTTTTTTTGAAAAGAAAAAAAAAAAAAAAACCCCCTTCTTCAAAAGGTTGTTAAAGGGGGGGTTTTTACCCCCGGGGAAAATTTTACTTTTCATTTTTCCGCATATTTTTTTGTAAAAAAAGTTGGGCCCCCCATTGCAACCCCGGGGAAACCCACTTTGTGGGTCAAAACCCTTTAGGTGGCCGGAAAATTTTGGGCAACAAAAAATAAGTATATTTTTTTCCCCCAACATCGGGGATTTCTAAAAACCGCGGACAAAATAATACCGAGTATTTTTCCTGGGGAATGGTCCGTTTTTAAATTTAAATTTAATTCTTATAAAAATAGATCAAAAAAGGGGGGAAAATCCCAAAAATATACGTTTCAAGGGGAAAAAAGAACCCAAAATTATCACAGGAAAATGCCTTCCAACCCCCCCAAAAAATGAACCTTGGCCTTTTGTGTTTGCTAAAAGGGGTTTTACCCGTTTTGTAAATAAGTTTTCCCTTGGGAAAAAATCTGTTAGTTTTAGGCAAATGAAAAGGGGAATTAAAATGGGCCCAAATTTTAAATAATTAGTTTTTTTTAGTACCCAAACTGGCCCTAAAAAGGGGGCCCCAACCGAATTAACTCAATTTTTTTACGTGGGGGTTTGGGTTTAAAAAATAATCTAAAAAAGTTTAAAATTTTAAATCCCAATTTCAAAAACTTAGGAGGGGGGAAAAAATTGCCAGAAATCACAGAAATTTTTTCAACCCCAAATTCCCTGAGAACTTTTTGGGCATCAGGTTTACATAAAAGAAATTTTTTTTGGGACTTTTTCGGCAAAGGCAGGAATGTTCGAAAACAAAGGGCAAATAAAGGACAGTACTCGAAAATCACACCCAAAATGGGGGTTTTTAAAAAACCACAAAAGCAAAAAGGGGAGCCAAGGGTTAAAAAGTCGGAACCCAAAATCCCCTGAACATCCTTTAAAACCTTTTTAAATGGGGGCAAAGCTCCACAACCCCCCAACATGAACCCATTTCTAATTCCCAACCCCCCGTTTGAATTAAGGGGAAATCCCAATTTACCCAAAAATAAAAAAAAAACAAAGTTCCTTTTTGGGATTTCCTTTTCCGGGACCCCATGGTTTATGGCACTCCCCTTGGGCCCCGGGGAAAGCCAAAACCCAAAAACTAACCCTTTGGGTTAAAACGAAAAGGCCTTTTACAAAACGGATAAACCTCCCGGAAAAAACTTATCTTCCTCTTCCCAAAACAAGGGAACTAATAGCCCCCAATAAAAAATTTATCACAAATTGCACCCCCACCTCATTACGGAAACAAATGGCCAATAAAAAACAAAATTACGACCAAAAACCTTTGCCAATTATTTTTGGGGGACAACTTTTTTTGATCCAATGGCCGTGGAACCCTGGGGGACCCTGGAAGAACCAACCCAAAACCCCTTTTTTTGGGTTTCCAAAAGGCCTTTTATCAACCCAAAAACAAAGTCTGGAAAAAAAATTTTTAATCCCCCCAAAACCAAAACCCAAAGTACTCAGGAAAGAAAAAATTTATGAAACCCGCCCCCCCAAAAAAGGAAACCCTTAAATAAAAAAAAACTTAAAAACCAACTCTTTTGAAAAAAATTTAAATTTTTTTTCATGAAAAACAGGGACAGAGAGGGGAAAACCAAAAGGGGAAACATGGGGGCCAACCCCAAAACCTGCTCCAAAAAGTTTTCCAAGACTGGGAAATTGGGCCCCGCGGGCCCCCAGGTAAAACCAAACAAACCCCCGGGGACGAAATTATTAAAGGAAAAAGGCATTTTTTTAAGGGCAACCCCGCAAAGAAAGTTAATATCAAAACCCAAGTACTCCAAATTGAGCCAAAAAAAACCCCTAAAACAGAGGACAAGAGGAAATTCGGGGAAACCATTAAGCGCAACCCCAATTTACTTCCAGCCCCCGGAAAAATTTTTCCGCTAAGGCCCAGTTGGGCCGCTCGTCATGGGGGCCAATGAGACCCCAAAAACGGCCTTTAACAAGCAAACTTTTTAGCCCCCCCAAAGGGGCAAAATTTAAAAACCAGCCTTTCTTCACTTCAACCCCATAAATTGAATTGAGGGACCAAAATATTAACCTTTAAGGAAGAAAAATTCACCTTTGGAAAATAACTGGCTTTTTAAGGAGGACCCGTTTTACCCCCCAAAAATCTTTTGGTTCACACAACCCGCCTTTTAAAAGACCCTTTGGCCCCGCGGGGGAAAAAATTGGGAAGCTGTTTTTTTTCCCCTCTTTCAAGTTTTAAAAATTGTAGGAAAAAATTCTTCTAAAACAAGCTCCTGTCCAGGAGGAAAGGAATTGCTCCCCCGGTCCTACAAGGTTTCCCTAAGACCCCTAAAAGGGAAAAAATGGGGGGTGCCCTCGTTTTCAGTTGGGGTCCCCTCCTTTCCCATAAATAAGGTTGGGGGGAAGGGGAAAATTTAGGTTTTGGGCTTCCCTTTCTTACGGACCAAATAGTGAAGGGTAAGTAAAAAGGGGAAACACGAGGGGGGGGCCTGGTTCAGTTTTTCCCCCCCTTTTGAACTTGAAAATTTTCCCATCCCCCCCTTTGTTGGCACGTTCTCCCCACTTTTCCCTCACCTAAAATTTTTCCCTTCTACAACTAATAAATGACATTCAATAAAGAAAATTTGGAAATGTGAGGTGTGGCCCTGACTGCAAATCAAGAAAACAACGACGCTGCCACAGAGGGAGGAAGTCAATCCCCCCAACACCTCAGTCAAGTGCCTTTGGGGTTTTTACCTTGTGCTGATGGCTCCTTCTCACACCACATACGGAGCCCGTCGGAAAGGCAAGGGGGTGGCGGGCGGGTTATAAATTTTTTCCTCCGGGACCCTGGGGTTATGCTAACCTTGGAAAGCCCTGGTACGCCCTTACTGGATTACGTAGCCAGTTGTGGTCCCCTCACAAGAAAGCTGAACCCAGAGACTTAGCTGTTCAGAGGTCTTTCCCAAAGCCATAAGAGGACTACTGACCTTAACTAGGGGACCGTAAAATACTGGGAAATTTACTCACACAAAGACGGAGAGAAAGTATCGTCCATCTATATATGGGGGGTCCTGGAGAAACAGGGGTGCCAGACCCCACGTCCTTGGAAACTCCAGGCCACTTAAATGAGGGGGACGGGCCCAAAAGTGCAGTAAAAAAACCCTCCCTTCAAAGCCCCCGGGGAGATGAAAGCCCTTACTGCGCCAGTTGGCTCATGAAGGGCCCAAAATCTTCAACAGCCCCACAAAAATGTGAAAACATCACAGGGTGCTCCGTCAACACCTTTAAATAGGGATGGAAAAGATACACGGACATTCCGATAACCTCCAGTACCGGGATACCTGCAAGTGTAGGCCCCCAACACCATACCGGACCAGGTGGCCCTGTTAACGGGACGCCAGGACTGGCAGCAGCGGGGGACCACCACGACTGTGGGGTTTTTGCCTTTTAACAACCCCCGAAAACAAGTAAGAGCACAAAAAGCAAAAAAATGTACTTACATAGCTGAATGTTATTTCACCAGAAACGGTTAGGTTATTAAAAATAAGGAAACGGGGGGGACGTGCTCGTTTTCTACACCTATTGATGTGTTAAGAATGAGGGTAAACTTAAAAAAGCGTCCGAAATGCCTCATTTTGCATTTATCACCTCCTCCCAACAATCCTAGGGACCCTGGGGAATGGGGGGGGGGGAAGTGGAAAGGAGTTTTTTTCGGGTGTAGTTTATGGGATGACGTAAATTATCCGGTAAAAACTCTATGGGATGATATAGGCTGAAAATCCTTAAAATATATAATGATAGTGTAGGGGAATTACCTATTTTATTCTTTAAAAATCTCCGTAAATTTTACAATGGAAAAACTGCCTGCTTAATCATACATGGACAGTTGAAATTTGTATACTCCGACGATTTTTAATGTGACTATTTCTTAACATAAAATACAGGGGAAAAGAGCCTTTTAAAACCCTCTACTCAATTCCGGGTTTGGGAATATAAATTCCCAAAAATAGTACAAACCAAACCTTTCCTATAACCAAACCTACCTTGCCAAAATAATCTCCATGCGAGATCTAAAGGGGGGAAAGGACTTAAAAAATTTTACCGGGGTTTGGGTTAAGTTTTATTGAGGTTAGGTTAATTTTCTTTTTAGGGGGGGGTGCTCGCTAAGAGGTTTTTGGTTAGGTTGGTTATAGCGATTAACTTTTTTTTTAGTTCCAAGGGGGAGTTGTTTAGGCGGTTGGGGGGATCTCCCCCCCACTTCAAAAATTACGTTTAAGGGGTTTTGGGAAGGGATCTGTGAAGGTCGGAGAAAAAAAACCAAAAAAGGGCGGGATAGGACTCTAAAATTTACCGATTAAAATCAAACCCCAAAAAAAAAAATTCAGGTAAGAAAAGGGCTCTACCTAAAAATCAGTGGTGTCCAATAACGAAAATGTACCAAATGGGAAATTTAAAAGACTTTGAGGTATATGTGCTTTTAAAAAAATATATGATTGGGGTTTTTAAAAATCTAATCTTTTTTCTTCTCACCTAAAAAATTTTCTAACCTGTTTTACCGCTGTCAGAAATTAAAAAGGCTAAGATTTAATTACTTTTGGGTTTAGGTTGTTAGAGAGTTAGGTTAGGTTAGTTAGAAATTATATCAGGTTTTTTTGAGGGTTTAAATTGGTAATATTTGATGTTTTTACAAAGGGAGGGTTTTTTTCCCGTCAAACGTCTAAAAAAATTATTAGTAAAAATTTGTCATCATTCTTCGAATTTGAAAACACTCTTTTTTTTTACCCTGTCAGTAAAAAACTATCTCCTTGGGGAAAGCATCACATATTAACAAAAAAATCAAACCTTCTTTTTAAAAATCTTGAAAGTAATAAACTACACTTTTTCCCGAAACTGCATTTTTTTCCCGGGAAGTGCTTTTTTCCCAAAACTGCATATTTCCCGCAACGCATTTTTTCCCTTAAGTGCATTTTTCCCCGGAAGGCATTTTTCCCAAAACTGTATTTTCCCCAAAACTGAAAAATTTTCCCGAAACTGCATATTTTCCCAAAAACGCATTTCTACCGAACTGAATTTCCCGAACTGCATATTTTCCCCAACTGAATATTTTCCCGAAGCATATTTTCCCGAAAGGCATTTTTTCCCCGAAATCATTTTTTTCCCGAACTGATTAAAAACCAACCACCAAATAAGGTCACTCATCCCCATATCCAAAAAGCCCCTTTCTGGGCTGTCTTTTTTTGACCTCGGGGGGGATTTTTCCCTTTTTTTTTGTGCGTCCATCTTGGCCCAGTGAAGACTGAGTGCTGGAGAAAAACTTGAGCATGCCCCTCAAGGACACTTAACTTTGGTGCCGTTAAAACTTAAATCGGATAAGCATTTTTGGTTCAATTACTTAAGCATTTCTTTAAAAATTTAAGTGAAAAAAACAGCAAATTTTCGTCTGCAAGACCCTTTAAAAATACTTTCTTTTTTTTATGCGGCCCGATCTTACCCACAGACATATGAGCCATTGCATCTAGGGAAAGGGTTTTATGAATAATTATCTTGTCGCCCTAGCTTAAAAAAGTCCTTTTGGGCGACAGTTTTTCCATCACTGGGAAATTTTGTTCGCCCATTACATTTAAAAAAACACTGTATATGGTAAAAGGGCAAGGGGAGTGACAAAAGTGGGTGCCCCCCTGCGGGGGACGGCGCCGCGGGGGGGGGCCCGATCCGCAGGGAATGAAAAGGGACAGGCGGGCGTCCCCCAAAGGGAGGTAGCCTGTTGACTCCGCCCGCCGTTTGTGCCGGCAAACACAGCCCTCCTGAGCAGGTCCCCGGGGGCTGCGTCCCTGCGGAGGTCCTCCCCTGCAGGGAGAGAGGGCCGGGTGGAGGGGGAAAATGGTCATGGGGATTAATTAAAATGTTTTTCCGGGATTGTTTTGTTTTGGTGGTTAAACTCTCTCTCTCTCTCTCTCTCTCCTCTCTCTCTCCAAAAGTAGGGTCTATTTGGTGTTTATGCATATATAGGGTCACACGTATTATTATATGTGTACATATATATAGGAAACAGTGCATGAATAAGTATGTGGTATTTTATTGTGACTATAGATAAAGCCTTTATCAAAAACAAAAAGCAGTCTATAAAGTGATGATGTTCTACCCCTTCTCCAAATGTGATCATTTTCTTTTTGGGTTGAGGGGGGGCCCTTAGTCTGACTCAAACCCGGCCAAAATATTGCATTTCTTTTTAAAAGCATCTTTGATTTGTATATAGTGGTTAGTAAAATATCACTACCCTATCCTCTAACCCGGGGGTGGCTGTACAGGGGGGCACTTGGGCAACCCTCACTCACCCTCAAGGGGGGTGCATCAGGCATCTCTCTGTCCCCGATGGGGAGGCCGCTGCTGCAGGGGGGCTGGGGATCCCCGCAGCCCCCCCCACCCAAAATCCCTGTCTGCTGGGCTGCCTGGACGGTGGCGGCGGGTTCGGGCGCCCGTGCCACCTCCTCGCCTGAAACCCAAAACAGGCCGGGCACGGCCCGGCGCATATGCCCCCCCTCTGGAAAATGTGTGGCAAGGGGATGCCTCTAGCCAACCACCGTTTTTCCAAGCTCTTGACGCCACATAAGGGTGGAGCTGAAGGATGGCTGGGTTTAAAACTGTGTTTTTATTTAACTCATGTATTTTGTCTAGGTAGCTTAGGGGTTTGGTTATGTTAGGTCATTTATGATGGGTTAGGTTAAAATTTAAAAATTTTACTTTGTCAAAAGTTAAATAAAACATGCTAGCCCGGGTTCATGTAGGGTTTCCCCCCCAGTGACGTCACGAGCTTGGACAATGAGGTTGGTTTTGTTAGGCAGTTTTATATTTAGGTTAAAAAATTAACATTTACTTTGTCAATGTTAAAAAACATGCATCCCGGCTTCATGTAGGATTCCCCCCATGTGCTCACAAAACTTGCAATGATGATTGGTCCACATCCCCCCACCCCCCTAACCCACACCTAACACCTAACCAAACCCAACTCTAAAACCTAACACCCAACACCACACCCCCAAACCCAACACCACACTTTAACCCACGATTGTTCTTTATTTCAGTATTCCCCGGGGCTTTAATCTCCCGCGTGATACGTAGGAAATCCTTTTCCGCCCTTCCATTTCGACGGGGACGTTTTTAAATAGCTCTTGTCCCAACCTTAGCTCGCCCCTGATGGGACCAAAGTACGTGTGCTGGGCCCACTCATCAAGCTGCAGGCCCCTCCCCCTCCCCCACTTTTATTTTTACCGCGCAAATATTTGGGTACGGGAAATATGATTCCTCCAATCGTGGGCTTTTAATACACTATGTACTTACCATGAAAATTTTCGCCCCCAAAGTATTCACATATTTAATTCCCAAAAATTCCAGAGGCACAAATTTTTTAAAACCAAATTTCCAAATTCTTTTTTCTATTTGCAATACAAGTATGCATTCTTTTATAATTTATAAACCCCTATGGACCTACGGAAACCACGGCGTGTATAAAATTTTAGTTGCATTATTTTCATATAAGTTTGCACATATTGGACAATATAAAATCATTGGGGTTAATTTAAAAAACTAAAAATTGGGGAAGAAGCACCGTAACTAAAAGATGCCAACGGCGCCTACCAACACGGACAGGAACTGAACTTGTGGGTTGAGCTCCACCCGCCGGCCCCCCGGCTTCCCCCACCCGTCTACACCCCCACCATGCACCGCCGCCTCCCAATCCCCTGTCCCCATTATCCTTGCTGCGGTAGATGCTATATATATGAATAGGGTTATAAATTAGCACTGATACCTTTTGTGTTTTGGTCATATTGTAAAGGCAACAACATTTTTTACTGCCCCGGCTATTTAATTTATCAAATATCTCGTAGAAATTCCTGAAAAAAAGGGGGATTTTCCTTGGGAAATTCCCCTAGATTTTGAGTTTCCTTAGAAAATTCCTTCTCAAGTCTAAAATTCCTTAAAAAAAGAAATTTCCTTGCAAGTGGAAACCCTGACTGGCCTTTTTTGCCTCTTAAAACAATGTAATGTGGTGGCACTCACCAAGTAAAATTTTAAGACTCCATTTTTATTTATTCGGTAATAACATCAAGCCCTAAGCCCAATTTTTTAATACGGGGTTTTTGATAACATCATAACTCAAAAACTTACCCTAAAAATCATAGCCCCCCTGAGTCGGTAGTAAACACTGGAGGGAATCATTCATGCACCCCACTTGCCTGACACACACTTTTCCAGAGCACGGGAAAATGTGCGCGGGACAGAAGAGGGGCGCCTGTGTTAGTTCCAGTGTTAATGTTCACACAACAAAAAATTGCCCCCCGTGCTCA
Source organism: Chionoecetes opilio (assembly GCA_016584305.1). Classification (NCBI taxonomy): domain Eukaryota; kingdom Metazoa; phylum Arthropoda; class Malacostraca; order Decapoda; family Majidae; genus Chionoecetes; species Chionoecetes opilio. Next base: position 42,328 of record JACEEZ010021602.1, read on the forward strand.
CTACCTTTTTGATGGTGGGACGGTGTGCACATCGGAACATTGCCAGGCACTCCTCCCCCCTCTTGGGGTTCCTCCTCCTGACATGGTCGGCATCTTTTAATGGTCTCTAAAACCTCCACAATGAAGCGGCCGTGCGTACCGCCTGCAGCACAGGTGGCAGCTGCTGTCCCCAATCTACCTGCTGCCTCTTACAGACGCACTCAACTCCCCTGCCGCGCCACACCCTGGCATCCTTGCACTGATCCATCGTGCTGGACTGACCTCCAAGTCTTTTGCTCTCTTCCCCAGTCTCTCACGGTTTGTCTCGATGGTTTTAGCTGTGCCTTCACCTTCTGACAGCTGTGTTGGCGGCCAGGGTCTTGGCCTCCTGCCCTCCACAGGGAACGCACCCGCTTGCTGAGCCCCTGTTTTACCAGGGCTTGTGCCTAGTGAGTGTGCCAACTCTGCTGTGTCTTTCTAGCACTGGGTGGCGGGGAGGCTAAGATGCACCTCTCTCCTCCTTAAAAGGGTTTTCAAATTATAGGTGACAGGGAACTGCCCTGCCTCAGGACGGGGTTTTCAACGCACAGTTGGGGATGTAAACCTGCCCTTGCTCCTTAAGACCCTTTAGACAGGGGGTTGCAAAAAAATGACCCCAGGGGAGAGTGCGCGGCCTGCGACCTATTTCTCAAAAAAAAGTCAGGCCACCGGGCAGTCCCCCGACGGCTCTTCCTGGGAAGAAAGATGCAGCGAACATGAGTCAGCCCATCCCTTAGGGGGTTGGCAAGGCAGTAAACACCCCTCCACGCCCTGCCACGCCTCGCCGGGGGAAAAACTTACCCTGCTGTCCGCCGCCCTTTTCCCTCAGCTTGCCGTTTGTCGCCCTTCCGCCTCTCCCCTTTTTGCCCTTCCCCTGCTGGGTCCCTGGGGGGCCTCGAGGACAGGTCGCCAACACAAAAACAATGAGGGTCAAAGGGGGACCAAAACAAGCCACCCGTGGGCCCGGCTTGGAGTAATTACAGTGGTTTGGCTGAATTACAATTACAACTAGGGGGGGGAGGGCACTCTAAACGCATACTCCGCCCGAATATTTTCATAATTGGTTTCATATATTTATTTTAATTATATATTGCACTCAATGAGCGCTACTCCGGCCCAATCTTATAATTGGGTTTCCATGGCAACAGTTGTCAATAGATTTTATCCAAAATTAAAATCAAACCCTTCCCTTATCAAATAGACTTGGTATACTAGTTTGTTCCAAAATATTCGTGCTTTTCGAGAAATCCTGTACAAACAAAAGACAGACAGACGACAGACAGACAGAAAAGACGGGGTGAAAAATAAACCCCTCCACTTCGTTGGCGGAGTATTAGGGACTAGTCCCCCCCTAAAATTAAAAATTTCCAGGAAGGATTTTTTTTTTTTACAATTACAATTACTCCCTTTTTTAAAAATTCCCAAAATTTCAAATTTCAGCAAAGCTTGTTCAATTACTGTTTCAAAACATTTTAAAAGTTTTACTGAAATAATTGCTGATTTTTTAAAAACATATAATAATTTTATATTATATATATTTAATATATTATAAAATATAATATATATTAAAAATATATAGTATTATATTATATATATTTTATATATATATATATATATATATATATAATTTAAATATGTAATTTTATATATATATAAATTTTTATTTATATATATATATATATATATTTATATTTTATATAATATATATATATTATATATTAATTATATTATATATATATTTGGGAAATAGGGGTCAAGCTCGAGCTTTGATTGACAGACCCACAAAACGATCCTAAGCGAAGACTCACAAGAGGAAGAACAAGCCAAAAAAAAGGGCCGGGCTGTAAAGGTATTGCTTTTTATCATGACTATTGCTCTTATTATATATTTGTATGGTTTTAAGTTTCAGTTTTTTTACCGTGTCACTATTTGTCAGTTAGCCTGGGGTGTCACCTTTAAAAAAGGGGGATTTGGGTGTTGAGGTGACAGGGGGACTAGCAGCGACCACCCCATAACACAAAGTCACTATTTTAAACAAAAACACACCTTCTACCACTAAATCAAAAAAAAACAACACAGGTCCTTCCTATATTCTTAATATGTGATTTCATAAAACCTTAAACCCAAGCATTCCAAAGAATAGAAAATAATAAATATGTTGAGTTGACAATTCAAGCACAATAACATCTGGTGTATTTTTGCTCGCAAATTTGTCAGCAATGGAGTCCGTTTAAATCTGAAGTCCGTTAAATTGAGGTTTGACTGTATATATATATATATATATATATATATATATATAAAAATATATATATAATATATATATATATATATATTTTAATAAACTATATAAAATATAAATATATAAGGATATTTTATTTTTTTTTTCTTATATAAGTTATCACCCTCGTATTGTCATTTCAACCCGATTTGTTTATTTTCTATTTTTTTTGGTTTTTTAAAATTTGGGGTTTCCTATTAAGTTAAAATTTATAAGGGGGATTTTGCTTGTTTTGGAGAAGGTTTATTGTCTAAATGGTATTATTTTAGGGGGCCGTGCTAAGGGGTTTGTTAAACCCCAAATACCCTTATTTAAAGGGGCCGCGGCAATTGCCCCTAAATGTGACCCCAAAGAAGAATGCATTTCACAAAAACCATACATATTTATAAAATAATGAGATTAGGCTGATAATAAGCAATACTTTAGAAGCCACGATTGAAACGACCCGTAGAATTTGTTTACCCTTTCCTAAGTTTACTTGAAGCTACACGGTCTGGTTGTGTTTGTGATTATTTCTCATTTATTTCACAATTGTTCCATTTTTTTTATATATTGCTCCACCTTTGGGAAAATACCCTCGCTATAACGGACAATCGGCTTTAACAGACCACTTCTCCTTCCCCTATAGTCCGTTATATCGAGGTTTGACTGTATATATACACCCAACCCTCGATTTCCCGGACCTCCTATTGCAGGATTTCGGATTCCCCGGTCATTGTTTGCCCCCGGACATATGTCCGGAATAGTTTGGGACATTAAGGAAAGAATGGCATTCAAATTTCCCGCGCGGCGAGGTTCCCGGCCGTTAGTTTGAAGATGCTGCCACTAGGGTCAGGGTGGGCACACACAGCCACTCGGGGTGACTATTATCCCCACAATGCCTCCCTGCCCCCCTGCCGCTCTCCACGGCCAAAAGCCTCATCTCCCGGGTCTCCCGGGCTCGGCGATGCCCTCCGCATCACCTCCATGGGCCAATACCACAGTGACTCTTCCCCCCAGCCGTGGATAAGGACAAAGTCCCGCGTCCTGGATGTCACCCTCACCCGCCTCCGCCTGGGGATCACGACACTCACGGTTCACCTGCACCGCCTCCGTCAGTCCCCTGACCCCGACTGCCCCTTGTGCAGGAACGTCTCTGAGACTATTGAACACTTTCTGCTGCAGTGTCCGCGCTTCCACTCCCACCGTGTAGTGCTACACACTCAACTCCTCACCCTGAACGTCGCCACCTGTGACCTGCCCACCCTGCTGGCGGCGGCTGGCGTCCACCCCTCCCGGCAACACGCCGTCATCCGCCTCACCTGTGCCTTCCTGAGGAAGACAGGTCAACTACCACGCCTGTGATAGCATCATAGTTCGTCACCATGGTTCATAGTGTTCCCCAAGGGATCCTCACAGCCCTAAAACAACAACAACAACAACATGCCTCCCGTAGTGCCGCCCAAGGACCCAAAACGTACTAGAGAACCAGTACACCTTACTTTGTACCAGATAAATTCTGTGCAGGGCCACACCTCCCGGACTTTCCTGGTTCCCGGACTATTGGGGTTTCCGGACCAGCCTAACCCCCTAATAGTCAGGAAAATGGAGGTCCAGTGTAGGTGCCGTAAATGGCAGCGTACAAGTCAACTCTCTGGGCCTGAAAAAATCTCTCCATATCTCGGGGTCGACTTATACGGCAAGGATAAAATGGGAACCTTTACCACTGAGTGGTAAACAAGTGGATCAGATCCCCCTGACATAAAGAC
>JACEEZ010021603.1:0-17492 GCA_016584305.1 Chionoecetes opilio
AAAAAATAACGCCTCTATTTCCTCTTCCTGATGGTGTTAAGCAAGCAGGGGGGGTAAGAGAGAGGTAAGAGAGAGAGAGAGAAGAGAGAGAGAGAGAGAGAGAGATGAGACGAGGAGAGAGAGAGAGAGAGAGAGAGAGAGAGAGAGAGAGAGAGATTAGAGAACGAGAGAGAAAATTATTGGTAGTTAAATAAATGTAGTGTTGCTGTGTTGTGTGTACATTGAGTTTAACTTCGCAACTTTAGCTTCATTTTTTATTGGTATTTTTTTTCCTTTGTCTTTCTCTCTCTTTTATTTCTCTCTTACTTTACCATTCCTTCCTCTCTTTCTTTCTATTTCCTTTCGTCTCTCTCCTCTCTCTCTCTCTCCTCTCTCTCTCTCTCTCTCTCTCTCTCTCTCTCTCTCTCTCTCTCTCTCTCTCGCCTTTTTTATAATAAGGACAAAGCTTCCATGAATAATTTTACGCCAGAGACCTAAATCTTTTTCAGAATCCTAAACTGGAGAGAAGGTGATATGGAATTGGAGAGAAATGAGAGAAGGAAGGAAAGAAGGAGGACGGAAGGAAGGAAGGAAGGAAGGAAGGAAGGAAGGAAGGAAGGAAGGAAGGAAGGAAGGAAGGAGAAGGAAGGAAGAAGAAGGAGAAGAAAAGTAAGGAAGGAAGGAAGAAAGTAAGGAAGGAAGGAAGAAGTAAGAAGGAAAGTGAAGAAGGAAGAAGGAAGAAGGAAGGAAGGAAAGGAAAAGGAAGAAGAAGAAGGAAGAAAGGAAAAGGAAGGAAGGAAGGAAAGAGTGAAGGAAGGAGGAAAGGAAGAAAGTGGAGGGAGGAAGGAAGGAAAGATGTGGAGAGACATAAACAGAGATATAAACTACTGGAATAAACAAACACATGATATATAAGAGGATTGAAATGAATTTAATATGGATTTTAGAATAATGAAAAAAGGAAGAAGAGGAAGAGGTAGTGTTCAATGAGACAAAGGCGAATGATAAATGAAAACGGAAAGAAAAGAATAAGCAAGAAATAGGCCTGAAAGGAAGGAGATAGTGTAACATGTATTCGGGATTTGAGTTAAAGCGAATGTATGAGGGTAATAGAAGGAGGGAGGGAGGATAAATAGGAAGAGAGAAAGGAGGAAAACGTGATAGGAAGTTTGTATGTTGTTTTGAACGATACATAAGTACAACAAGAAAGGATTAGGCAAATTTATCCCTTCTCTCTCTCTATCTCTCTCTTATTTCTTCTTTATCCTCTCTCTTTTTTTTTCTCTCTCTTATTCTCGTGATTTCTAATAATTTCTATGGAGCTGAGTAAAAACCTATTCATTTTTTTCTATTAATTTTCTTTAATCTACTTATTTTTCTTTTCTTGTAAGTACCAACAGGCAGTGGCGGCTCGTGGCATAGGGCTGCAGAGCTGCAGCACCCCCAGCCACTCACTACCAGTGTATGTTCCTTTAGAGACACAGCAGAATTGATACACTACTAACAAATATATCATTATTAAAAGTCATTATATGTTATTAAATAATTTCCATACGTTACTAAGTGAATTTTCATTAAAACTAGACCAAAATTAGTTACTTTCATATTTGCTATACGATTCAAGTCTTGCGCCGACGGCCGCGCCACTTGTGAAACAATGAGCTGGAGCCGAGGCAGCTAAGTCTCGTCCCTCTCGTGTTTACAGTGCGTGTAGACGGTGTGGTTAAATCGTGCTGCTTCTTCAATTACCCTATGACGATGAAAATCCAGTGAAGTATTTGCAAAACATAAACTTTTCCCAGCTGACATTTAAATGAAAAGACTAAAATCAAGCGGTACCGACTTTATTTTCAAGTTATACTGTAATTCTACCATCACCACCTCAGCCATCCCCTCTACTACCACCCCCCCTCATCCTTCTACCATCACCACTACTACCAATGCCCTGAAATCCGTGAACATCAACAGTTACTACAACTCATACTTGAGATAGGTAAAATTTGTGTATCCTACTGTTGTGTGAAGCTTGCAGTCCCTCCATTTTATTATATCACGAGCCGCCACTGCCAACAGGTGTTACTATTAGACAGGAACGGGAAGAAGAGGAAACCAGAAGGAAGAGGAGGAGGAGGCAAGTGGAAGGAGAAAAAAGGAGGAGCAGAGAAACAGAGATATGGAAAGGAATGTGAGGGGAGAGAACAGCGAGGGTTTTGAGGGGAAAGGGAATCTTGTTGTGTTTAGGTGTTATATTTTCTTCTGAATAAGATGAACAAATTTTATCAGACACTGCATCAACACGATAGGAGGTTTTACATGAAGAAGGAAGAAAGCTTAGAAGAACTTGGATGACCGCGGTGAATGCACGTCACCAAAGCTGTCAAGCAGACGACATATTTTCACGGCCATCTCCCTTAATTAATTATTTGATCTGTCGCCCTGTAGTCATCAACCACTTCAATACATTGTAGCTACAGATGCGTCAGATTACAAAAGTGGTTATAGTGTGAAGTTGTTATTATAAACAAAAGTAATAATTATAAGTACATTTTTTAATTACATATAATCTAAATAATATAATTTATATATAATTAAATATAACAATATAATTTATAAATTAAAGTAGAATATTATAAATAATCGTTGTTATTATTTATGTGTGTAAATAGTAATTATTTACTGACTTTGGATGGAATGTTTACATTTTCCGCCACTCAGGCATACCAACAGTACCGAATCTGCCGTCTTTGTTTCGTTGGGATCCTTACTAGTCCAGTCAAAATACGAAAAAAAAAAAACCTTTACCCTGAACAAATTCCAAGAAAGCGTTTTTATTGTTTTTTTTTGGTATATTACATGTAGGGAAAAACATACTAAAAGTTTACCAAAATATGGTTACCACAAAGGGTCCAAATGTGACGTCAAAGAATATGGCGCCAAAGCTATAAAATGTTAAGGGGATCGTTCCCCTATCGGGCATTTTTTTTTATTGAACCTACAAACGTGAAAGTTGGTATATATACGTAAAAATTAATTCTAAGAACTTTTTGTTCCTGAAACAATTGATTTTCCTCAAAAAAAACTAATTACGGATAGAAAACGTGATTTTAGGGGGGGGGTTTCCAAACCCTACTCCTCCTTGAGTTTTTGACGTAGGGCGATGATATGGGTATCTTTGGGTTTGCGGAAAGACTTGGGCTACAAATTTAAGGTAACACTTTTTTTTATTTTCCTCCTCTGAAATAAAAAAAAAAAATCAGTAAAAAGTTCAAAATGTTAGGTTAAAATCTAATTTTTTGGAAACATTTTTTTTTTAAATTTAATTTCTCGCCTTTCAGTGTCTATCATATTTTTGTATATAAGGCGACTCGCCTTTCAGCGTCTATCACATTTTTGTATATAAATAAAGTAGTAGGTTCGAAGATAAACCTTTTCATTTCATACCAGAAGTGGAACATAATGTTCTTGACGGAGGTTCTCTTCTCCATCGACTGAAGTGGTCAGAAGGAAAGACATATTGTTCAATCGCTGACGACTATGCATCTTTCACAGTAAAGCACTATGGTAAGGCTACGATAGTATTTGATGGTTACATTGGAGGACCAAACACTAAGGACATTACCCATCAGAGACGGCGCAAAAATCGAACAAGTAACAAAGTGAACATTGCGGAAGGAACGAAATTTGTCGGGAAAAAGGAGGATTTCCTTTCTAATGTGGAGAACAAACAGTCTCTTATCAATCTGATTTCACAACGCATGAAGGACAGAGGTTGCAACGTAATACAATCAAGGGGGATGCAGATGTGGAGATTGTTAAGGCAGCAGTGTCAATGTCATCCAACAAAGGACTATCTCATTGGCGAAGATACAGATCTATTGGTGTTTGTTACTTCATCACGCGTCAACCAGCGATGGCAACAAGCTTTATTTCTACTCGGATAAGGGAGTCCTGCAACAGTATACGACATTAGGTTATGAAGAAGTTGCTTGGAAAACGATGTCTGCAGCAGTCTTCTGTTCCTGCATGCATTCACGGGATGCGATACCACTTCCGCGGTTTTTGGAATCGGAAAAAAAACTCGCTCTACACAAGGTTTTGAAGGGAGACTCTGTCTTCAATAGCTGTGCTAAGATGTTTACCACACCTAAGAAAAACATAGCTGAGATTGAAGACGCTGGGTGTAAGCGATGGTGGCATTGTTCGGGGGCAAACCTGGAGACAATCTGTCTGCAATGAGGTATTCTAGTCTCTGCCGAAAAGTTGGTTCAGCCAAAAGCTTTATTACACCTGAACGACTGCCACCGACCTCCTCTGCAAAGAAGTATCATGCCCTTCGGAGTTACCTCCAAGTGATGCTTTGGATGGACAATGGTGAGGCCATGGACACTACTGAATGGGATGGGAATTGCAGAACAACAGTCTAGTTCCAGTGATGATGGATACTTCACCTGCGCCAGAAAAACTTCTGAAATAATAATCACTGCAATTGTTCTCGTGGTTGTAGTACACTTCGGTGCACTTGCAAAACACACGGACTTATCTGTTCACGGTATGCGGACCATGTCAAGAAGGGCATTGTGACAATATGAGTGAGGAAGCAGTGTCTGATGATGAAATAGAGACTATTAAACTGACACGGTTATTCAGTGATGAAGTAGGTCTTAAAATGCACTGTGTATTCTATAATTTTTAGAAATGTACATGTATGTCATGACGTCATTGATGACGTCATGACCTCGCCTGTCCGTGTAGTTAGTATAAAACTTTGTATAAAAATTGTTATATCAACATATATAGTATAAAAAATGTAAACTCTTCTGTAACCTACAGCTACAGCTTTGAAATAAGGAAATAGTGGTTATTTTTAGTGCGATGGCTGTCATCGTCTTATGACGTCATAGTTAGGACCTTTGTGGTGATCAATTTTTGGTAAACTTTTAGTATGTTGTTCCCCACATATAATGTATAGGTGTATAGTCCCTCAAATAGTCCCTCAAAGTAAAAAAAATGAAAAAAAATGAAAATTTTCATTTTTTATTTATTTTTTATTTTTGAGGGGCTATAATTTTTGATCTAATTAGAAAAAGAAAAAAAAAATCGCCCTTGACGTCCTAGCGGCTTTATTCCTCTTTCGAATGACACCACTCTACCGACTCTCTCCGACTGGGTATTGACGGAGGAGTAGTCTTTGGGGGACCCCCCTAAAATCACGTTTTCTTCGCTAACTCGTTTTCTATGCGTCAAATCAAAATTTTCCCAAAAGACGACCCCTATTTTTTTTACTTGTTTTATATATGTACCAAGTTTTAAAGATGTAGGTTTAATAATAAAGAATTTTTTTTTTTTGGGGAGTCGATCCCCTTAACATTTTATAGCTTTGGCGGCCATATTCTTTGACGTCACATCTGGACCCTTTGTGGTAAACCATATCTTGGTAAACTTTTAGTAAAGTTTTTCCCTACATGTAATACTACCAAAAAAAAACAATAAAAACGCTTTCTTGGAATTTGTTCAGGGTCAAACCGTATTTTGACTGGACTATACCATGTTGGGGGAGCTCCGAATTCAGAAAAGAACGACTGAGAAATCGGGTCTCTTGGTTAGTAAGGACTGTTACCAGGTTGGTAAGGCTTTTGGTTAGGGAGCTTGCCAAAGGACTGAGAAATCGGCCCTTAGTCTTAGGGGAATTATCGCTTGGGTTTATGGGGAACAGATCTTCAGTTTTAGGGGGATTGACGCTTTGGTTTAGGGGGATTGGCGCTTTGGTTTAGGGGGATTGGCGGGGGAGGTAAAAGTGATAGGTAGCTACAGTTACGTTATGAATCCTTTCCTCAGTTTTTCAGTCAGTCAGTTGGTCAGTCTCCTTCCTACACACGGTCACTCACTCCTTCGCAACTCCATTCATCCCTCACTCCCTCCTTTCAGCCGTGTAACCATGCGTGGATTCCTCGTTCTCCTCTGTTGGGCCGCGACCGACGTTATCTGGACTGTGGTAAGCAAGGATACTATACTTGTATTATTTTGTATCTTGTATCTTATTATCGTATATCTTGTATTATCCTTGATGGTAAATGATGTGAACGCTGAGTATGAGTGTGTAGAAGTCAAATGAGTATCTTTTAATGTAGTAACAGAAATCTTTGTTTACGAGTTTACTCCTCAGCACGACGCTTTGAACCAAAGATAGAATATAGAGATCCTAATGCCTTTATATATTATCCTTGCTTTGAACCCTACTGTCCTCCTGCCTTATGATTTACAACAACGTGAGTCTTATTCCTGTCTCTATCTCCTCTATCTCTGTCTCTATCTATATCTCTACATCTACTTCTGTCTCTACCTCCTCTATCTCTATCTCTACCTCTGCCTCTGTCTCTATATCCCTTATCTATCCCTCCGCAGGTTCCATGGGGTCCGATGTGCAGCTCACGGTGGACGGGTGCTTGGTCCCACCCTGTCAGCTCAAGCGCGGGGAAGTGGTCAATATTAACTTTAAAATACACTGCAAGTAAGTACGTGTGCCTCCCCTTACCCTTTGTGGAAATTATCTACTTACCACCCTCTCAATGAGTAGTTGGTACCACGCCCTCGGCCTCTACTTCTTATTATGTTTTGTGGCTAGTTTAGTTTTACAGGGAGGGGGTGCAAGCCCGCCCCCAAACCAATCTATGTCAGGGATTGGCCTTACTGCTCACCGTGGCCAGGGACGCAGAACCCCCTGTAGGGATTAACCCCAGGCTGCCCACTATTTCACCCATAGCTGGGGCTGGATGGCCATTAGACTCAATAGTGAGTTCATCTGGGCCCTTAAAGATAGTCTTATTTTTAGTCCATCTGGGTGTCCAGCACACCCTCCTTACTGGTAGAACCAGTGGTGTAGCAGGTTTAGCCGCCGACGATCCGACCATGCGGCTGGTTGTACTGGGTTACATGTTACCAGTAGCAGGGGACAACCCTGACCAGATACCAATTTTATTTCAGACACCAAATTTCCAATTATTAGTATTTATTCCCGACACCAACTATTTTCATTATTTTAAATTAACCCCTTCATCCTCCCCCCACAAGGCAAAGACACCCAGGAGCTAAGCATTGAGGCGCTGGCCAACATCGGGGGCCTAGAGTTCCCTTGGGTGGGTATCGACACCAACGGATGCCACTTCACTAGGTGTCCCATCGCTGCTGGCACGCCCGTCGACTGGACTCTGCCCGTGGATATTCTTAAAGAGTACCCAGCGGTGAGTATTGGGCTCATTGGCTTCTGCTGATGCTGATCACGAAAACTTGACTTAGTTTTTCGATATTTGGCTCAAAATAACTTTTTGAGCCTTTGTCAGCTTATTTTCCCCCGTAAATATATATTCTACGCCCTTTTCACAATCATCATACTTCTTTGAGAAATTATATATAACAAATATTATTGTTCATCGCAAGATGTACAATTGTTTATGAGATAATTTTTACGTATTTACGTATGTAAATAAAAAAATTCAAATCTTCTGGTTGAAAAAATTCCATTGCCCATCCCTCCTACCTACCTCTACCTACCCTAGCCTTCAAATTTGACAAAATTTTGTTTCTCCGGATTTTGATGACACGGGGTTTTTTTTTTTTTTTTTTTTTACATGTGTGCCTATAGCGTCTGTAGGCAGTGGTGACCCAGGACTCGGATGGTAGGCTCTGGAGGTTAACTTGAGGGCTCTGATGGTTGGTCCTCGCCCGTGGTGGCGCAGGCAGGATTCTTAGTGACGCCTGTGATTAGAGGCTCATGCCGCCCCCCTGTGTCCTCCGATGCACTCGCAATCGAAGGTAGAGTTGATGGGCAGGGCATGTGAGTGTTCTTAGGCCACTCGACGGTGCAGACAGGTTTTGGGTTTCTTCGGGGATCGAACTCGGGTCACCGAGAACGCCAGTCGGAGACGCTAACCACTCCGCTAACCGCCTCCCATAGTGGCTTCTGTTGATGCTGATCACGAATCTGCTGGTCTTAGAGTGTTTCGATATTTGGTTCAGAAATTACTTTTTGAGCCTTTGTCAGCTAATTTACCCCTGTAAATATATATTTTTACGTCCTTTTCACAACAAACTATTCTTCTTAGAAATTTTTTTATATAATAAATATTATTGCAAATCGAAAGCTGTAAAATTCTTATTAAAAAGATTTTTATGTTGTATGTAGCCTATGTTAATAAATATAATAAATTAGGGAAATGAAAATATCGAAAATATGCATATTGCTGATACGCGGCCCCGGAAAACAAGGTGGGCTTGAGGTAATACTCACTTGAGATTGGATTTTAAGATGCTTCTCGCACTAGATCCAGATAGAAATTAGCTTCGTAAGGGGAGAAACGAGGAATTATTGTAACGAAAATATCAATCAGAGCAATGATTCTAAAAGTGATCAGAGTAATGACAATGAAAATGATGACTTTTACCCCAACAGATCAGTGTGGTGGTGATTTTCAAATTGGTGGACGATTCTGGGGCCTGCAAGCCTGTGCTCTTCTCCCGGCGAAAATCGTTTAAGTTCCTCCTCCTTTTCATTAATTATAAATTATCTAGTCTGGTCTCAAATTTGGACATTATTTACTCCAACCCCTTTATCTCTCTTCCTTTTTTTCATACCTTTTACTACATTTTCTTCCTTCTCCTTCTCTATCTCCTCCTTTTCATTAACTAACATTTTTCTGGCCTCGTATTGGACATTATTTTCTCCAACCTTTCCTTTCTCTCTTCCTTCTTTTCATCCCTTTTACTAAATTTTCTGGCTTCGTTTTTCCTACGGCCATTTGTAGCTTCCTTATTTTCTTTTGTTCTTATTCCCTCTCCGCCTCCTCCTCTCCTGCCCTCCTCGTTTCATGATCTCAACACACAATACAAAACGTCACACATACTAAAACCAAAAGCAGAATATCGCATTAGACAGACAAATAACTATCTAAATGAAAGATTCTGATGCCATGACTACTGATTCCTACATCCAAGAGAGAGAACTTTGGTCACAATTAAAATAACTCTCCATATGAACTTCTTTCCTTTTTCTTTGTTACTTTCTTACTTTCTCTCTCCTTTTGTACCCTCTATTTATTCTTGCCTCGTCTTCTCCTCTCACGACCCAAGACTCACTTCGGTCACTCCGGAAACTATTTATTATCACTAAGAATTAACAGCGCTGTGAACTAGCTATAGGTGTTTAAGTTGAAATAAATGATTATGTCGCAGAATTGTGTTGTAGTTAATTTATCAGAGAGAGAGAGAGAGAGAGAGAGAGAGAGAGAGAGAGAGTGCGTGTTGGATGCGATGTATGCACAGGCAATCTGATGAACATGAGGCAAAGCAGAATACACAGACTTGAAAAGATGTACGGAAATGACCCCCAAAACCCAACCTCGCAGCAGATACCAGGAATTAAGAGAGAGAGAGGGTCTGGGAAAGGGTCATTACCCTTCACGCCCAGATCTTTCCTTTGCTAAAAAAATCGTCAATTATTAGCCACAAAATTACGAAAACTAACCTTAATATACCAAAGAAGCTAGTGGACAAGGGTACTAAACAGGTCCATATCTATAAAATATTGCTTATATTCTCTAAAAATCGTCTAATGGTACCTAAATTACAATGGAAATTAACGTTCTGGGTCTTCAAGGGGTTAAGGTCCTGACAACACGGAACAATGACATGAATACTTGAGGCCACTTACCTGCCTCAACCTGGGATGGGGCCTTCTGCTAGTCCTGTCGTGGTGGTCGAGGAGGACCACGGTACTCAGTGTTTGGTGAGAGTGTTGGTGAATGTCGCGAACGAGAGAAGAGTGCAGACCAACGAGCACCACTGATTGATGTGCTTCATCCTTGCATCTCAACGAAGCTTCGGAACGCTCGAACTGGTTATTTAAGGTCTTGTTCTCAATTATGTTATATTTCAATTGTTTTACGATGTAGTACAAGAACGTATAAGTATTCAAGGAGGGTTTAAGTGGCGTTAATTAATTTCAGGACTACCAATGATCTCTACATCGACAGAGAATAGATCTCCGGTCTTCATTCTGTGTGGGAAAGTCATCCTCTATATCATCATTTCTAACGTGTAGGGTCTTTGGTCAGTATCATCGGTTGCACCTTCATGACTTGTGTAATCAGAAGAATGGGGAAAGAGCTTTGTAGACGACTTTCACCCAAAGGAGGAATTAGTTGGAGGTTCCTGCAGCGTGAGATATATAACTTGCAGCTAATAAAACGATCCTGAGACGGCACTGTATGCAAGCCGACGATGGTAAGCGAACTGCTCCCGCGGCGACCAACCCACACGTGGGTGTTGTCGGACGTAGGAGTACAGCTTGGGGGCTCAGACACTCATGGGCAAAGACGTATACTAAAGAAAGACGGGAAATATTCCTACATATCCAACATAACAAATAAGTGTAGCCAGAAAGATCCCAAAGATAGCACCCGATTCTTGTGGTTTAGAGCGCCAACTATTGAGTGGACGAAAAACTACCTCAGTGGTTCCAGATATTGCTAGCTTTTTATTTTCTATTATTTCATGGAAAATATTAGATATATTAAGTGAAATTGGTGTCATATATGTTAAGACCAGGCACACAGTACAACGTAGTGTAGTGTCGTGGTCAGGGGAGCGGTAGTAGCGGTAATATTTCGGTGGAGGAGCAGGAGCATACACGTCTTGCCACCACCACGGTAGCTCAAAGAGAGGACGTCCGAGTTATTCAAAGATGTAAAATTGTAAACCCAACAACGCGAGATGATGATTGCACAGGAGGTACTGACTACTGATTTTTCAACGGCACCACCTAGTGTTTTAATTACGGAATTTATTTAATTTCTGCCCAATAAAAGTTCCTTGGTGTCTATTTTGACATATCTGAAAAGATCCACTGATTTTGTTGTTCCTATTTTGTTCTACGTAAATTAAGAAATTCCAAATTACTGTTTTGGTTTCCTTTACATGGTGTTGTTACATAAACGACTTCATCCGTATATGTTGATTTCCAGGCAATGCAGTAAAACATGTTCCTTAATCTATATATCTGCATTGTACAATTCACACTTCGTGTCTTTAGAATAGTCATAGCTCAATTGACACTAACGCCCTCATCTAGTGGACGAAAGAACTAAAGAGTAACCAGTTAGCCTTTACAAACACCTTATTTTGAAGCTTTCCAGTCTTGCTTTAGTATACCGTCTTTGCTCATGGCGCGACGATGATCAAGTTCACCACAACGGTACCTGGAACTGTCGCCGATAGGAATTCTCGCCGCCGTCGTCAAGTGTTCTAATTCATGATATTACAGGACCCAATATATACATTTAATCAGGTTTTACCCGTATTTCTGCATTCAGGGATGAAATACCAGCAATATCTTGATCAGTTAGGTTAAGTTAGGTCCCAAGTCCAGGTTAGGTTAACATTCCACGTCGGCGAGAGTCCTCAGTTGGTGTTTCGGCGAGAATTCCCATCGGCGACAGCTCCATAAACCACCACATCAACTGTAGAGTAGAGGCACGTGTGTTGCGAGGATCACGTTCACTATAGTAGCTGCAGAGTACTCAGCACCTTCAGCACTCTGGCACCGACTTGTTTCTTGTATTTGAGTAACGTCAAGTCATGCAAAGTGTTTTTCATACACTTTTTGCCACACATGTTTCTGTAGTGGCTATGAGCCCTGTGTCGTTGGACACACTCCTAGAACGATCAAAGTCGCAGGGACCTGTGTGTGGAAAAAGGGAATCATTAGCCTCGTCACACAACCCTGCCAAAGTAACACTTATCAAACACCTAACATTTTAACCAATGGCAAAGGAAATGAAATGAGTTAATAAACATGTAGGCTACAAGCATTAGGCAGAAATCACCCAACACGAAACACAATCCTAATACTGATCTGATCCTTGAAACATGGTGAAAATTCATATATGCTACCTGAGCATGCTCTTCCTTTGACATATTCATAACAACAATGGATTTTGGTAATGACAGGCTTGCTCTATTTTACATGCTTTCAATTACAAAAATCTCATTTTTCCGATGAAAGATACTGTTTAACTTACTATAAACTTAACTCCTCCTATCAAAATGCCTATCATAATGTCGCCAGGCTATAAACAGGAAGCGTATACTCTCAGCAGGAACAAAATTAAATTTCCCAGAAACACAATCTTCTTAGCTTCTTGCCGTTTACCTGATAAACACACGAGAGTAGTGTGAGAGTAGATTCCTCTGACAGTATTCATGTCAATAAGGACTTGTATCGGTTTGGATAGGGGTTTGTCTCGTGTGGGGCTTGACGAAGTGGTGGACGCAACGCCCACAAGTAGTGTGGCACGTCTGCAGCCTCCTCATGCGGATCAAGATTGTCGTAGAAGAAAGTAAGCTGGAAATTGTATCCAGGTGGAGTTTTTCCTTTCTGACTGTATGAAACACATAAAACATGCAACAGTTATACAGACTAGGTTTCATTTGCAAAACTTTTATTCAAGCTGTCATAGATGAAAAATGGGCATATTAACCTGATTCACGTACCTTGCCATGAGGTCATCCAATAGGTGGGTAAAGTTGTCATGCTTGAGTAAAATGGGCACCTCGTCGGGGTCAAAATGGGCAATGAAGCGGTACCGATGCATGTGACGCAGAATACAGTCATTGAAGTACACATTCTCCTGAGCAAGCATCTTACTTCGCTCCACCATAACCCACACCCTGAAAGCGTGACAGGATTATTAGGCATCAAGAAACTCACTTTTCTATATTAAAATTCCCTCATCACCCGACCAGCGGTGTTGAGAGTTTGGGAGTTTGGTGGCGAGATATTCGGCCGATTCTTTAAACGTGGACTTCGGCTAACCTAAGACTAACCGTGGCTTTAGACAGGCATTTCCGTTTTCTAAACATTTTCCGGGGGGGATTAGTCTTAAAGTAATCGTCCAGACCATTTCATCATTCCTGATTTGATGTAGTTAGAGTATAGCCATTATCGAGTGTATCAACAATATGTTGTCACTTCTTGCATCCAGTCAGCCGTTTTTGAATAATCCGCAATCAAAATCTGTAAATTCCCCGAGCTTCGAAAACGCTCATGGCAACTGGCAGACGATGCGCCACGGCTCGGTGACGTAGCAAAAGGGAGGCTCCTCTTCCCGCGCTGCTGTGTGTGTGTGTGTAGTAGTGTTTGTGTGTGTGTGTAGTAGTGTTTGTGTGTGTGTGTAGTAGTGTTTGTGTGTGTGTGTAGTAATGTTTGTGTGTGTGTGTTTGTGTGTGTGTGTGTGTGCGTAGTAGTGTTTGTGTGTGTGTGTGTGCGTAGTAGTATTCGTGTGTGTGTGTATGCGTAGTAGTGTGTGTGTGTGTGTGTAGTAGTGTTTGTGTGTGTTTAGTAGTGTTTGTGTGTGTGTAGTACTGTTTGTGTGTGTGTAGTAGTGTTTGTGTGTGTGTGTAGTAGTGTTTGTGTGTGTGTAGTAGTGTTTGTGTGTGTGTGTAGTAGTGTTTGTGTGTGTGTGTGTGTGTGGTAGTTTTTGTGTGTGTGTAGTAGTGTTTGTGTGTGTGTGTGTGTGTAGTAGTGTTTGTGTGTGTGTGTGTGTAGTAGTGTTTGTGTGTGTGTAGTAGTGTTTGTGTTTGTGTGTGTGCGTAGTAGTGTTTGTGTGTGTGTGTGTAGTAGTGTTTGTGTGTGTGTGTGTGTGTGTAGTAATGTTTGTGTGTGTGTGTAGTAGTGTTTGTGTTTGTGTGTGTGCGTAGTAGTGTGTGTGTGTGTGTTTTGTGCGTAGTAGGGGTGTGTGTGTGTGTTGTAGTAGTGCTTGTGTGTGTGTGGTAGTAGTGGTTGTGTGTGTGTAGTAGTTTTGTGTGTGTAGTAGTGTTTGTGTGTGTGTGTGTGTGTAGTAGTGTTTGTGTTGTGTGTGTGTAGTAGTGTTTGTGTGTGTGTGTGTAGTAGTGTTTGTGTGTGTGTGTGTGTAGTAGTGTTTGTGTGTGTGTGTGTGTAGTAGTGTTTGTGTGTGTGTGTGTAGTAGTGTTTGTGTGTGTGTGTGTGTAGTAGTGTTTGTGTGTGTGTGTGTGTGTAGTAGTGTTTGTGTGTGTGTGTAGAAGTGTTTGTGTGTGTAGTAGTGTTGAACCTCAGCAGGCTCCGCTAACACCTGTTCATCCACCTCGTACTCTGGCTCAAACATATAGGGTTGGGCTCCCATCACAATCTGGTTCGTTTTCCTCATATACGCGAGCAGCGTCATTTAGTTCGGTCTCAGATTAAGCATCGTACTCTAGATCTATCACAGCGACAGATTCACTGTCTGACCACCGAAAGTACAATCGCTCATCATAACATTTGCCGACAGGTCTCACAGAGGCAGACGAGTGTTGTTTACATTGGAGCGTCCCTTTTGTGACGTCATCAATAACATGCGTAGTCCTGTTGGAGGAAAGAAAAAAAATTTCGCGCGCTTTTTACAAAAGTCGTGTTTTTACGGAAATAAGGCCTGGAAATAAATTATTTTTAGTGGATTAGGTGTTTTGAATGCACATTCAACATAATTAGGCAAAAACAAAATTGGGTCTGGACGATTACTTTAAGTTGGTCTAAAACTAACGAGAATAGTATTGGAAATGTTAGACACCCAGGACCCTGTCCAACACTTGAGTCTAATGATATTTACGATACTATGCAAATGCCCATGCTAAGACAAATTAGCGGTATTGTCAATATTCTGTTTGGCAAAAAATGAATGTATACATGCGTCTACTGCAGATTATGAAGCATCTGAAATATTTTTTTAAAGACCGCGTTTGGCGCCCTACGAAATCTGGGTTTGTTTATCTCTCCTCGCCCGCCGAGTCCAGACTATCAGCAATAAAAATAGTCACTCACTTATACGACTATACAGCAGCACTTGCATTTAATTAATGGAAACAGACATTTATTCTCTTTTTGGTCATAATAGTCTAGTCTACGCTAACAGCGGTTCCTTACATCCCTCTACGGGGAGGCCACGGCAGAAGTCTCCCATTTCCACACATCTATTCACCTCGGCAGGGATGCTCGAAATCCCTCGTAAGGGACAACTTACGAGTGTATGGCTACAAATAACCTTACGAGGGTGGGCTGAGGGAGATGCCTCGTACCGAGCCGTCACTCCCGTACGGTTATCGGTGGCCTCTGGGTGGGGAATATAGGGATATTCTAGGGATATGTGTGGGAAAATTCTGCTAACCAATCACAGAGCAGCGCCTCGCATGACGCGGCTTTATCTAGCCAATCATCATGCTCTCAGCTGTCAGGGAGCCCGATAAATAAATTTAAAGACTTCAAATGCCGCTGTTGTGCTAAAATCGCCTCTTTCGGAAATCGTCCCGCGGACGCTTATTTAACCTAATAACTGTACAAAACTTAACCCCAAACCTATCATAAACCTTACCTAACCTAAACCAGACCTAAACATAACTTAACCTAAACCTAAAAACTATGTTTGCCGGTGTTGAGCTAAGATCGGCTGATTTCCGAATAGGGCCGATTTTAGCTCACTATCGCCAGAATATTACGATAATACATAGCTGCCACATTAGCCTTTCAGCGTAATATTCTCCCGCTGATTACTACAGAGACGTACCCAGGGTATACCTTGATGCGCTGATCATAGGTTCGAGTCTCGCGTGCCCGAAATTAGTATCTATAGACCATGCTGGCCGCGCCGTACGTATGCCGTATCCGTGGCCCTGGCGGTACTCTGTTATAGTGGACGAGAACTGCGCGTTCGCTCTTTAGGTCAGACAAGACACACGGGGGGGCTAACACCTCACTGTGACACACGTGACACTTGTGTGCAAGGATAGTATAACTTTATAATATCCTTGCTTGTGTGTATACGTGCGTGTGTACTAGTACGTCAGACATTTGATACCCACCCCCGCCACCGCATCATTATAGCTGCCAAACTTGTATGATGAACTTATACGTTTTTGATTCAAGAAGTCGACCGATATATATATTTAATATATAGGTTTGCCCTGATATGAATTTATTACAAGTACTATAGGTATTGTATGTTAAATATGATATATATGGAGTCAATGAAGCAATAAACACATCACATTTCAAACAGGCAACATGAAATGGCTCTATAATACACAATAAATATAAAGTATAGTGATACAACTTGTAATTTATTGTTTGTTGATCTCTAGCCGCTTCAAATTTCACTCCCTTAGGAAGTTAAGGGTGGCTCCCGACCACCCTTAGCCCCCGCGGTCCCGTAGCAAGTGAGAAAACGGTTTGAGCATCTCCCTTAGAGGCGCTACGAGGTAAAAGTCCCCTAGGGTAATACTTACGGGCCCGTAACTCTTTCGGACATCTCGCCCCTCCTCATTCTCACATCCTACTGTCCCCCTCACTCATGTATGATCTCTCTCTCTCTCACATACTCCACTATCAACTAAAAAACTAGTCAACTATCAACTATCAACTATCAACCTATCAACTATCAACTAGTGATTAAGGCATCATTAGTTGTGCAACTAAATAATAACTATAACATGACCATGACAATCTTGCCTCCCGATAATGGGAAGAGCTATGAAGATCAAGGAAATGTGGGTAAAACAGTGAATAAATGAAGAATATAGGTTCATATATGGTATGGTGTTTTTGTTGTTCTCGGTAGCAGGGCGCGGAGACAAATACTCTTCCGCTCTCCGTCCCCCAATATATGATCTCCCTGGGTTTAGGGCTGCCAACCCAAGCGCAGTCGTGGATCAACATAGGACCATGTTTTGCTCTTGCTGCTGGCGTCTAAAGCACGCGTTCTTGGCATTGGTACTACTTGAGTCTAACATGGAAGCTCCACGTTAGACTCTCCCTAGTCCATGTTTAAAAAAGCGGCCGATTGAAACGAGGGTCAAGGTGAAAGCATGTTTCGTACTCATCTTGTGGACAGATCAAGTGGTCTCCTTTGTGTTTACTTGTGAAATCTTGGTACAAAGGAAGGGTAATTAGATGGACTGACACAGGCAGAAAGCTTAATAGAAATGTAAGGAGCCTCACCTTCGCAGGTCAGGGTCATTCGGTAGGCGAAGGATAGGTGTAGTCGGTGACTTCTACAAAGCCTTCCTGAGTGTAGTGACGTAACACCTTGATGATGTTTTTGGGTGCACTTCAGTGACATGGAGGAATACCTGACTGAAGCCCTGCGCCCTCATCAGCTCCAGCCACTCCACCAAGCGTGTTGAAAAGTCTTCGTGGTAGTAAAAGAGCGCTGGCCCACACACCGCTGCCGCCCCTCCCCTCACCATCCTGGGAGAACATCACATTGTTTTCTAAACATTAAAAAAATGACCACAACAGGAAAAATCCCGCTTAAAAGGTTCATTTGCAGTATAAAAGCTCTAGAAAAAACGTCCGATCTTCCATTGTAAGGCATCCTAATCAAAAGAAGTAGGAAAAGTGCAAAGGCAATTCGTCCAGGACTTCAAAAACTTATTACACAGCTGAAACTTGGAAAAATGGGGCCCCCCCCCCC
>JACEEZ010021604.1:0-192500 GCA_016584305.1 Chionoecetes opilio
GGGGCAAATTTTGTTGTGTTATTATTTGTTTTGCAATGTTGCATTGATATATTTCGGTCCTACCAAGCGTTGTGTTTTTAAGCAGAAACCAACCATTTTAAATTTCGACAAAAAACGGAATTCGTATCCAAGACGGTGCTTGGACGACATAAACACGGCTCAGCAGCTGACAGCCTACGCGCTGGTTCCTGACCTTTGCTTTAACTTTGCCAAGTATTTAACGTGTTTTGGGGATTACATCATACAGTACGTATTTCAAGATGTCAGCTCCATCACGCAAGGGTGTCTCCAGCGGGAAGGGAGACTTCAATGAAATTGAAGAGCCTGAGCCTGCAGGAAGGTCAAAAGGACAAAAATACTACTTTATGCGACTAAGGCTTTGCCGAGTGTAAGCAAAGAGATGCAGTTATAACAGCAATATGCTGAGATACTTTTAATTTTTTGCCGACTTTCTGTTTACATGTTCACAAAGAAGTTGTGGGGGGAAATGATAACCGAGTGAAAACCAAGCGATGCAATCTAGGGAGGCGGTAGCAGAGTGGTTAGCGTCACCGAGGGGCGTTCTCGAAAACCCGAGTTCGATCCCGAGTGAGCCCCATAAATCCACTTGAAATCTTTCTGCACCATCGAGTGGCCTAAGAACACCCACTTTGCCCTTTCCATTAACTCAAACCTTCGACTGCGAGTACCTGGGAGGACACAGGGGGCGGCATGAGCCTCTAATTACGGGGTGTCACTATAAGAATCCTGCCTGCGCCACCACTGGCGGGGGCCCCAACCATCACAGCCCTCGAGTGAGCCTCCAGGGCCTACCATCCCACCCCTGGAGCTCACTGCCTACACGCGCTAAAGGCAGAGAGAGGAAAAAAAAAAAAAAAAAAAAAAAAAAAAACTTTCTTTGCCTTGCCGAGTTATATCAAATTCCGAGTTATACAGTGCCGAGTTATAAGGGTTTTACTGTATATAGTGATCTATGGTACAAAACCCACAAAGAGAAATACACGATTTAAAAAATTTCGAGTTGTTTTGGGCGAAAATTTATATTCCAGGTGCTATATTTCCGTGCTCGCTGCAACATAGAGAAGACCTGAGGTGATGGTTGATGTGCAGAGGCTTCTAAATAATAGCCGCTTTAGGGCGAGCCCCGACCAGAAGCTGGCAACTGTCAGCCGTTCTGGCGAGGCACGCAAGCGCGAGAGAAGCCAGGGTTCTGACGGCTTCCTCACCAAAATTGCCTAAAGCCCCGTCCACACTACCACTCACCCACCGTCGGCGCTTGCCGTCGGTGCTTGCCGACGGGAAGCGCCGTTGCCAGGGTTGTGTCCACACGAACGGTTTTGTTCGGCGGTCAGCGCGCTTCCTGATTTCAAAGTGAGTCATGTTTTTGCATATCGTGTATCCCCACTCGAGATTATGAAATAACCACAGGAGGTTTAGAAAAAAATGAACCCAACTATCATCTTCATGACACATTTTTTGCATATCATAAGCAAGAAAAATATACGAAAACCTTTTTGTGTATTCTAAAAAATTTTAGCAAAAAGAAATAGTGTAAAAAAACATTTTTCTCACTTTGTTGTCTTCAACTCGCTGCAATTTCCCGACCATTTTTCCCATTTAATTTCTGATCACATATTCGTAATCAGCTGACTTTCTTGGTTTGATGGTATACGGTACATAGCAATGCAAAAAATATCTAGATAGTGGAAAACTGCCGATAACCCTTTAAGCATGTGTTTGGGGGCTGACCCGGAGTGACGGGCATGCCCGCCCAATATTAAACCTGCTGAATGTTGGCGGGCGCGCCGACGGTTAAATTTTGCTCGTCGGCATCGTGTCCACACTGCCACTTTTGAGTGACCGAACACTGTTCGACGGCAAGCGCCGACGGTGGTGAGTGGTAGTGTGGACGGGGCTTAAATAACGACCGTCACCAAAATCCACAAGATAACATGGATCATTGCAATATTCTTTTTTGACAGCGACAGAGTTGAGGAGACAAATAATTGTTTGGTACATTTCGGCGATTTTACAAGAAAAAAAGATGAGACAATAACAGATACAGAAAATCAAATAAGTAGCCCGTACAGGAGTGCCGGGGGACCCGTTGGTAAGGCCAGACTCTTGAATCGATTAACAATCTAACAAAGCAACGAAAACAGTGGCAACTGGCAACACTAGCCCAGGGCAAGCAGGAGTTCCATAAGCTTACATTGGCCTCAGCTGGCTGCCCTGCACCGCCTGGCAGGTGCGGACCGCGTCGGGTCTCCTCCCCCTAGTGCAGGATCCTCCTCCCCAACACTTGCTGCTGCGGGCGTGTCCACGCCCCCCTACCACGCCCTCAACTCCTCGTCCTGAACGTCACCCACCGTTTGACCTGCTGGCGTCCACCACAACACGCTGTCCCCTCCGCCTCACCGGAGCCTTCCTCAAGGAGACAGGGCAGCTGCCACGCCTGTGATAGGCTGGCAGGACATCACCCGGGCTCCTAGGGGTTTCCCTTTAAGACGTCCTGGCAGCCCTAAACGGCCACCACCAACCCCCACGACCACCCAGCGGTCGGGTGTCTGCTCCACTCGCAACGGTAAAAAACTCACTCATTCGATCGCTAGTAATGCCAAAAGTGATCCTTTTGCTACCCGACTCAATGCCTTTGGTAAATTGCTAGCGTTTTTTCCCATACTCTCCCCCCCCCTTCCCCAAACAAGCTTGGGGATCTGTGGGAATGCGGGGGTTTCGGGTGGGGGACAAATAATGCGTCGGAAACACGCATTTTTGGAGTTGCTAGAGTCAAAATTCCCTAGATCTAGGGAAAATTACCTAACTAACTTAACCGGTAAATTTTCAGATGAACACCGAACTTCCTTTGGTGAACGAAACTATTTTTTCTGGTGAGTTTTGATGTGTTTGAATGAATTGCTAACCGTTTCTGTCGCAATCACTTTTTTTTTTTTGCAACAAAATAACAAATATAAAAAAATTGAACAAAAAAACTATACCTAACATAACCTATATGAAACTTAACCTAACCTAATTTATACTAACCTAAAACCATTTATACCTACAATAACAATTTATAACTAACCTAACTATTATAAAAACCCAATTTAAACCCAAACCTTATCTAAAAAAAAAAAAAAAAAAATATTTTTGGAGACAACCCGGTAACAGATTCATTCAAAACACCATCAAAACTAACCAGGAAAAAATAGGTTTTCGTCCCCAAAGTGCATTCGGTGTTCATCTGGAATAATACCGATAACCTAACCTAGCGGGGAGTTCCGCCCATTTGACCCCCCGGTAATATAACCTAACTTGGCGGTTAGATAGCGGATCAGAAGAAATCCAATCCATTTTTCCTAGATGTAGGGAATTTTTTTACAACAACCTTAACTCAAAAACTATGTGGTTGCGACGCAAATTTTTTTACCCCCGCCCAAAAATCCCGCATTGGGTCCAGGTCCTCAAGCTTGTTTTGGGGAGTCTGGGCAAACACGAGAATAATACCATACCTTTCTCCATTAGATTTTTCATCACTTCCTAATGCTTTATTTCTCTTCCTCTCAGATCCAGAATAAATTCCTCTTCCATCCAAGGTTTGATCATCCATCCATCAAGTTTTTGATGTTTTGTTTGTTTTCATGGATGGGGATGAAAGGTGGACGTAGGTAGTAGGATTACAGGAAGTTTCGACGGAATGCACTTTCGACGGTAGAAAATGATGGTTTCGACGGTACCGTCGAACTCCTTCGAAACTTCCAATATGTCTATCATAGAGTAAAACCTAAATATATTTTGTCATTGAGAGGATTAAACCCTTCACCCCCAGATCTTTCCTTTGCTATATGAAATCGTCTGTTATTTGCCATAAAACTACGAAAAAGTAACTAAATAAACCAAATTAGCTAATGGACAAGGATATTAAACAGGTCATATCTATATAATATTGCTTATGTTCATTAAAATCGTCGAATGGTGGTTATATTACGATGAGAGTTACGTTCTGGACCTCAAAGGGGTTAATATAAAATACAAGGTTGATCATTACTCACCAAAATTAAAGTGAAAAGCCTTACGGCCAAGATCCCCCTCTATCTTCGTTGTTTCCCACCCTAACATGGTAACACCTATCAAACTTAGATGGCCTGTCACTAATATTGTATTTAATAAAATCAATTAGCGATAAAGACTAATAAACAATGAACAACAGTACTGTGTGTGCGGCTTCACCCTCAGGCTGAGGCAGTGCCCTCCTGATGGTCACAGTACCACACAAGAAAACAGCACCTCAGTTTGTGGGAAACTGGGAATCCTGACTATAGTGCTCTATTATACTCTTATTTACTTTGTAAGTGTCAAATGTTAATATTGTTTACAAATATTCAATTTACAATTATATCAAATTTACAAACAAATTTCATTTATATCAATGATAGGTATTTAAATTGCGCATGATGAAAGATCTACAATATTATGAAGGAATGAATGAGAGGGTTCGACGGGGTTGACTTGGAAAGGTCGACGATGCACTCTGTTGGAAGTTTGACGATGTCGTCGAAAACGCATTCCGTCGAACCTTCCTGTTACCGGTAGTAAGAGGAACTATCACGTATAGGTCTCACGACCTCTTATAGCTTCCTTATGTTCTTATTCTTTTGATTCTTCAGTTAAAATGGACGAGGACTGCGCGGTAATTTTCTGAGACACTGACAAATTTTTCCTTGCCAAAAATTGGTGCTTTTTCAGATAAAGATTATTTCCAAAAACCCGTCATTAAAAAAAAAAAAAATTTAAAGCAATTTTGATCACCAAATCCTAGGGTCGCCGTTTCCATTTATAGCAATGTATCTCCATCAGAAAAAAAACACTAAAACTTGGCCAGTAAATATGGTCAGTGTCTCAGAAACCAGGGAAGTGACAGAATTGTACGAAAACAAGGTGCTCCGCCCCGCCTCGCATTCGCCAGCTGCCAAGGGGCCCGCCCTGCCCCGCCTGCCTGCAGGATTATTACCCTAACCAAAACCTTACCTAACCTCCTAACACGGGGCTGCCCCTCATGATCCCCCGGGGAGATAATTAACCTAGCCTAACCTCCTAAGGGGTGGGGGGGCCTCCAAATGAGGAGGGTGTCAGTATGCGTTATAGACAACTATATAATTTGTACAACATGTATAATTGTATATAAGTTTTGAAGGTTATGCAGAAGTGGATTAACACTGCACAGTATACTGAGCAAAACATGAAAAAGAAAACATAAGTGGTATTGGCGGGAGCGATCGCGCAATTCTCGTCCATTAGAACCGATTCCTCCTATAGGCTATAATCTTCTATATCCACAGTAGCCTCTCATGGGGAACCTTATCAAATGCCTTTTTAGATCTAGATATACACAATCTACCCATCCATCTCTATCCTGTGTTGTATCAATTACTCTTGAGTATAAGCTTATTAAGCTTGTTACACATGATCTCCAAAAACCCTCCTAAAGAATGTTGCTTTCTCATCCTCCGTTCTTTCTTCAAATGTTTTTTTTTTTTTACATTTGAGCCTATAGCGCCTGTAGGCAGTGGTGACCCAGGGCTCGGATGGTAGGCTCTGGAGGTTCCCTTGAGGGCTGTGATGGTTGGCCCTCGCCCGTGGTGGCGCAGGCAGAATTTTTATAGTGACGCCTGTGAATAGAAGCTCATGCCGCCCCCCTGTGTTCTCCGATGTACTCGCAATCGAAGGTAGAGTTAATGGGCAGGGCATGTGGGTGTTCTTAGGCCACTCGACGGTGCAGAAAGGTTTTGGTTTTCATCGGGGATTGAACTCGGGCCACCGAGAACGCCAGTCGGAGACGCTAACCACTCTGCTACCGCCTCCCCTTACTTCCTCTTTAATTCTCTTTAACTTTTTCCTTTCCTCTTCATTCACTACTTTTTCCATACACCTCCCTGTAATCATACGTTGACCTCAGCCTAAAATCTCTCTCCAGGATCTCCTCGGTTGCAGACTGCGATTTCAATCTTAGTTTTATTGATCTATCTCTTCCTTCTGCATAAGGCTCCATCTTACTACTACTTCCACTTCAGCTTCAGTCTTGTCTCTTCCTCCTCATCATTTAATTTCATCAACACGTCCTGTATTCACAATTTAATCCAGTTATTCACCTCTCCTTTCAGGAGGAAGAGGCCTTGCCAAGTGTGGTGTGAGTGAGGCAGGAAGCAGAGTGGGGGCCCCACAGGCAGGAGCAGAGTGTCAAGACAGTGTGTGGCTCTCTGTGTCCTGACTGTCACCACTGTTGCAGGTGCTGAGGTCACCTTCCCAGCCGGCTGCTCTACCCGGCACTGACCCGGCTCGCTCCGGCATCCCCGAGTGTTCCCGCAGGACCGACCGTCGCGTGTGCTGGCGAGAGTATTGCTGCGGTGGAGGCTATGGAGCATGCATCATGCAGCAGCATGAGTGGCCGGGAGCAGCAGGATCAGTCTGCCTCAGGTGTGGGTAGGAAGAGGTGTGATGGCAAGAATCACCTAGAAGCAGGCAGCTCAGGCCACAAGGCAGACAGTGAGCTGAACTGCCAGCAGTGTGACAAAACATTCAAATACAAAAGTCAGCTTGAGACACATTCCTTGATGCACAGTGGTGTTAAGAATTATGAATGTTTAGATTGTGGGAAAAAATGTACTAGAAAAAGTGACCTCAACCAACACACCCTGACACACAGTGGTGTTAAAAATTATGAATGTCTAGTCTGTGGGAAAAGATTTACTAGAAAAAATGATCTCACCCGACACACCCTAACTCACAGGGGTGTTAAGAATTATGAATGTCTCGAGTGTGGGCAAAGATTTATTACAAGAAGTCACCTAACCACACACACCCTAAAACACAGTGGTGTTAAGGATTATGAATGTCTTGACTGTGGGAAAAAATTTGCTACAAAGGGTGACCTCACCAAACACACCCTGACACACAGTGGTGTTAAGAATTTTGAATGTCTATTGTGTGAGAAAAAATTTAGTACAAATAATAACCTAACTCAACACACCCTAAAACACGGTGTTAAGATTTATGAATGTCTTGAATGTGGGAAAAGATTTGCTACAAAGGCTGAACTCACCAACCACACCCTGAGACACAGTGGTGTTAAGAACCATGAATGTCTTTACTGTGGGAAAAAATTTACTAGAAAGTGTGACCTCACCACACACACCCTGACACACATTGGTGTTAAGAAATATGAATGTCTAGAGTGTGGGAAAAAATTTATGAGAAAGAGTGACCTCTCCACACACACCCTGACACACAGTGGTGTTAAGAATTTTGAATGTCTAGAGTGTGGGAAAAGATTTACTACAAAGCTTGAACTCACCAGACCACCCCCCTGACACACAGTGATGTTAAGAATTATGAATGTCCAGAGTGGGGGAAAAGGTTAAGTACCAGTTTAAACTCAAAGTACACACCTTCAGACACACTGGCTTGAGGGATTTCAAGTGTGATATTGTAGCAAGTGTTTCAAGACAAAGCCTGATATTGCTAAGCACATAAAGGGAGACATTTTGAGGTGGTGTGTTGTGTGGACAAGTGTGGTTGTACCCGTGCTGTGGGAGTGTGTCCTGTGTGGCAATGAGTAGGGTGGTGTTGGTGTAGTGTGTTACATGTGTGGTGGCAGCCGTGCACTTGTGTTCTGTGGGGGGAGTAAGGGCCCCCAGCAGTTGTTGGGTTAGCAGTGCAGGGTGATTTCAATAAATGTGTTCAGGGTTATAAAAGTTTTTCTGCTGATTGCCTTAGAAAAACAGTCTTTCCACGCATAAGTTACACTATTGCCTTAGAAAAACGTCTTTCCACGCAAAAGTTACCTCCTATTTTCTGCAGTCACTATATGATTATATCGCATAAACCTTACTCTGTTCTTCATCATTGGGACAGCAGCAGGAAAAGTGATTACTACTGTATTGAAAAAGAAGAATTGAAAATTCCAAGAATTCCAATTGACTATAAAAAATAAGACGATGCGACGAAGTTAAAAAAATAAAGACTATACATATTTCCACCGGTTTCTACTTCATGCACGTTTCTTTAAGTATACTGGGAAGATGAAGAATTTGGTAATGGTGTGAAATATCCTCTAAACATGAAGGCATAAAAAACAATTCAGATAGCGATGAAAGGAAGGGAGGCAGCCAGCATTATAAACCAAGGCGGAGGCCATGAAAACTGGCACTACACACACACAACATTAGTAGGGCCCCAAAAGTAAAAGGGAAAAGGGGTAAATATATAAGGAAACTATTAAAATATAAATAGTTACTAATCTAAACAAGTAATACGAAAACAACAAAAATCTTAATTTTATCCTCAAATGGAATAAAAATCTGAATATTGGAGATCAAAGATTGTAATTATTCAACATAAATATTTGCACATAATTTGTTTAACTGGACCTATAACTATTATTTCCAACGTCAACTTGAATATATAGGAGGCAAGGCAGAGCTTTGACTATAAAGGGGCTAGCGAGTGTCATTATGGAAATAGGTAAAAAAAGGGAAATCAAAAAGGATGGAAATAGATACAGATAATGAGTAGAATTAATAACAGCTGGAATTTACACCAAAAAAAAAGAAAATAGTAATTTAGGCAAATACTGGAGCTCCCGTACTTACGTATGTTCGTGGGTTTTTACTGAACTTGCAATACAGTCAACCCTCTCTGATTCGGGAATTCGGATAATTCGGGCCTGTTTCAGGCCAAGTTCAAATTTTTCAACAAAATTTTCCCAAATTTCCATAATCAAAACTGACGTTCGAATTTTCAGAGTTTTTTGCAGCATCTTCCATCTCCTCTGTGCCATCCACTTCGTCAGGCAGCCTCCACATCGCCTCCAAAACCTCACCTCAAGATCCAAAAACCTGCAATAAACTACAAACACTGAAGACCTTACTTTACAATCTCCTGAGTTGACACCTGCCAGCTGCGTTCATAGCGGTCACCCCCCCGTCGAACCTCCTATGAACGTAGCCCACACTTCACAATTTACAATTCTACAAAGACTAGCACTGCCGAAATTAATCTCTCGCTATTCTTATTGTGAAGATAACTTGCAGGTGACCCTGTATTTGATGCAGCCGAATATAGCAGCAGGAAATTTTAAATATAAGGAGGCAAGCAGGGGCGTATTTAGGATCTGAAACATGGGGCTTAGCCAGCCAGAGATCAAAATTTTTACAGTAATTTAAATTATGTTATGAATATAATGAATATAATGTGAGACACTAGTGCTCCTATTAAGAGGCTATGGTAATTTGCTAGAAAACTTCGAAACATGAATTAAATAAAAGGGGTAAGGCATCTGAGTTGGGGTTCAACCTCGCAATATTTTATTTCATAGTAGGAGAAAAAGAGCTTTGGGTGATGAAGCAGTCAGATGAGATTGTCTATAGGCCAATGCTTTGTTCAATACAATTAAAATTGACCAACCTCGGTCTTTTAACTACATTTTTTTTTTTTAACATCACAAAGGACTGGCAAGGAAACAAAACAATGCACTGTCGAAAAAAATGCACTTCGAAAAAATGCATTTGTAAAAAAGCATCGAACAAAAATGCACTTCGAAAAAAAGCACTTCGAAAAAAATGCATTTTAAAAATGCACTTGAAAAAAATGCACTTCGAAAAAAAAAAATGCACTTCGAACAAAATGCATTTCGAAAAAAATGCACTTCGAAAAATGCACTTCGAAAAAATGCACTTCGAAACAAATGCACTTCGAAAAAAAAGACCTCTCCAAAAGGTCTTTTGTGTCTCCTCTGTATGCACTCCTCATCTCCTCTGTTCTCTCACCTCTCTCATGTCCTGCTCATAAAAAGGATGTTATCAGCATATACGCTTACGCTGAGTAACATCTAACCAAAGATCTTATTTTTTACTATAATTTTATGTTGGCCCCAGTCAGAGCTTATCTTATTTTGGAAAGAAAAAAAAAAAAAAAAAAAAAAAAGGTATTTGAGACCAGGGGCTATTCATAAAACATTCGGGGCTACAGCCTCCAATGCCCAGGCCTAACTACGCCCTGAAGGCAAGAAGAGGAGAGCGAAGAGCAGGAGCTTCCTTTTCCCTTTGTTTACATACCCTTATTATGGCGGCGGTATGCAACTCAGTAGCGATCCACATCCAGCTGGGCTGTAGTGCGGGGGTAGCATGCATTAAGGCTGGTTCACACTTGAGTTTTTTCGGCATTTGTCAACAGCGAAGTCGGTCTGGGTCTGGGGCTGGTGTCATGATCGCCTAGGTTTAAAAAAAAATCACACACCGCTCACTCGTCTTTTATCGACCGAGTTGCCGAGAATGACCCGGTTACTCTACTTGAGGTAAGGATTGATTTGACATCTTCAAGCCTCATATAGTTGGCAGTGATGTTGATTTTTCTATGTGAACAGTATTTTTGATGATACAGCCAATTTAAGTACAGGAAAATGATAACGCTCTAAAACGACTGGCGTCATGTTGTGACGTCACTAGCTTAGACAACAGAGCAAAACAGCTGTAAAGCGGCCGCTACTATATGTACTACCTACTAATACACCAACTTGCATTACCCCTACTACCGCAAGATGACAGTAGGGGGGGTGTCACATCCGACCGGGGATCACGTACGAAGGTACACGCGAAAATATTCAATTTCGCGCCACCATGCACCACGTGCAGCGCACCTCAGTGAACTACATGCGGCAACAGGTAGACTCAGACTAAGAGGTAGGGTGGGTGGGGTCACACCGAACTGGGGATCACAGTCAAAAATTTATAAAAAACCTTAAATGACCCTTATATCGAGTTAAGTATCAGATAGGGACCATAGGTGGGCATATGTGAAGTTTGTTTGGGTCACATTGCACTCTCAGGAAAATGGATTTTTAAACATTTCCCATAGTACGGTGTCCCCCACACCAACCTACTCCTCTTCAAGTGATGTAGTAGGTCTTCACTGTGTTGTGAATATTAAGTTGTAGTTTATAAGGAAAAATGCGATAGACAGAAGATAATTGGCCTGTGACACGACAATTGACGTACTTCTGGATCGCATTCCTTATAAGGAGCTAAGAACCTGACAATGACAGTAAGCTACAGTAGACGAACTCATAGAGGAACAGGTAGAAATTATGGCTTTCTTTCCCACATAAGCAAAACATCACCCTTCGTCACTCTACCACCACTAAACCTTACTAACATACATTTCTACTGTTCCTCTATAAGTCGTCTATCTGTCTAGCTGTACATGTCAGCAGGTTCATTTAGAGCTCCCTAAGGAATGACGATCCAAAGTCAATCACTGTCTGGTTCACGGCCACTTTGCTTGCTATCCACTTTTCCTATAAACTACAACTACATATTCAGCAACACAGTGATACTATACATCACTTTGAAGGGATACTGGTCATCTTGCGGAGAGGGTATATGCAAGTAGTTAGGTTAGTAAATAAAACTATAATTGCGGTTTGCTGAGCCCAAACAAGCGATCAGCGATTCAGGCGAGATCTGAGTCTGCAGTACTAGTCACAACCATCACAGCCGTTCCCGTTTGTGATATTTTGCCCCAAAAAGGCCATATTTCATTTAGTGCATTCCAGCAAAAAGATAGATACAGTGAATGAGCCATATTGCACCCAAAGCTTTATTACTCCGGTTTAGTGAAAACGGGTCCATTTCGCGCGCCAAATCAATAACGCAGAAACCAGCACGTCCCTCTTCCCACCCACCCCAATTATGGTATAATTTCGGTATTGGCACTAAAAGCTAACAAATTTAACTTACTTCATCGTGCAGATCTTTTCATCCTTAATTTGAATCCCAATTTCCCAATTTCCCATGCCAATGACGATATACGATACAACATAAGACGAACATAAATACCGAAAATTTCAATTTTAGCTAGCCATAACGGTCGTAATTTAAATCAGATTATGTTAGGTTAGACGTGGGGTTTGATTTAGTAGATGATATCAAGGAAAAGATGAAACTATCAATACTACTTCATAATAGGTAAAGTGCGCGAAAACTTATCTATCGCGCGCCAAATACACACAAGCCAGCCCTATATAGCCCTGTAGTGCGACGTGACCCCTGACCCTGCAGGTCAGGTACGGGAAGTCAGGACGAACCCTGCTGGTCGTCAGCACGAGCTTAACAGCCGGCCACACACACGGCGCGCCTGTCGCCGACAAAAGTGGCAGGCATCGTCACGGACGAGACCCAACACACCGGCCGCCTCATGATATATCAGACCGTCGGACCACCGTGTGTGACAACGGAATCCGCTGCCGAAATGACTGTTGGTGATGGCTTGCATGTGCACAAAATACCTATATATAACATCTACATATATAATACTCATTATAATACATATTATCATAATACATTATAACTGGTACAATTAGTCATACTGGCACGAGCGAGGGGCGGCCGCGCCGAAGGACCCAACTCAGCGCAGGGCCGCGACGGATGGAATTTTATAAGCCCGATGATTTCATTCGCGCTGCGAAGCACCGCGATGAAAAACACCCACCACACACCACGGCCGCCTCAGCCAGCACCCTTGTACGGCCGGCAGGCCGGCGCCGTGTTGTGCCAGCTTAACAGACGACCCTACAAAGCGATACTAAAGAGAAGGTCACAGAGAAAGAGCATGAGGATTTGCGACCGAACGAATTGCGTGCTCGAAACGTAATCTCCGACACTGCCCAGCAAGAGACCGGGACTCCTGTCTACAAATGCCGAAAAGACCTCGGATGATCTAGCTTTAGAATACTCATAGACCACGATACTAGACTGCCACGGATAATCAGCCGCGCACAAGGGGCTGAAGTCGGAGGCCGCTCGATTCATATATATATATATTATATATAATATTACGGATCAATAGACTGGTTTATCAGATATATCAAACAAAATTGGGGGGTACGCCGGGGGGGCGTCGCCCGCCCCCACGACGCCACTCCCGGGGTCAAACCCCGCGCGAGCCCATGCAGGCTCCTTTTTCCAACCCAAACGCCTCACGAAAAATCAAACTTGCCCCCGCCCGAGCCTTTTGGGCCCCCGTTTCCCCCGCCGGGCCCCCCTTCAAACACCCGATGGGGGAGGGTTTTGGGGTAGTTGACTGCCCCTACCGAAGGGGCCTGGGACAAAACATTTCCAATACAAAAGTCAGCTTGAGACACAATTCCTTGATGCACATGGTGTTAAGAATTATGAATGTTAGATTGTGGGAAAACTGTACTAGAAAAAGTGACCCTCAACCAACACACCCTGACAACAGTGTGTTAAAAAAATTATGAATGTCTGTCTGTGGGAAAAGATTTACTAGAAAAAATGATCTCACCCACACACCTAACTTCAACAGGGTGTTAAGAATTATGAATGCCTCGAGTGGGCAAAGTTTAATTACAAGAAGTACCTAACCCACACACACCTAAAACACAGTGGTGTAAGGATTATGTAAATGTCTTGACTGTGGAAAAAATTTGCTACAAAGGTGACCCTCCACCAAACCCACACCCTGCACACAGTGGTGTTAAGAATTTTGAAAAAAATGTTATTGGTGAGAAAAAATTTAGTACAAATAAAACCTAACTCAACACACCTAAAACACGGGTAAGAAGTTTGAAGTCTGAATGTGGAAAAGATTGCTACAAAGGCTGAATCACCAACCCACACCCTGAGACACAGTGGTGTAAAGAACCATGAATGTCTTTATGTGGGAAAAAAATTACAGAAAAGTGTGACCTCACCACACACAACCCTGACAACAACATTGGTGGTTAAGAAATATGGAATGTCTAGAGTGTGGGAAAAAAATTTATGAGAAAGAGTGACCCTCCACACACACCCTGACACACAGTGGTGTTAAGAATTTTGAATGTCTAGAGTGTGGGAAAAGGATTACTACAAAGCTTGAACCCACCAGACCACACCCTGACACACAGGGATGTTAAGAATATGAATGTCCAGAGTGTGGGAAAAGGTTAAAGTACCAGTTTAAACCTCAAAGTACACACTTCAGACACCACTGGCTTGAGGGAGTTCAAGTGTGATATTGTAGCAAGTGTTTCAAGACAAAGCCTGATATGACAAGCACATGAAGGAGACACTTTGAGGTGCGAGTGTTGTGTGGACAAGTGTGGTTGTAGACCGTGCCTGGGGAGTGTGTCCTGTGTGCAATGAGTAGTGGTGGTGTGTGGTGTAGTGTGTTACATGTGTGGTGGCAGCCGTGGCACTTGTGTTCTGTGAGGGGAGTAATGGCCCCAGCAGTGTTGGGTTAGCAGGGCAGTGTGTGATTTCAATTAAATGTGTTCAGGGTTATAAAAAGTTCTCTGCTGATTGCCTTAGAAAAAAACAGTCTTTCCACGCATAAAAGTTTACACTATTGCCTCTAGAAAAACAGTCTTTCCACGCATAAGTTACACTCCTATTTTCTGCATGTCACCTATATGGATTTATATCGCATAAACATTACTTCTGTTCGTCATCATGGGACAGCAGCAGGAAATGATTACTTACTGATTGAAAAGAAGCATTGAAAATTCCAAGAATTTCCAATTGACTATAAATAATAGACGATGCGACGAAGTAAAGAAATAAAAAGACTATACATATTTACCACCCGGTTTCGACTTCATGCACGTTTCTTTAAGTATAATGGGAAGATGAAGAATGGTTAACTGGTGTGAATATCCTCTAAACATGAAGGCATAAACACAATTCAGATAGCGATGAAAGGAGGGAGGCAGCCAGCATTATAAACCAAGGCGGAGGCCATGGGAAAATGGCACTACACACCACAACATTAGTAGGGCACAAATGTAAAGGAAGGATAAATATCTAAGGGAAAACTATGTAAAATATAAATAGTTACTAATCTAAACAAGTTAATACGAAGCAACAAAAATCTTAATCTATCCTCAAATGGAATAAACTCTGGAATATTGGAGATCAAAGATTGTAATTATTCAACATAACTATTTGCACATAAATTTGTTGAATGGACCTATAATGTCAATTATTTCCAACGTTCAACTTGAATATATAGGAGGCAAGGCAAGAGCTTTGACTATAAAGGGGCTAGCGAGTTCATTATGGAAATAGGTAAAAGGAAATCAATCGGAGGAAATAGATACAGATAATGAGTAGAATTAATAACAGTGGAATATTACACCAGAAAAAAGGAAAGTAGTAACTTAGGCAAATACTGGCGTCCCGATACTTACGTAGTTCGTGGGGTTTGTACTGAACTTGCAATACAGTCAACCCTCTCTGATTCGGAAATTCGGATAATTCCGACCTGTTTCAGCCAAGGTTCAAATTTTTTCAACAAACTTCCAACTTTCCCATACTCAAAACTGACGTTCGAATTTTTTCATGAGGTTTCGCAGCACTTCCTCTCCTCTGTGCCATCCCACTTCGTCAGGCAGCCTCCACATCGCCTCCAAAAACCTCACCTCAAGCTCCAAAACCTGCACCTCAAACACTGAAGACCTTACTTTACAAATCCCCTGAGTTGACACCTGCCAGGGCGCGTTCATAGCGGTCCACCCCTCCTCCCCAACCTCCTTACTGAACACAGATACCCAACTGATCACAATTTACATTCCCTACCAAAGACAGCAGCTGCCGAAATTAACCTCTCTATTCTTATTGTTGAAGAATAAACTGCAGGTGACCCTGTATTTGATGCAGCCGAAGTTATAGCAGCAGGAAATGAAATATTAAGGAGGCAAGCAGGGGCGGTATTTAGGATCTGAAACATTGGGGTTAGCCCAGCCAAGAGATCTTAAAATTTTTACAGATAATTTTAAATTATTTATGAGTATAAGAATATAAGATGTGAGACACTAGTGCTCTATTAAGAGGCTGTGGTAATTTGCCTTAGGAAAACTTTCGAACATGAAATAAAAAATAAAAGTAAGACATCTGGTTGGGGTCAACCTCGCTATTATTTTATTTTTTCATCAGTAGGAGGACAAAGAGAGCTTTGGCGTGATGAAGCAGTCAGATAGATTGGAGATGGGCCAATGCTTTGTCACTACTTAAAATTGACCAACCTCGGTCTTTAACTACATTTTTTTTTTTTACATCACAAAGGACTGCGCCAAGGACACCCAACAATGCACTGTCGAAAAAAATGCCACTTCGAAAAAAATGAATTTCGTAAAAAAGCATTCGAAAAAAAGCACTCCCCCCCCTGAAAAAAATGCACTCGAAAAAAGCACTTAAAAAAATGCACTTAAAAAAATGCACTTCGAAAAAATTGCAACGATAAAAATGCACTTTCGAACAAATGCATTTCCCCCCCCCCCCCCCGAAAAAAATGCACTTCAGAAAAACATGTACTTCGAAAAAATGCACTTCGGAAACAAATGCACTTCGAAAAAAAAGACCTCTCCAAAAGGTCTTTTAGTGTCTCCTCTGTATGCACTCCTCAGCTCCTCTGTTCTTCACCTCTCTCATGTCCTGTCATAAAAAGGATGTTATCAGCATATACGCTTACGCTGAGTAACATCAACCAAAGATCTTTATTTTTTACTATAATTTTATGTTGGCCCAGGTCAGAAGCTTACTTTATTTTTGTGAGAAAGAAAGGAAAAAAAAAAAAAAAAAAAAACCCCCAAAAAAAAAAAAAAAAAAAGGTGATTTGAGACAGGGGCTATTCATAAAACATTCGGGGCTACAGCTCCAATGCCCGGTAACTACGCCCCTGGAAGGCAAGAAGAGGAGAGCGAAGAGCAGGAGCTTCCTTTTCCCTTTGTTACATACCCTTATTATGGCGCTGTCTGACTCAGTAGCGATCCCACATCCAGGGCTGGGCTGTAGTGCGGGGGTAGCATGCATTAAGGCTGGTTACACGTGCAGTTTTTTTTTCGGGATTTGTCAAACAGCGAAGTCGGTTCTGGGTCTAGGGGCTGGTGTCATGATCGCTAGGTTTAAAAAAAATCACACACGCTCACTCTGTCTTTTACGACCGAGTTGCCGAGAATGACCCCGTTTACTCTACTTGAGGTAAGGATTGATTGACATCTTCAAGCCTCATATAGTTGGGCAGGTGATGTTTGATTTTTCTGATGTGAACAGTATTTTGATGAATACAGCCAATTTAAGTACAGGAAAATGTAACGCTCTAAAACGAAATGGCCCCATGTTGTGACGTCACTAGCTTAGACAAACAGAGCAAAAACAGCTGTAAAGCGCCGCTACTATATGTCACTACTACTAAATACACCAACTTGCATTACCCCTACTACCGCAAGAGGACAAGTAATCCTCCTCAAGTGATGTAGTAGGTATTCACTGTGTTGTGATATGTAAGTGTAGTTATAAGGAAAAAGTGGATAGACAGAGATAGTGGCCCGTGCACCTGGACCAAGTGACGCACTCTGGGATCGGCATTCCTTATAGGGAGCTTAAATGAACCTGCAATGACATGTAAGCTAGACAGATAGACGGAACTCATAAGAGGAACAGGTAGAAATGTATGGCTTCTTTCCCCACAAAGCAAAACATACACCCTTCGTCCCAACTCTAATCACCACTACAACCTTTACTAACACATACATTTCTACCTGTTTCCTCTATAGTTCGTTATCTGTCTAGCTGTACATGTCATACAGGTTCATTTAAGCTCCTATAGGAATGCCGATCCCAGGAAGTCATCACTTGTCTGTGATGTCACGGGCCACTTTGCTCTGTCTATCCACTTTTTCCTTATAAACTACAACGTACATATTACCAAACACAGTGAATACCTACTACATCCACTTGAAAGGAGATTACTGGTTTTCCTCTTGCGGTAGTGGGGTATGCAAGTAGTTAGGTTAGTAAAATAAAACTATAATTTGCGGTTTGCTGAGCCAAAACAGCCGATCAGCTGATCAGTCGCATCTGAGTCTGCAGGTACTACGTCACAACCAATCACAGCGCGTTCCGCCGTGTGTGATATTTGGCCCCAAAAAGGCCATATATTTCATTTTATGGTGCATTTCTCAGCAAAAAGAATATGAGTACAGTGATATGTGCCTATATTGCACCCAAAGCTCCTTATAATACTCCGTGTTTTAGGTGTGAGTAAACGGCATTTCGCGCGCCAAATTCAAATAAACGCAGAAACCAGCACGTCCCTCTTCCCCACGACCCCAAGTATGGATAAATTTCGGTATTGGCACTAAAAGCTAACAAATTTACTTTACATCAT
Organism: Chionoecetes opilio; assembly: GCA_016584305.1. Lineage (NCBI taxonomy): Eukaryota > Metazoa > Arthropoda > Malacostraca > Decapoda > Majidae > Chionoecetes > Chionoecetes opilio. The sequence continues at coordinate 18,220 of JACEEZ010021604.1, forward strand.
CGTGCAGATCTTTCATCCTAATTTGAATCCCAATTTCCCAATTTCCATGCCAATGACGTTTTTTTTTTTTTTTTTAAAAAATTAAAAAAAAAAAAAATTATTTTGTAAAGAATTACGAAAATTTCTATTTTAGCTAGCCAAAACGGTCGTTATTTAAATCAGATATGTTAGGTTAGGACGTGGGGTTTGATTTAGTAGATGATATCAAGGAAAAGATGAAAAACTATTCAATACTACTTCATAATAGGTAAGTGCGCGAAAAACTTATCTATCGCGCGCAAAATACACACAAGCCAGGCCCCTATATGCCCTGTAGTGCGACGTGACCCCTGACCCTGCAGGTCAGGTACGGGAAGTCAGGGACGAATCTGCTGGGTCGTCAGCACGAGCTTAACAGACGACCTACAAAGCGATACTAAAGCAGAAAAGGTCACAAGAAGAAGAAGAAGATGATGATGATTTGTCGACCGAAACGAATTGCGTGTGTGAAGTAATCTCCGCACTAGCCCACAAGAGACCGGACTTCTCTGTCTACAAAAAGCCGAAAAAGACCTCAGTGTGAACCAGCTTTAGACATACTCATAGACCACTGTTTATAAACTCTAGACTGCGCACGGAATAGCAGCCCGTCGCACAAGGGGCTGAAGTCGGAGGGCCGCTCGATCATATATTATAATATATAATTATATAATATATATAGGGTATATAGACTGGTTTATCAGATATATCAATCAATCATTGGGGGAATACGCCGGGGGGCGTCGTTGCCTCGCCCACCATACGACGCCACTCCCGGGGTCACCACGCGCGAGTTACCCATGCAGGCTCCTTGCCCATACCAAGCAGCGCTCGACAAGGAAACATCAACTTGCCCCAGCCACGAGCCTTGTGGGGCGCCCCCTTGGTCTCCTCCACGCCCGGATGATCTCTTACAGATACAACCCGATGGGAAGGATCGGTTCAGGGTAGTGTCGCCACATGCCATATAGCCCGAAGTTGGCGCGACGGACTATGCAAAGTAATAGGCCCTCGATCCAGTTCACGGTGCAATCTTGATTTGACACGTAGTCTCCCGTGATACCCCATGATTCTCGAAGACCACTTATTACCAAAGGCATGGATTCGTCTCTTCAAGTCACGCTTTAGTGTCCATGTCTCAACAACCATAGAGAAGACAGGGATCACAAGCGATTGAGATTCGGATCTTTGCTCCTCCTTCACAGGTACCGACAACGCCAAATACTCCCGCTGAGTGAGTACATAAAACACGTGGGCTATGCCAGTCCGCCGTAAGACTTCTTGACGTGACCCGCCGTCATTATGGACTACGGCTACCAGGTATGTAAACTTTCCAAGATCTTCAAATGTCCTCGCCACACGCATGAACAGACTGTACTGCTTCATACTAGTAATCTCAAACAACTGGACCTTGGTCTGGAGCCAGGAGACCTCAAGTCCCCCAAAGGCTTTGCTTCCTCGGGCAGCGCCTCGCGACCATCACCAGACCTCCAGCGACCGGCAAAGATTACTGCATCATCGGACAAAAACAAGATCAGGATCTTGGTGTTGCCGGGACGGATGCTCCACAACACTTTGATCTACAACCTTGCAATACCCAGTCCATAACAAGCGTTCGAACTAAGTGATGAGGCAACGGACGCACCCTTGCCTCACTCCTGTATTCACAGGAAAAGAAGCCGGATACTACCTGTCCCAACACTCACAGCACTCTCAGTCCAGGAATACGACCAGTTATCAAACCAATATGTCCTTGCAGGAATCCCGAAGTAGCAGAATGATCCCAGAGTGACTGACGAGGCACTGAGTCAAACGCCTTCTTAGATCAACATAGTCTGCAAAGCATCCCCTGTCGAAACTCCGTCGCGTTCCACCAGGACACGAAGCGCTAGGATACGTCCGTGTTACTTACCCAGGCGTGACCCAGACTGACTGAGGCTCTGATGCTTCACCCAGATGGCTGCGATCCGTGCAGCAATAGATGGGCAAGCACATTGCCTGGTACCAGTGGCGTCACCATGAAACAAATTTGGGGGGGCTTTAGACCCTTGGTGGTTGATGGGCGAGCGCAGCGAGCCTATCCAGCTGGCGGGTCGGAGGGTTAATTTTGAAAAATTAATCAGTTCCAGGGTTAATTTTGAGGCACAAAAAAGAGAAGAAAAGTGGAATTAAGCTTTAATGACATGACCACATAAATTAATAGAGTTATACCAGCATCATGCCCATATTAACTAAAATTTGATAATTTGAAGAAAAATTTTATCTGTTTATACAAAAAAAGAAAAATTTGCATTTTCTCTCTCCACTAACAACAACACAAAAGGAATTGCACAATGTATGTTTTTGGTTGTTTCTCAGTAAGGTTTATCTTGATAATGAAAAAAAAATATATAAATATAAAACTTACAATATCATTCAAGGTATTTCATTATTTGCACAAAAAAAACAGGTACATGGGAACTGTAGTAAAACAGAAAAAGGACATGATCATGATAAAGTAAAACTAAAAGCGTTTTAACCTGCCTCCACTGCCTTACCCTGGCACCCAATGCCTACCCTGCATACCACTGTGTTACCCTGCCTCCCGTCCGTGTTACCCTGCATCCCACTGCCTTACCCTGGCACCCACTGCCTTACCCTGCAGACCACTGTGTAACCGCAATTCTCCCGTCCTGTGTTACCCTGCCTCCCACTGCCTTATCCCTGGCACCACTGCCTACCCTGCATACCACTGTGTTACCCTGCCTCCCGTCCTGTGTTCCATGCCTCCAAGCTTACCCTGGCACCCACTTGTTACCCTGATACCCACTGTGTTAAACTTGGCCTCCCGTCCTGTGTAACCCTGCCTCCCACTGCTACCCTGGCACCCACTGCTTAACTCTGCATACCACTCGTGTAACCCTGCCTACCCGCCTGTTGTTACCCTGCCACCCACTGCCTTACTGGCTCCACACTGCCTTCAACCTGCCTACCATCCTGTGTTATACTGCATCCGTTCCTGTTTAACGCCTCCCGTCCTGTGTTACCCTGCCCACCCACTGCCTTTACCATGCTCCCACTGCCTTTACCTGCCTTCCCGTCCTGTGTTAACCTGACTCCCTCTGTGTTAACCGCCTCCCGTCCTGTGTTAACCTGCCTCCCGTCCTGTGTTAACCTGCCTCCCGTCCTGTGTTACACCTGCCACCCACGGCCTTACCCTGGCTCCCACTGCCTTAACCTGCATCCCGTCTGTGTTACTGCCGACCCGTCCTGTGTTACCCTTGCCACCCACTGCCTTTACTGCCTCCCGTCCTGTTGTTACCCGGCCACCCACTGCCTTACCCTGGCTCCCACTGCCTTACCTGCCTCCCATCCTGTGTTAACCTGCCTCCCGTCCTGTGTACCCTGCCACCACTGTCCTTACCCTGGATCCCACTGCTTAACCTGCTCCCCCATCCTGTGTTAAAACCCTGCCTCCGTCCTGTGTTACCCTGCCACCCACTGCCTTTACCCTGGCTCCCACGGCCTTAACCTGCCTCCCATCCGTGTTAACCTGCCTTCCCGTCCTGTGTTCCCTTCACCCACTGCTTACCCTGGCTCCCACTGCCTAACCTGCCCCGTCCTGTGTTAACCTGCCTACCGTCCTGTGTACCCGCCACCCACGGGCCTTAACCTTGCCTCCGTCCTGTGTACCATGACAACCAATGCATTACCCTGGCTTCCCACCGCCTTACTGCCTACCACCTGTGTTAACCTGCCTCCCGTCCCGTGTGACACTGCCTCCCGTCCTGTGTTACCAGCCACCCACGCCTTACCCTGGCTCCCACTGCCTTAACCTGCATACACTGTGTTACCCTGCCTCCTGTCCTGTGTTACCCTGCCACATGCCTTACCCTTGCCTCCCCATCTGTGTTACCCTGCTCCCAGTCCTGTGTTTACCCTGGCCCACTGCCTGTACCTGCCTCCCATCCTGGTTAACCTGCCTCCAAGTCCTGTGTTACCCTGCCACCCACTGCTTACACTGGACTCCCACTGCCCTTAACCTGCCTCCCGTCCTGTGGTACCCTGCCTACCGTCCTGTGTTACCCTGCCACCCACTGCCTACCACCTGGCTCCCACTGCCTTAACCCTGCCTCCCATCCTGTGTTACCCTGTGTCCCGTCCTGTGTACCCTGGCCTCCCACTGCCCTTAACCTGCCTCCCGTCCTGTGTTAAACAAAAAAACTGCCTCCCGTCTGGTGTTACCATGCACCCACTGCCTTACCCTGCCTCCCATCCTGTGTACCCTTGCCTCCCGTTCCGTGTACCTGGCTCCACTGCCTTAACCTGCCTCCAGTCCGTGTTAACATGCCTCCCGTCCTGTGTACCTCGCCACCCACTGCCTTACCCTGGCTCCCACTGCCTAACCTGCCTCGACGTCTGTGTAACCTGCCTCCCGTCCTGTGTTACCCTGCCCACCACTGCCTTTACCTGACCTACCATCCTGTGTTAACCTGCCTCCGTCGGTGTTACCCTGCCATCCCACTGCCTTTACCTGCTACACTGCCTTAACCCGCTCCCGGCCTGTGTACCTGCCTCCGTCCTGTGTTACCTGCCCACCCACTGCCTTTACCTGCCTACCACTGTGTTAAACCTGCTCCGTCCTGTGGTACCGGCGCCCACTGCCTTACCTGGCCTCCCACTGCCTTTACCTGCCTACCACTGATGTTAACATGGCCTCCGTCCGTAGAATATACTTAGTAATTTCAAGGTTTTTTAGCAAAACATATTTCAACATTTAAATGAAACGTTCAAACCAATTTTTCTATAAAAGTGTGAAAAATAAGTTTTGCTTGGCATGGGAAAATTGGATAAATATTCCTTTTTATTGTTTTGGCGGTAGCAGGCTACTAGCAGCATTTTTGGGCCCGGCTGAGGTCCTGACTTGGGGGGCTCAGTCCCCCCTTAGCCCCCCACGGTGACGCCACTGCCTGGTACGCAGAGAGCAGGGGTAATACGCGGAATTGGTGCAGTTCTGACGGTCCCTCCCTTTCCAGATAGGACGACCAGCCCCCTTTTCCAGTCAGGAGGAATGGTACCTGATTGACACACGGCAGTCAGGACAGCATGCAACACGGGGATCATGCCTCACCCCCAGACTTTGAGGAAGCTCCGCACTGATATTACAAACACCAGCTGCCTCCCACCCCTCAACTTTGCTTTTTTAACCCCCCCCCACAGCCCTCTGACTTCGTCAAGAGAGTCGCATTCGTCAATGGGAGTAATCGGATCCATTGCCTGTAACCCAGTGGTGTGAAACTCTGCTCAGTTGGAGGGTCCACCGTGAGAACAATGCCCAAATTACTCAGCCAACGAGCATCTGCCCATCCATGTCCGACACCGAGGCGCCCATCTACTGTTCGAGAATAGCACTCGCCGAGAAGGAGACTTGGAACGAGTTCTTCAGGGCTCGGTAGGGCGGGTTCAGAGGTCATTAGCTTCAAATGACCCTCGACACCTCAGCGGACTCATGACGTACCTCTCCTTGTCTCTCCCCAGGGAGGGTTAGTCGGCGTGGACAGAGCCCTGTGATGGTCCGGTTTCCCAGCCAGCCTGGCAGCGCGACTCTCTCCTCGATTTTCTCCAGCGTCTCCGGCGAGACAAAAACCACGCCTTGGACCTCGGCGACCCAATACACTCCTTGGCAGCCTGAGGAGTTTCACGTTTGAAGGTACTCCCACAGTTCTACAGGGTCCCCGAGAGCACGAGCACATCAAACCGATTTGAAGACTGACACCACCGCATACTCATGAGCACATGTCAAGTCCTTTCAGTTTCTCAAGATGGAAACACAGTAGTTTACCTCTTGAGATTCTTGAATGGACTGACATGAACGCTTAAGTGTAGCAACAACAAGTCCGTGATCTGTTCCAAAGAACTCAGCACTCCGTAAACCCTGCAGTTGGAGGATCCTCCAACGGTGCTAACGAGGATGTGGTCGAGTCTCCTTAGATACCCCTTCGGCATTACTATACATGTCCAGCGTGCAGGCTTCTGGTCTCTGATACCAAGAACTGCATCTCAACCTTTGGACCTGCAAAGTCAGACGAGAGAACTGTTGGTGTTTCTGGTACCGGAGACATGGGGAACAAACAAACTGTAGCCATCTCTCACAGTGCCAGTAGTAGCATGAAATCGCCCAAGGGACAAATGAGTGTGTCCCGAGGGAGGGACACTGGTCTAATACAGAGTCCGAGTTTGCGTAGAACATTTCTTGCTCTTCAGTTTTACACATACGGTAGGAGCGTACACTGCCAACAAGAGACATTGAAACCAGAGTGTGTTTCCTCAATCACCCGCATTATACGCTCATCAAACCGAAGAACCTCAACAACTGACGGCTGCAGTTTGATGGAGATGCCTATAGCTACTCCCGATACAACGGTGACCTTGCTCATGCCGGACCAGTAGTAGTGTAACACCCACTGGCTAGGTCTCGCCACTGCCAGGCCTCCTCGTCTCAGAGAGTCCCACTATATCCACTCAGCTACTGAGCTCGCCCGAGAGGAGGTAGTCGATGATCGTCTGAAGAGGCTCAGAACGTTCCACGAGCCCACACGAAGAACCTCCGCAGGTGATCCCAGGAGTGATCGCCGGGCAGGCGCCGCCTCGCACATCCCCGGCCACCCCATAAGAAAAAAGTTGGGCTAGGGGGCCCTACCACTTGATTTAGGTGCGGGATTTCCCGAGGGCTTGGCCCCGCACGTCATAGGCAGACCCCTCCCCTGCGTCGGCATAGGAGGGGTCTGCACTGGTCGGCCCCCCCGGCAAAACGGGGTCGGGGGCCGATTACGCGCCCGGCCCTACATCTTAAACAGGTTCTGTGGCTAGTTTAGTTTTTACAGGGAGGGTGGCAAACGTTGGTGGTTGGGGGGTAACAATCTATGCTAGGGATTGGCCTTACTGCTCCCGTGGCCAGGGCACGCAGAACCCTGTAGGGATTACCCAAGTGCTGACAACCCAATTCAGATATATGATATACGGTAACGTCGTAAAATGGGGGTTTGGGTTCTAAATATTATCAAATAAAAAAACAGTAAAACACGCTAAAGAACATGCCATGCGAGACTCTGAAGAAATCATGCATGAACTTATATTCACTCAACTCTTCGCCATTTAAAAAACTTTGCGACGTCAATTTTATAATGAAGGATATCAATAGAAAGCGCAATTTTATTACCTTTCCATTGGCATATTTCGTTATCTGATAAAATGAATAGAACCTATGCATAAATTAGCATTAAACAAATAAATAAAAATCATGAATCGGGTAATTTTCCCGATTGATGAGGTTACTATTTAGTCAAACGCTAATTTATACATGGTTACAATTCATTTATCAGAAAACGAAATATATCAGTAAGATAACTAACCTCTCAATCTGGGAAAAATTACCCCCCCGGGGGTTTTACGAGTCGGCCCCGAGGGGGGGCGGTGGGGCGCGCCGGGGGGGTTCTTGAAGAAATAAAATCATCATCGGGTAATTTTTGCAGATTGATGAGGTTATTTATTCTACGATATATTCGTTTTCTGAAAATGATATTAGTTACCATGTATAAATTAGAGTTGACTAAATAGTAAACTCATCAATCGGGAAAATTACCCGATTCATGATTTTATTTATTTAGTTAATGCTAAAATTTTATAAATATTTACTTAATTTTTATGGCATGGTTCTAATTTCATTCTACAGATACGAATATAGCAATGGAAAGGTAAATTAATAATTGCGCTTTATTGATATCCTTCAGATAAAAGTTGACTGCAAAGGTTTTCAAATGGCGAAGAGTTGAAGCGAATATTAAGTTCATGGCATATTTCTTCAGAGTCTCGCAAAGGCATTTCGTTAGCGTCGTTTTACTGTTTTTTATTTGATAATATTATAGAAAACAAAACATTTACGAAGATTACAGTAATCATAATAAATGAAATTGGGTTGGGCCAGCCTGGGTAATCCCTACAGGGGGTTACTGAGTCCCTGGCCACGTGTGAGCAGTAAGGCCAATCCCTGACATAGATTGGTTCCCCCCCAACCAACCAACGGTTTGCAACCCTCCCTGAAAAAACTAAACTAGCCACAAACATGTAAGGGGGGGGAGGTCTAGATGGCGGGAGAGGCGCGGTAAGATCGCGCCCCCGACCCGGTTTTGGCCGGGGGGCGACATGCAGACCCATCCTAGCCGACGCAGGTGAGGGGTCTGGCCTATGACGAGTGCGGGGAAAGCCCTCGGGAATCCCGCACTCTGAATCAAGTGGTAGGGCCCCCTAGCCCAACTTTTCTTATGGGGGTGCCGGGTATGTGCAGAGGCGGCGCCTGCCAGCGAATCACTCCGGGATCAACTGCGGAGGGTTCTTCGTGTGGCTCGTGGAAACGTTCTGAGCCTCTTCAGACGATCATCGACTACCTCCTATCGGGCGAGCTCAGTAGGCTGAGGAGTGGATATAGTGGGACTCTCTGAGACGAGGAGGCCTGGCAGTGCGAGACTAGCAGTGGGGGTTACACCTACTAATGGCGGCCGGCATGAGCAAAGGTACCGTGTTACGGGGAGTAGCTATAGGCATCTCCAGCAAACTGCAACCGTCAGTGTAGAGGTTACTTCGGTTGATGAGCGTATAATGGGGTGAGGATGAAACCACACTCTGGGTTTCATGTCTCTTGTTTGGCCAGTGTACGCTCCTACCGAGATGTGTAAAACTGAGAGAAGGATAATGTTCTACGCCAAACTGACTCTGTATTAGACCCCAGTGTCCTCCTCGGGACACACTCATTGTCTTGGGCGATTTCAATGCTACTACTGGCCACTGTGAAGAGATGGCTACGAGTTATGTGTTCGGTCCCCATTCTCCGGTACCAGAAAAACCAAAAACAGTTCTCTGCTTCTGAACTTTGCAAGGTCCAGAAGGTTGAGATTGCAGGTTCTTGGTATCAGAGACCAGGAGTGCACCGCCTGGGACATGGTATAGTAATGCCGAAGGTGTTATGATAAGGAGACGACCAATCCTCGTTAGCACTCGTGGAGGATCCCCAGAACTGCAGGGTTTAACCGGACTGTGTCGAGTGCTGAGTCTTGGAACAGATCACAGGACTTGTTGTTGCTCACACTTAAGGCTCATGTCAAGCCAGAAGATCTCAGAGGGTAAACATACTGTGTTTCATACCTTGAGAAACTGAAGGACTTGACATGTGCTCATGACGTATGCGTTGGCAGTCTCAAATCGGTTGATGTGCTCGGCTGCTCTCGGGAACCCGTAGAACTGTGGGATACCTTCAAAACGTGAAACTCTACAGGCTGCCCAAGAGTGTACTTGGGATCGCCCGAGGTCAAGCGTGTTTGTCTCGACGGAGACGCTGGAGAAAATCGAGGAGAGTCGCGCTGCCAGGATGGCGGGAACCGGGACCAGCACAGGGCTCTGTCACGCCGGGACTAGATACCCTTCCTGGGGAGAGACAAGGAGAGGTATGTCAGGAGTCTCGCTGAGGATGTCGAGGGTCATTTGAAAGCTAATACTCGGACCCGCCTACCGAGCCCTGAAGAGCTCTGTTCAAGTCTCCTCTCGGGGCGAGTGCTATTCGAACAGCAGATGGCGCCTCTCGTGTCGGACATGGATGGGCAGATGGCTCGTTGCGGCTGAGTACTTGGGCAGTTGTTCACGGTGGACCCTCCAAACTGAGCGGTTCACACCACGGGTTACAGGCAATGGATGCGATCCTCCATTGACGAAAGCGCACCCTCCTTGACGAAGTCAGAGAGGCTGTAGCAAAGTTGAGGGGTGGAAAGGCAGTTGGTGTTTGTAATATCACGTGCGGAGCTACTCAAAGTGGGGGTGAGGCCATGATACCCGGGTTGGCATGCTGTCCTGACTGCCCGATGGGCAATCATGTACCATTCCTCCTGGACTGGAAAAAGGGGGGCTGGTCGTCCCTAATATCTGGAAAGGGAAAAAAGGGGACCGTCAGGGACTCGCAACACTTACCGCGGTATTACACGGCTCAGGCGTACCAGGCCGTGGCGTCACCGTGGGGGGGTAAGGGGGACTGAGCCCCCCAAATCAATGGACTAGCCCCCCCAAAATGCTGCTAGTAGCCGCTACCCAAAAATTAAAAAAGGAATATTTATCCATCATTTTCCATGCAAGAGCAAAAACCTTATTTTTCACACTTATAGAAAAATTGGGTTTGACGTTTCATTAAATGTTTTCTGAAATATGTTTGCTAACAAACTTGAAATTAATAAGTATATCTACGGGACGGGAGGCCATGTTAACCACAGTGTCGGTAGGCAGGTAAAGCAGTGGGAGCAGGGTAAGGCTAGATGCGACGGGCAGGGAACACAGGACGGGAGGCAGGTTAACACAAGTGGTAGGCAGGGTAAAGGCAGTGGGTGGCAGGGTAAACACAGGGACGGGAGGCAGGTTAACACAGGACGGGGAGAGTTAAGGCAGTGAGGAGCCAGGTAAGGGCAGTGCAGGTGGCAGGGTTAAACAAGGCGGGAGGCAGTGTTAAAACAGGATGGGAGGCAGGTAAAGGCAAGTGGGTGGCGGGTAAACCACAGGACGGTGAGCAGGTTAACACAGGCACGGGAGGCAGGTTAAGGGCAGTGGGAGCCCGGGTTAACGGGCAGTGGGTGGGCCAGGTAACAAAGGACGGAGAGCAGGTTAACACAGGACGGGAGGCAGGGTAAGGCATTGGGTCAGCCAGGGTAACAAGACGGGAAAGGCGAGGGTAACACAGGATGGGAGGCAGGGTAAGGCAGTGGGTGGCAGGGTCACACAGGACGGTGAGGCAGGTTAAACACTAGGAAGGGAGCAGGTTAGGCCGTAGTGCGGGGCCAGGGTAACACAGGACGGGAGGCAGGGGGTAAACAGGATGGGAGGCAGGGTAAGGCAGGTGAGGCCAGGGGTAAGGCAGTGGGGGTGGCCGTGAACACAGGAGGGAGGCAGGGTAACACAGGACGGCGAGGCAGGTTAAGCAGTGGAGCCAGGGTAAGGCATGTGGTGGCAGGGTAACACAGGACGGGAGCAGGTTTAAACAGGATGGGAGGCAGGTGTAAGGCAGGGGGAGCCAGGGTTAACACAGGACGGGAGGGCAGGGTTAACACAGGATGGGAGGCAGGGTAAGGCAGTGGGTGGCAGGGTAACACAGGACAGGGCAGGGTAACACAGTGGATTGCAGGTTAAAGGCAGCTGGGAGCCAGGGTAAGGGCAGTGGGGGCATGGTAAACAGGACGGGATGGCAGGGTAAACACAGGACGGGAGGAGGTTAACACAGGAGGGAGGCAGGGAAGGCAGTAGGGAGCCAGGGCTAAGGCATGTCGGGGGGCAGTGTAACAACAGGACGGGAGCAGGTTAAGGCATTGCGGTGGCAGGGAAACAGGACGGAGGCAGGTTAACACATGACGGGAGCAGGTTAAGGCAAGTGGGAGCCAGGGTATAGGCAGTGGGTGGCAGGGTAAACGACGCGGAGGCAGGTTAACACAGGATGGGAGGCGGTTAAAGGCAGTGGGAGCCAGGGTAAGGCAGTGGGTGGCAGGGTAACACAGGACGGGAGGCAGGTTAACACGAGGGAGGCAGGTAAGGCAGTGGAGCCGGGTAAGGGCAGAGTGGGTGGAAGGGTTAACAAAGTAGGGAGGCAGGTTAACACAGGATGGGAGGCAGTGTAAAGGCCGTGGAGCCAGGGTAAGGCAGTGTGTGTGGCAGGGTAAACACAGGGACGGGAGGAGGTTTAAGGCAGTGGGTGGCAGGGTAACACAGTGTACGGGCAGGTAACCAAAGACGGGAGGCAGGGTTACGGCCAGTGGGAGCCAGGGTAAGGAAAGTGGGTTGGCAGGGTAAAACACAGGACGGGATTCAGGTTAACACAGGACGGGAGGGGCAGGTTAACAAAGGACGGGAGGCAGGTTTCACACAGGAACGGGAGGCAGGTTAACACAGGACGGGAGGCCAGGTTAAGGCAGTGGGAGCCAGGGTAAGGCAGTGGGTGGCAGGGTAAACAAAGGACGGGAGGCAGGTTATAACACAGGACGGAGGCAGGGTACACAGGATGGGAGAAGGTAAGGCAGTGGAAGCCAGGGTTAAGGCAGTGGGTGAGCAGGGTAACACAGGACGGGAGGCAGGTTAAACACAGTGGTATGCAGGTAAGCACGTGGGTGCCAGGGTTAAGGCAGTGGGAGGCAGGGTAACACAGGACGGGAGGCAGGTTAAACACAGTGGTATGCTAGGGTAAGGCAGTGGTGCCAGGGTAAGCAGTGGAGGCAGGGAAACACCAGTGACGGGAAGGCAGGGTAACCAACAGTGGTATGCAGGGTAAGGCAGTCGGGTGCCAGGGTAAGGCCAGTGGGAGGCAGGGTAACACAGGACGAGAGGCAGGTAACACAGTGGTATGCAGGGGTAGGCAGTGGGTTCCAGGGTAGGCAGTGGGAGGCAGGGTTAACACAGGACGGGAGGGCACCAGGGTAACACCCAGTGGTATGCAGGGTAAGGCAGTGGGATGCCAGAGGGGTAAGGCCAGAGTGGGGCAGGTTAAACGGCCTTAGTTACCTTATCATGATCATGTACTATTCGTTTAACTAAGTATCCCAGGTACCTGTTTTTGATGCAATTAAGGGAAATACCTTGAATTATATAGTAAGTTATATTTATATATTTTTTTCATTATCAAGATTAAAACTACGAGAAACAAACCAAAAACATTACATGTGCAATCCCTTTGCGTTGTTATGGAGAGAGAAAAAATGGCAATTTTATTATTTTGTATAAACAGAAAAAATTTCTTCAAATTAATCAAAATTTAGTAATATGGCATGATGCCTGGTAAACTTATTAATTTATGTGTATGTCATTAAAGCGTTTAATTCCATTTCTTCTCTTTTTTGGGCCTCAAAATTCCCTGGAACTGATTAATTTTCAAAATGACCTCCGACCTCCCAGCTGGATAGGGGGGCTCGACTTCGCTCGCCATCACCACCCCCGGGGCTAAAGCCCCCCCAAATTTGTTTTCCATGGTGACGCCACTGGTACCATGGCAAGGTGCTCTGACCATCTATTGTGACACGGATTCGCAGCCATCTATGCAGTGAGCATCAGAGACCTCAGCAGTCTGGGTTCACGCCTGGTACGTCAACAACGGACCGTATCCTAGCGCTTCGTGTCTGGTGGTGGAAACGCCGGACGATGAGTTTCGACAGGGGATGCTTGCAGACTATGTTGATTCAAGAAGGCGTTTGACTCAGTGCATCGTGAGTCACTATGATTTCTGCTACTTCGAGGATTCCTGCAAGGACTATTGCGTTTGATTAACCTGGTCTGTATTTGGATCTGAGAGTGCTGTGACGATGTGGGGACAGGTGTATCCCGGCTTCTTTCCTGTGAATACAGGAGGAGCAGGGGCGTCCTGCCCCATCACTTTTCAAGCCTTGTATGACTGGGTATTCGACAAGGTTTTGTGATCAAAAGTGATTGGGGAGCATCCGTCGGCAACACCAAAGATCACTGATCTTGTTTTTGCGATGATGCAGTAATCTTTGCCGACGTCGCTGGAGGGTCCTGGTGATGGCTCTCGAGGCGCGCACGAGGAAGAGCTAAAGCCTTTGGGACTTGAGGTCTCCTGGCTCAAGGGTAGCAAGGGTCCAGGGTTGTTTGAGACTTAGATAGATGAAGCAAGACAGCTGTTCATGCGTTGGGCGGGACATGAGGATCTGGAAAGTTTTACATACCTTGGCTAGCGCTCAGTCCAAATCGCCGGGCGGGTCACGATACCAAGAAGTCTTACGGCGGACTGGGCATAGCCCACGGTGTTATGAGACTCACTGTCAGCGGGAGTATTTGGCGTTGTCGGTAAACTGTGCAGTGAGGACAAAGACCGAATCTTCAAATCGCTTGTGATCCCTGTTCTTACTCTATGGTGTGAGACATGGACCCTAAATAGTGACTGAAGAGACGAATCCCAATGCCTTTGATAATAAGGTCTCGCAGCAGATCATGGGGTATACACTGGATGACACGTTCAAATCAGCGAATTGCACCGTGAGACTGAATCAGGAGGCTAGTACCTGCATAGTCCGTCAGCGCAACTTTCGGCTATATGGGCATGTGGCACACTACCCGTAAAACCGATCCTTCCCATCGGGTAGTATCTGTAGAGACAATCGGCGTGGAGGAGACAAAGGGGGCGCCCACAAGGGCCGATTGGCTTGGGGCCAAGTTGATGGTTCTTGTCGAGAGAGCTGCTTGGTATGGGAAAGGAGCCTGCATGGGAACTCGCGCGTGGTGACCCACGGCGAGTGGAGCGTAGGGTGGGCGAGGCAACGCGCCCCCCGGCGTTGCCCCCCAAGATTGATTGCTATATACGTTGATAAACCAGTCTATATGACCCGTATATTTTATATTTTAATATATAATATAATAGGGAATCCGAGCGGCCCTCGATTTCAGCCCCTTGTGCGACGGGCTGAATTCCTGCGCAGTTAGGTATACAGTGGTTATGATATTTTAAAAGGCTGGTTCACAGAGGTCTTTGGGGTTTTTTTGTAGACGAGAAGTGGGTCTTTTGCGGGCTAGTGCGGAGTTACTTTCACAAGAAAATTCGTTTCGGTCGAAAATCATCATCTTCTTCTTTTTGTACCTTTTTTGTTTTAGATCGCTTGTAGGTCGTTGTTAGCTGGCCACACACACACCGGCGGGGCCTGTCCGGCCGACAAAAAGGGGGCGTGGCTGGGGGCGGGGGTGTGTGTGGGGGGGTGTTTTTCATCCGGGGGGGCCTGTCGCAGGCCGGATGAAAATCATCGGCGTTTGAAATTCCCATCCGGGCGCGGCCTGCGCCTGCGTGTGTGTGGGTCCCTTTCCGGCGGGGGCCCCGCCCCTCGCTGGGCCCAGATAAGACAAATTGTACCAGTTAAAATTTGTATTATGATAATATAGGTATTATTATGAGTATTATATATAGAGATGTTTATATATAGGATTATTTTGGGCTGCACGCACCCCTCACCAAAAAGCATTTTCGGACGCGGTTTCCCTGTTGTCACCAGGGTGGCCACGTGTACGTATTTTTTATGAGGGGGCCGGTTGTTGTGGGTCTTCCCCGGGAACGATGCCTCGCCATTTTTTTCGGCCGGAAGGCCCCGGGCCGGTTTGTGGTGTGGCCGGCTTTAAGCTCGTGCTGACACCAGCAGGGCGTCCCTGATTCCCCGTCCCGACCGCGGGGTCGGGGGGTCACGCGCCTAAGGGGCTATATAGGGGCTGGCTTGGTGTTTTTGGCGCGCGATGATAATTTTTCCCACTTTACCTATTATAAAGTAGTATTGATATTTTCATTTTTTCCTTTGAATCTTACTAATAAAAACCCCACTTTAACCAACAAAATCTGTTTTTAAATTAAACGCCCTTTTATGGCTAGCTAAATTTGAAAATTTTCGGTTTATATGTATCGTCATTATGTATGTATCTATATCGTCATTGGCATGGAAAGGGGGAAAATTGGGGGTTTAAAATTAAGGATAAAAAGATCTGCACGTGAAGTAATTTAAAAATTTTTTGTTTTTTAGTGCCCAATACCGAAATTATACCAAAAATTTGGGGTGGGGGGGGAAGGGGGACGTGCGGGTTTCTGCGTTTTTGAATTTGGCGCGGAAATGGCCCCTTTTACTCACCCCTAAAACAGGAGAAATTATAAAGTTTTGGGGTGCAATATAGGCTCATATCACTGTATCATTTCTTTTTGTGAGAAATGCCCATAAATAAAATATATGGCCTTTTTGGGGCCAAAAATCACAACACGGGGGGACGCGCTGTGATTGGTTGTGACGTAGAAAATGCGACTCAGATCTCGCTGATCGTGAGGGTTGTTTTGGCTCAGAAAAACCGCAAATTATAGTTTTTTTTTACAAACCTAAAATTTGATTCCCCCTTTACTACCGAAAGATGCCCAGTAATCCTCCTTTTCAAGTGATGTAGAGGTATCATGTGTTTGTGAATATGTAAGTTGTATTTTTAAAAGGAAAAATGGATAGACAGAGCAAAAGGGGCCCGTGACACCAAAAAGTGAGATTTTGGGTATCGGCATTCCTTATGGGGGAGCTTAAAGAACCTGCAATGACATGTACAGCTAGACAGATAGACGAACTCATAGGGAAAGGTAGAAATGATGGTTAGTAAAGGTTGTGGGGTGGTAGAGTGCAAAGGGGTTATGTTTTGCTTATGGGGGAAAAAAAGCCATACTTTTTCCCCTGTTCCTTATGGGTTCGTCTATCTGTCTAGCTTTAAGTCTTGCAGGTTCTTTTAAGCTCCCATAAGGAATGGGATCCCGAAGTCGTCACTTGTCAGGTGTCAGGGGCCCCATTTATCTCTGTCTACCCAATTTTTCCTTAAAAACTCAACTTAATATTCACAAACACAGTAAATCCCTACTACACACTGAAGGGGGGATTAGGGTGGTGTGGGGGGACACGCATTTGGGGGAAAAAATTTATAAAAAACCATTTTTACCGAGAGTGCACACTGTGCCCAAAACAAACTTCACAATATGGCCCACCCATGGTACCCTCTGAATACTTAACCAGATAATAAGGGGCATTTAAGGTTTTTTTTTTAAATTTTTGATGGTCCCCCCGTTGGTGTGACCCCACCCCCCCCTAATCTTAGCATGAAGTCTACCCTGTTTCTCCAGTAGTTCATGAGGTGGCGCGCTCCGGGGTGGGATGGGGGCGCGAAATTTTAATTTAAATTTTTGCGTTTAGCCTTTTGTCGGGGACCCCCCGGGTTTGGGGTTTACCCCACCCCCCCCTAGGTCATCTTGCGGGGTAGGGGGAATGCAAGTTGGTGTATTTGTGGGGATACATAAAAGTACGGCCGTTTTAACTGTTTTTCTCTGTTGTTAAGCTAGTGACGTCACAACATGAGCCCCGTCGTTTTTGAGCGTATGCATTTTCCGTACTTAAAGGCTGTATCATCAAAAAAACTTTTCAATGAAAAAACAAAATCATGCCCAAATATATGGGCTTGAAGATGTCAAATCAATCCTTCCCCAATAAGTAACGGGTCCATTCTCGGCAACTCGGTCATAAAAACCGAGGACGGTGTGTGATTTTTTTTTTAAAAACCCAGGGGTCATGACACCAGCCCCCGACCCCGACCCATTGTGTTGCAAAATGCCGAAAAAAACTCAAAATGTGAACCACCTAATGCAGTACCCCCGAACCCCCAGCCAGTGGGGTGTGGATCGCTACTGGTTGCCCCGACCGCGCCATAATAAAGGGTATGAAACAAAGGGAAAAGGGAAATCCGCTCTTCGCTCTCCCCTTTTGCCAGGGGCGAGTTAGGCCTGGGGATTGGAGGCTGTAGCCCCCAATGTTTTATGAATAGCCCCCGGTCTCAAATACCTTTTTTTTTTTTTTTTTTTTTTTTACAAAAATAAAAAGCTCTGACTGGGGCCAAATAAAAATAGTAAAAATAAAATCTTTGGGGTTTGAGTTACTCAGCGTAAAATATGCTGATAACATCCCTTTTTATGAGCGGACAGAGAGAGGGGGAGAACAGAGGAGAAGAGGGTGCAGACAGAGGGGACCCAAAAAAACCTTTTGGGGAGGGGTTTTTTTTTTGAAGTGCATTTGTTTCGAAGTGATTTTTTCGAAGTGCATTTTTTTGAATGCATTTTTTTCGAAATGCATTTTTTCGAAGTGCATTTTTTTTCGAAGTGCATTTTTTTTCGAAGTGCATTTTACGAAATGCATTTTTTCGAAGTGCATTTTTTTCGAAGTGCATTGTTGGTGTCCTTGGCCAGTCCTTTGTGATGTAAAAAAAAAAAAAAGTAGTTAAAAGACCGAGGTTGGTCAGATTTCAGTATTGAACAAAGCATTGGCCATATACAATCTATATGACTGCTTCATCACGCCAAAGCTCTTTTTCTCCTACTGATGAAAATAAAAATAATAGCGAGGTTGAACCCCAACTCAGATTGTCTTCCTTTTATTTTAATTTCATGTTTCGAAAGTTTTCCTAAGCAAATTACCATAGCCTCTTAATAGAGCACAGTGTCTCACATCTTATATTCATTATACTCATAAATAAATTTAAAATTATCCTGTAAAAATTTTAAGATCTCTTGGCTGGGCTAAGCCCCCAATGTTTCAGATCCTAAATACGCCCCTGCTTGCCTCCTTAATATTTCATTTCCTGCTGCTATATTCGGCTGCATCAAATACAGGGTCACCTGCAAGTTATTCTTCAACAATAAGAATAGCGAGAGATTAATTTCGGCAGCTGCTGTCTTGGTAGCAATGTAAACTGTGAAGCGTTGGGTATCGTTCAGTAGGGAGGGTGCGGGGGAGGGGTGACCGCTATGAACGCAGCCCTGGCAGGTGTCACTGAGGGGATTTGTAAAGTAAGGTCTTCAGTGTTTGAGGTGCAGGTTTTTGAGAGCTTGAGGTGAGGTTTTGGAGGCGATGTGGAGGCTGCCTGACGAAGTGGATGGACAGAGGAGATGGAAGATGCTGCAGAAAAACTCTGAAAATTCGAACGTCAGTTTGATTATGGAAAGTTGGAAAGTTGTTGAAAAATTTGAACTTGGCCTGAAACAGGTCGAATTATCCGAAGTTCGAATCAGAGAGGGTTGACTGTATTGCAAGTTCAGTACAAACCCCACGAACATACGTAAGTACGGGAGCTCCAGTATTTGCCTAAATTACTACTTTCTTTTTTCTGGTGTAATAATTCCAGCTGTTATTAATTCTACTCATGGTGAGTAGTCTACTCATTATCTGTATCTATTTCCATCCTATTTGAGTTCCTTTTTACCTATTTCCATAATGACACTCGCTAGCCCCTTTATAGTCAAAGCTCTGCCTTGCCTCCTATATATTCAAGTTGACGTTGGAAATAATTGAGTTATAGGTCCAGTTCAACAAATTATGTGCAGAATATTTATGTTGAATAATTACAATCTTTGATCTCCAATAATTCAGATGTTATTCCATTTGAGGACATAATTAAGATTTTTGTTGCTTTCGTATTTACTTGTTTAGATTAGTAACTATTTATATTTTAATAGTTCCTTATATATTTATCCCTTTCCTTTACATTGTGCCCTACTAATGTGTGTGTGTGTGTGTGTGTGTGTGTAGTGCCAGTTTTCCATGGCCTCCGCCTTGGTTTATAATGCTGGCTGCCTCCCTTCCTTTCATCGCTATCTGAATTGTGTTGATGCCTTCATGTTTAGAGGATATTTCACACCAGTATACCAATTCTTCATCTTCCCAGTATACTTAAGAAAACGTGCATGAAGTAGAAACCGGTGTAAATATGTATAGTCTTTATTTCTTTAACTTCGTCGCATCGTCTTATTTATTTATAGTCAATTTGGAATTCTTGGAATTTTCCATTCTTCTTTTTCAATACAGTAGTAATCACTTTTCCTGCTGCTGTCCAATGATG
Source organism: Chionoecetes opilio (assembly GCA_016584305.1). Lineage (NCBI taxonomy): Eukaryota > Metazoa > Arthropoda > Malacostraca > Decapoda > Majidae > Chionoecetes > Chionoecetes opilio. The sequence goes on from JACEEZ010021604.1 coordinate 37,681, forward strand.
AAGAGACAGAGTAAGGTTTATGCGATATAAATACATATATGTGACCTGCAGAAAATAGGAGTGTAACTTATGCGTGGAAAGACTGTTTTTCTAAGGCAATCAGCAGAAAAAACCTTTATAACCCTCAACACATTTATTGAAAATCACACCTCCCACTGCTAACCCAACAACTGCTGGGGCCATTACTCCCTCACGGGAACACAAGTGCACGGCTGCCACCACACATGTAACACACACACCAACACCACCACTACTCATTGCCACACAGGACACACTCCCACAGGCACGGGTACAAACCACACTTGTCCACAAAAACACCCCACCTCAAAAGGTCTCTTCATGTGCTTAGCAATATCAGGCTTGTCTTGAAACACTTGCTACAAATATCACACTTGAACTCCCTCAAGCCAGTGTGTCTGAAGGTGTGTACTTTGAGTTTAAAATGGTACTTAACCTTTTCCCACACTCTGGACATTCATAATCTTAACATCACTGTGTGTCAGGGGGTGTCTGGTGAGTTCAAGCTTTGTAGTAAATCTTTTCCCACACTCTAGACATTCAAATTCTTAACACCACTGTGTTCAGGGGGTGTGTGGAGAGGTCACTCTTCTCATAAATTTTTTCCCACACTCTAGACATTCATATTTCTTAACACCAATGTGTGTCAGGGTTTGTGTGGTGAGGTCACACTTTCTAGTAAATTTTTTCCCACAGTAAAGACATTTATGGTTCTTAACACCACTGTGTCTCAGGGTGTGGTTGGTGAGTTCAGCCTTTGTAGCAAATCTTTTCCCCCATTCAAGACATTCATAAATCTTAACACCGTGTTTTAGGGTGTGTTTAGTTAGGTTATTATTTGTACTAAATTTTTTCTCACACAATAGACATTCAAAATTCTTAACACCACTGTGTGTCAGGGGGGTGTTTTGGTGAGGTCACCTTTGTAGCAAAAATTTTTTCCCAAGTCAAGACATTCATAATCCTTTAAAACCACTGTGTTTTAGGGTGTGTGTGGTTTAGGTGACTTCTTGTAATAAATCTTTGCCCACACTCGAGACATTCATAATTCTTAACACCCCTGTGAGTTAGGGTGTGTCGGGTGAGATCATTTTTTAGTAAATCTTTTCCCACAGACTAGACATTCATAATTTTTTAACACACTGTGTGTCAGGGCTGTGTTGGTTGAGGTCACTTTTTCTAGTACTTTTTCCACAATCTAAACATTCATAATTCTTAACACCACTGTGCATCAAGGAATGTGTCTCAAGCTGACTTTTGTATTTGAATGTTTTTTCACACTGCTGGCAGTTCAGCTCACTGTCTGCCTTGTGGCCTGAGCTGCCTGCTTCTAGGTGATTCTTGCCATCACACCTCTTCCTACCCACACCTGAGGCAGACTGATCCTGCTGCCTCCCGGCCAACCATGCTGCTGCATGATGCATGCTCCATAGCCTCCACCGCAGCAATACTCTCGCCAGCACACGCGACGGTCGGTCCTGCGGGAACACTCGGAGATGCCGGAGCGAGCCGGGTCAGGCCGGTAGAGCAGCCGGCTGGGAAGGTGACCTCAGCACCTGCAACAGTGGTGCAGTCAGGACACAGAGAGCCACACACTGTCTTGACACTCTGCTCCTGCCTGTGGGGCCCCACTCTGCTTCCTGCCTCCATCACACCACACTTGGCAAGGCCTCTTCCTCCTGAAAGGAGAGGTGAATAACTGGATTAAAATTTTGAATACAGGACGTGTTGATGAAATTAAATGATGAGGAGGAAGAGACAAGACTGAGCTGAAGTGGAAGTAGTAGTAAGATGGAGCCTATGCAGAAGGAAGAGATAGATCAAAAAACTAAGATTGAAATCGCAGTCTGCAACCGAGGAGATCTGGAGAGAGATTTTAGGCTGAGGTCAACGTAGATTACAGGGAGGTGTATGGAAAAAGTAGTGAATGAAGAGGAAAGGAAAAAGTTAAAGGAAATTAAAGAGGAAGTAAGGGGGAGGCGGTAGCAGAGTGGTTAGCGTCTCCGACTGGCGTTCTCGGTGGCCCGAGTTCAATCCCCGATGAAAACCAAAACCTTTCTGCACCGTCGAGTGGCCTAAGAACACCCACATGCCCTGCCCATTAACTCTACCTTCGATTGCGAGTACATCGGAGAACACAGGGGGGCGGCATGAGCTTCTATTCACAGGCGTCACTATAAAAATTCTGCCTGCGCCACCACGGGCGAGGGCCAACCATCACAGCCCTCAAGGGAACCTCCAGAGCCTACCATCCGAGCCCTGGGTCACCACTGCCTACAGGCGCTATAGGCTCAAATGTAAAAAAAAAAAACATTTGAAGAAAGAACGGAGGATGAGAAAGCAACATTCTTTAGGAGGGTTTTGGAGATCATGTGTAACAAGCTTAATAAGCTTATACTCAAAAGTAATTGATACAACACAGGATAGAGATGGATGGGTAGATTGTGTATATCTAGATCTAAAAAAGGCATTTGATAAGGTTCCCCATGAGAGGCTACTGTGGAAATAGAAGATTATAGCTTATAGGAGGAATCGGTTCTAATGGACGTGAATTGCGCGATTGCTCCCGCCAATACCACTTATGTTTTCTTTTTCACGTTTTGCTCAGTATACTGTGCAGTGTTAATCCACTTCTGCATAACCTTCAAAACTTATATACAATTATACATGTTGTACAAATTATATAGTTGTCTATAACGCATACTGACACCCTCCTCATTTGGAGGCCCCCCACCCCTTAGGAGGTTAGGCTAGGTTAATTATCTCCCCGGGGGATCATGAGGGGCAGCCCCCGTGTTAGGAGGTTAGGTAAGGTTTGGTTAGGGTAATAATCCTGCAGGCAGGGCGGGGCAGGGCGGGCCCCTTGGCAGCTGGCGAATGCGGGGCGGGGCGGGGCACACTTGTTTTCGTACAATTCTGTCACTTCCCTGGTTTCTGAGACACTGACCATTATTTACTGGCCAAGTTTTAGTGTTTTTTCTGATGGAGATCCATTGCTATCAATGGAAACGGCGACCCTAGGATTTGGTGATCAAAATTGCTTTAATTTTTTTTTTTTTTTTAATGACGGGTTTTCGGGAAATAATCTTCATCTGAAAAAGCACCAATTTTTGGCAAGGAAAAATTTGTCAGTGTCTCAGAAAATTACCGCGCAGTCCTCGTCCATTTTAACTGAAGAATCAAAAGAATAAGAACATAAGGAAGCTATAAGAGGTCGTGAGACCTATACGTGATAGTTCCTCTTACTACCGGTAACAGGAAGGTTCGACGGAATGCGTTTTCGACGACATCGTCAAAACTTCCAACAGAGTGCATCGTCGAGCTTTCCAAGTCAACCCCGTCGAACCCTCTCATTCATTCCCTTCATAATATTGTAGATCTTTCATCATGCGCAATTTAACATACCTATCATTGATATAAATGAAAATTTGTTTGTAAATTTGATATAATTGTAAATTGAATATTTGTAAACAATATTTAACATTTGACACTTACAAAGTAAATAAGAGTATAATAGAGCATATAGTCAGGATTCCCAGGTTTCCCCACAAACTGAGGTGCTGTTTTCTTGTGTGGTACTGTGACCATCAGGAGGGCACTGCCTCAGCCTGAGGGTGAAGCCGCACACACAGTACTGTTGTTCATTGTTTATTAGTCTTTATCGCTAATTGATTTTATTAAATACAATATTAGTGACAGGCCATCTAAGTTTGATAGGTGTTACCATGTTAGGGTGGGAAACAACGAAGATAGAGGGGGATCTTGGCCGTAAGGCTTTTCACTTTAATTTTGGTGAGTAATGTAACCTTGTATTTTATATTAACCCCTTTGAGGTCCAGAACGTAACTCTCATCGTAATATAACCACCATTCGACGATTTTAATGAACATAAGCAATATTATATAGATATGACCTGTTTAATATCCTTGTCCATTAGCTAATTTGGTTTATTTAGTTACTTTTTCGTAGTTTTATGGCAAATAACAGACGATTTCATATAGCAAAGGAAAGATCTGGGGGTGAAGGGTTTAATCCTCTCAATGACAAAATATATTTAGGTTTTACTCTATGATAGACATATTGGAAGTTTCGAAGGAGTTCGACGGTACCGTCGAAACCATCATTTTCTACCGTCGAAAGTGCATTCCGTCGAAACTTCCTGTAATCCTACTACCTACGTCCACCTTTCATCCCCATCCATGAAAACAAACAAAACATCAAAAACTTGATGGATGGATGATCAAACCTTGGATGGAAGAGGAATTTATTCTGGATCTGAGAGGAAGAGAAATTAAAGCATTAGTAAGTGATGAAAAATCTTAATGGAGAAAGGTATGGTATTATTCTCGTGTTTGCCCAGACTCCCCCAAAACAAGCTTGAGGACCTGTAGCAATGCGGGATATTTGGCTGGGGTACAAAATATGCGTCGCAACCACGTAGTTTTTGAGTTAAGGTTGTTGTAAAAATTCCCTACATCTAGGAAAAATGGATTGGATTTCTTCTGAGTCCGCTATCTAACCGCCAAGTTAGGTTATATTACCGGGGGGTCAAATGGGGCGGAACTCCCCGCTAGGTTAGGTTATCGGTATTATTCCAGATGAACACCGAATTCACTTTGGTGGACGAAACTATTTTTTCCTGGTTAGTTTTGATGTGTTTTGAATGAATCTGTTAACCGTTTGTCTCCAAAATATTTTTTTTTTTTTTTTTTTAGATAAAGGTTAGGTTAAGTTAGGTTAGTTATAAATTAGGTTAGGTTAGTTATAAATTAGGTTAGGTTAAGTTTCATATAGGTTATGTTAGGTATATGTTTTGTTATGTTCAATTTTTTTATATTTGTTATTTTTGTTGCAAAAAAAAAAAAGTGATTTGCGACAGAAACGGTTAGCAGATTCATTCAAAACGCATCAAAACTCACCAGAAAAAAATAGTTTCGTTCAGCAAAGGAAGTTCGGTGTTCATCTGAAAATTTACCGGTTAAGTATAGTTAGGTAAATTTTCCTAGATCTAGGGAATTTTGACTCTAGCATAACTCCAAAAATGCGTGTTTCCGACGCATTATTTGTCCCCCACCCGAAACCCCGCATTCCCACAGATCCCAAGCTTGTTTGGGGAAGGGGGAGAGTATGGGCAAAAAGCTAGCAATTTACCAAAGGCATTGAGTCGGGTAGCAAAAGGATCACTTTTGACATTACTAGCGATCGAATGAGTGAGTTTTTACCGTTGCGAGTGAGAGCAGACACCCAACCGCTGGTGGTCGTGGGGGTTGGTGGTGGCGTTTAGGGCTGCCAGGACGTCTTAAGGAACCCTAGGAGCCCGGGTGATGTCCTGCCAGCCTATCACAGGCGTGGCAGCTGACCGTCTCCTTGAGGAAGGCCCGGTGAGGCGGAGGACAGCGTGTTGTGGGGGGACGCCAGCAGGTAAAACGGTGGTGACGTTCAGGACGAGGAGTTGAGGGCGTGGTGGGGGGCGTGGACACGGCAGCAGCAGCAAGTGTTGGGGGAGGGGAGGATCCTGCACTAGGGGAAGGAGACAGACGCGGTCGCCAGCCCTTGCCAGGCGGTGCAGGGCAGCCAGTTGCAGGCCAATGTAAGCTTATGGAACTCCTGCTGCCCTGGGCTAGTGTTGCCAGTTGCCCACTGTTGCGTTGCTTTGTTAGATTGTTAATCGATTCAAGAGTCGGGCCTTACCAACGGTCACGGCACTCCTGTACGGGCTACTTATTTGATTTTCTGTATCTGTTATGTCTCACCCTTTATTTTCTTTGTAAAATCTGCCGAAATGTACCAAACAATTATTTTGTCTCCTCAACTCTGTCGCTGTCAAACAAGAATATTGCAATGATCCATGTTATCTTGTGGATATGGTGACGGTCGTTATCTTAGGCGAATTTTGGTGAGGAAGCCGTCAGAACCTGGGCCCATACTTATAAAGATTTGGGATTCGTCTTAGACTCGCTCGAGTCTTAAATATGGCGGCCGGCGCCCTAAATCATTTCGAGCGCACCCTAAATCGCAAAGGGACTGTCCTAATTTCGAGGTTTGGCTAGGACAGGGTGTGAGGTGTCCTAGCGAGCAGGGCGGCGGCTAAGACTCGTCCTAAGGACGTAAACATGGAGTGCTCCACCCACTCCTGAGAACTTTTCGTGATAGGATAGATGTACTGGACAAAACTTGTTGATACATAACTAATCAAGCGATACCGCTTGGCCCGAGAAGGGATTATATATGTGACAGACTAGTGGGAGATGTAATATAAAGCAACACTAAAAAATCCCGGCCATCAGTGCATGACAAGTCACGAGTGTGTTATTATTCACTCTTTGAGGTAGTCATGTTCCTCCTCCCTTTGATATCATGGATCGTGATACAGATTGAAGTGCATCCCCACCAAACTGTGATGAAGAATGGTATCATTTTGAGAATAAAACCCGATTTAGAGTAGGCTCACTATAAATAAAATTTTAAAAATTGAATAAGTCGTGATTTATTAAGCCAGGAACAATTATCATATAACTCTATTTCTCTTCCCACTGCCGCAGTCTGTTTAATTTTCTTATTTGTTCTTGATATCATCTGTTAAATACCAAACCCCCCTCTAACCTAACTTAACAGTTTTTGGTTGAAAGAACTAGATTCTAGGTAGTAGGCCTATATGTATCAGCATTATTATTCAATTGCGCCATGGGAAGGAAATTGGGTTTAAAAGACTCAAAAGGGAAGAAATCTACACTTATGAAACAGGTTAGAATTGTCAGGCTCGAGGATGACCTAAACCAAACGGTAAATATTCCGCAGGAGTTGGCGGTGTGTGGCGGGTGGCCAACCACCCGGACAATCGCGCACCATCAAATTTTTTTTTTTTAAACCTAAATAACTCAACATAACCTAATCCAAATCTACCCTAAGCTAAACAAAAACCTAAACCAAACCTAACCTAACCTAAATCAAACCAACCTAACTCAGCAATTTGGTAATAATGGACGATGGACTTTGCGGTCGTTTTCAGACCCCGACTTTTTTTTCCTGGTCTTCAATAGGTGCATTTCTAATGGAGATAGTTTTATTTGCGCAACCCCAAAAGTTTAAAAAAAAAAAAAATCATCACCGAATTTATGGTACCGTTTCCATTGAAACACGTATCTCCATCAGAAAAAGCACTTAAAACTTGGCCGGGAGAAAATTAGTCAGGGTCTTATAGGTTTTAATGAAACCTAACCCCTAACCTTTAGGTTTTAATGAAACCCAAACAACCTGGAAAATCTTAAAAAACAAGGTCTCCACGCTAAGCTGACACAAATGTTGGCTCTACGTATTATACTTACTGTCTTTAAGACATCTGTTTATATTTAATGAGTGCCGATCCTTACTTTGTCTACATGGCCGATATTAAATTTCAGCGATCCATAATTTTATATTATTTAGTTTTGGTTGCGGGTCCCAGAAGATGCTCATAGCCGAAACCCCGTGTGACGAACGCGCATATTTTTGCCACCACTACGGGCATTTTTTGGTAGCCAAAATACCAAAAGATGCCGGAAAAAGTGTCTGTGTGACACGGCCTTTGGGTTAGGTTAGGGCAGGTCAGGTTAGGTTAGGTTAGGTTAGGTTACATAGGTTAGGTTAGTGCAAGCACAAGGGGCTCGAAGAGGGTGCTAGGTTAGGTCTGTAGAGTTTGTCATCTTTAGAATAGAGCTCAATCTCCTATCTTTTCTTATGGCCGACAAGCTTGGGGACATGGTGGAAACCTGGGTTTTTGGGTGGGGGAGCACACACATAAGGGAAATATGGCCCCCCCAAAAAAAAACCCTTAAACTAGGAAATTTCCTAGTTCATGGACTTTATCGGGGAAATATTTCCCTTATATGTGTGCTCCCCCAAAAAAAGGAGCACACTCATAAGGAAAATATGACTCCCCAAAAAAAAAATCCCTAAACTAGGGAAAATTCCCTAGTACATAGACTTAATCGGGGTAATATTTCCCTGATAAAGTTCATGAACTAGGGAATATCCCTAGTTTAGGGTTTTTTGGGGGGGGGCCATTTTTCCCTTATGTGTGTGCTCCCCCACCCAAAAAACTCCGGTTTCCCACCATGTCCCCAAGCTTTTTGGCCATAAAAAGAAGATAGAGGGTGGAGCCTTTTTCTTAAGATTTACCCCCAACCTTAACCACAAAGTATATCTAACCTAACATTATAGGTTTCATTAAAACCTATAAGACTCTGACAAATCTTTTCCCCGGGCCCAAGTTTTAGTGCTTTTTCTGATGGAGATAGTGTTTTAAGGAATTTGGGTTTCCCTAATATTCGGTGATAATTTTTTGTTTTTTTTTAAACTGGGCTTGCGCAAAATAAAACTATCTCAGGTAATAATGGGCGAGAGTTTCGCGGTCGTTTACAGAGACACCGACTATTTTTTCTGGCCTACAATAGGTGCTTGCTCTAATGGAGATAGTTTTATTTGCGCCCAAAAAAAAAAAAAAAAAAAAAATAAAAAAATTAAACTTAACCAACCTTATAGGTTTAATGAAACCTAACCTAACTGTAAGGGTTTTTTAAGAAACCTAACCTAACCATATAGGTTTTAATGAAACCTAACCTAACCTTAACCACAAAGTATACATTTTTTTAATCTTTTTTTTATGGGTTTGCGCAAAATAAAACTTCATTAGAACAAGGAACGGTAAACTTTGGGAAGAAGTCCTTCACCCCTATCTTTTTTTTCTTCCCCCCATAGCCAACAAACCTGGGGAAAATGGCGGGAATACGGGGTTTTGGGTGGGGAAGCAAATATAAGTGATTTATGGCTCCCAAAAAAATCATCAAAGCAAATATATGTAAAAATCTAACCTAACCTAACCTTAACCACAAAGTATACCTAACCTAACCTAACCTTAACCACAAAGTATACCTAACCTAACCTAACCTTAACCCCAAAGTATTTCCTAACCTAACCTAACCTTAACCACAAAGTAACCCAACCGAACCTACTTAACCCTTTAACCCCAAAGTATACCTAAAACCCAACCTTAACCCCAAAGTATACCTAACCTTAACCACAAAGTATACCTAACCAACCTTAACCACAAAGTATACCTAACCTAACCTAAACCTTAACCACAAAGTATACCTAACCTAACCTAACCTTAACCACAAAGTATACCTAACCCAACCTTAACCACAAAGTATTCCTAACCTAAACCTAACCTAACTGGACTTAGAATTTTTGAGGCACCTCATATTCATAGCGGCCGTGTGGGTTAACCAAGGCTGAGCGCACGCTGGAACCTTACAGATGTGAAGTACAATAAGCATACAATACAGTGCGGTTAGTTCATTTCAGTCAAAGCCGGGAAAGGGGGAGCTCCAAAGTATTTCCCAAGCACCTATTTTAGGCCAAGAAAAAATAGTCGGTGTCTCTGAAAACGACCGCGAAACTCTCGTCCATTATAAACCCTATTCCATTAGAAAAAGAAACCTATTGTAGGCCAGGAAAAAATAGTCGGTCTTTGAAAACGACCGCGAAGTCCTCTCCATTATAAACCCGGGAGTCCTTGACGTATCTCTTCGCGATCATTCGGCATGGAAAATTCCCCCCGCAGGACATAGGACATTTTCCTTGCTTGAAAGAGCTGGCCAAGGATGAAAATCTTGTCCTGAAAAAATATTATTTTTCCGTCGATTTGAGCGAAGACAATGTCAATGTTTGTGTCTTTTGAACGGAAAAGTTGCATATCTGGTACAATTATTCTTATAGATGAATTCATTCGTTGTAGTCTTCAGCAATTATCATAGAAATATTAATCTTGTGTTTTTTTATATTTTTATACCTTTCTGATGACTCTTAGTAGTGATATTTCATGAAATCCAAATTGGGATCCTGCTAAATGTAGCGCTCAGCGCTTCGTCCTAAGCCGCCCTCCTTTGGACGCGTCTTTGACTTTCCCCGAACCTTAGGACGCAGGGTTAGGGCGAATCCTAGGACGAATCCTAAATCTTTATAAGTATGGGCCCTGGCTTCTCTCGCGCTTGCGTGCCTCGCCAGAACGGCTGACAGTTGCCAGCTTCGGTCGGGGCTCGCCCTAAAGCGGCTATTATTTAGAAGCCTCTGCACATCAACCATCACCTCAGGTTTTTCTCTATGTTTTCAGCGAGCACGGAAATATAGCACCTGGAATATCAATTTCGCCAAAACAACTCGAAATTTTTTCATCGTCGTAGTCTTCTCTTTGTAGGTTTTACCATAGACCATATATACCTGGGACCCGCGCACGGGATATCGGCCTGTCGGGGCAAGGGCCGAAGTCGGAGGGGCCCCTCGGATTCATATATATATATACGGATCATATGGACGGTTTATCAGTATATATGATATACTGTAATCTTCGTAAATGTTTGTTCTATAATATTATCAAATAAAAAAACAGTAAAAACACGGTGAAAAAAATGCCATTACAAGACTATGAAGAAATATGCATTCACTTCAACTCTTCGCCATTTAAAACTTTGTGAGTCAACTTTTTTCATGAAGGGTATCAAATAAGCGCAATTTTATTAGCTTTTCCCTTTCTATATTTCGTTATCTGATAAATGAATTAGAAAACCATGCATAAATTAGCGTTAACTAAATAAATAAAATCCTCAATCGGGTAATTTTCCCGATTGATGAGGTTATTTTTTAGGCAACGCTAAATTTATACATGGTACAATTCATTTATCAGAAAACGAAATATATAAGTAAATAAATAACATCATCAATCGGGAAAATTACCCGATTGATGATTTTTTTATTTATTTAACGCTAATTTATGCATGGTTCTAATTAAATTTTTCATAACGAAATACATCAACGGAAAACTAATAAAATTTCGCTTCTTCTATTGATACCCTTCATGATAAAAATTGACTCGCAAAGTTTTTAAATGGCGGGAAAAGTTAAGTGAATATTAATTTCATGCATATTTCTTCATAGTCTCGTAATGGCATTTTTTTTAGCGTGTTTTACTGTTTTTATTTGAATATTATAGAACAAACATTTACGAAGATTACAGTATACCATATATACTGATAAACCCGTCTATATGATAGTCCATTTGACCACTATATCTCTTTTTCGGGCGCCCGCGGGCCCCTATGCAGCCCGCAATTCAAAAAAATTGTCGCGTGAACAGTCCAGGTATACCCGTGGTCTATGGTTGTACATATTCATGGTTATGATAGTATTAAGATACCTTATTAATGAGTTCCTTGTTGTCTTTCCTCATAATAAGTAGGGTACATCATGGTTTAAATGTTACTTGACGAGCCAATGAATATCTGAGTCTATACCAACATCACCAACCTTTTCTTTGATTTATCTTATTACTCCATCCATAAAAAGTTGCATAACCACCGTGACATTACCCATCCTTGCTCATGGTACCGGGTAGTCTGTCGTTACCGATATTTCTATCCCGACACAAATCGGGAAAAAATCGCCGACGGTAATGGCTAGGTTAGATTTTGCTTTGATTTATTTATTACTCCACCCATAAACAAGTTGCAAACCACGGGACTTTCCCCACCCTTGCCTATGGTACCTGGTGATTTTCCGTCTACCGAAATGCTGTCTCTACATAAATCGGGGAAAACTCGCGACGGTAATGGTTTGGTTAGGGGGAATAAAGGACGAGAGTTTCGCGGTCGTTTTCAGAGAACGGGTATTTTTTTTTTGGGGCCCACAATAGGTGCTTGTTTTAATGGGATAGTTTTTTTTTGCGCAAACCCCCCTTTTTAAAAAAAAAAAAAATAAAAAAAGATACCCAACCTAAACTTTTAGGTTTTTTAAAGAAACCAACCTAACCCTTAAAACCCCAAAGCGGGCGTGTGATGGGGGGGTGGTGGGGGTGGGGGGGGGGTTACAACCAAAAGGGTGTGTTTTATCTGGAGAGGCTTCCTACCGTGTTTGGGGCTGAAAAGACTGATGAAATGTTCGATTCGGGCCCTGCGATAGGTTCTTAAAAGCTTTCTTTTTGGTGATATAGATATATACCCAAATTTTTCATTTTTTATTGCAAATGTAATATCACCGAAATATTACGTATTTGACTATAACAAGCAAAATACACCATTTTTGGGGCTAAGCCAGCAAACATCAACGAAGATTCGGACACTTTGTAAGATCGAGGGATTTGGGAAAAATTGTTCCCAGACGTCGTGGAGAATTTTAAATTTGTGACTTTTACCTGTTAAGAGTCACCTCTCTATCCTTACTGTCCTTACATCTAATTAAAAAACAGTACCTTTGAGTCGTGGCGTAATGAATGTTGAAGGATGAGAATTAAAAGGAAAACAAAACATTTACGGGAGGAGTCTGTAAGATTTCTCATGCGCGCGATTGATTGGCCAGGGCTTTGAAACCCATCCACACCCATAAATTGTTATTTTTTTGGGAAAAGAGTATAATTTTGGTGCCGGGAGGTATCTGCCAATTTTTTTGTACACGCAAAAGAGAGAAAAAAAGGGGCGGGGCTTTAAAAAGTTAAAATTTTGCTTTGTATTTTTTAGTCACAAAATACGCCTAAGTTAGAGTTCTCGAGTTTAAATTTTTTTTTAAAAAAAGGGGGGTTTTTTTCCCCCCCCCCCCCTTTTTTGGGGGGGGGGGGGTTTTTTTTTTTAAATTTTTAAAATTTTTTTAAAATAACCCCGGGGGGAAAACCCCCCCCCCCCCCCCCTTTGGGGGGGGGGGGCCCCCCCTTTTCCCCCCCAAAAGGGGGGGTTTTTGGGGGGGGGCCCCCGGGGGGGGGGGCCCCCTTAATTTTTTAAATTTTTCCCCGGGTTTTTAAAAAGGGTTTTTTTGGGATTAAAACCCCCCCCCCTTTTTTTTTCCTTTAAAAAAAAACCCCCTTTTTTAAAATTAAAAAAAAAATTTTTGGGGGGGGGCCCCCCTCAACGAAGATTTGGTTTAAATTGGGGTTTGGGGGAAAAAATTTTTTTTTTGGGGAAAAAAAAATTTTTTTTTTTAAACCCCCTTCCCCTTTTGCTCCTTCCCCCCAAAAAAAAAAAATTTTTTTGGGGGGGTTTTTTTTTGGGGGTGAGAATTAAAGGAAAACAAAAAAAGGGGGGGGGGCCCAAAATTTTTTTTTTGGGGCCCCAAAAAAAAAAAAAAAAAATTTTTTTTTTGGGGGGAAAAAAAGGGGGGGGGAATTTTTTTAACCCAAAAAAAAAAAAAGGGGGGGGTTTTTTTTTTTTTTGGGGAAAAAAAAAAAAAAAAAAAATTTTTTTTAAAAAAATTTTTTGGGGGGGTTTTTTTTTTGGGAAAAAACCCCTTAAAAAATTTTTTTTTTTGAAAAAAAAAACTTTTTTCCCCCCTTTTTTTTTAAAAAAAAATTTTTTTTAAAAAAGGGAAAAAATTTTTAAATTTGGGTTTTTTTCCCCCTTTTTTTTTAATTGGGTACGGTTTTTTAAAATTTTTTTTAAAAATTTTTTAAAAAAAAAAATTAAAAAAATTTTTTTTTAAAAAAAAGGGGGGGGGGTTTTGGGAAATTTTTTTTTTTGGGGGGGAAAAAAATTTTTTTTTTTTTGGGGGAAAAAAAATTTTTTTTTTTAAAAATTTTTTTTGGGGGGGAAAAATTTTAAAAAAAAAATTTTGTGGGGACTTTAAAAAATGGGGGGCCAAAAAAAAAAAAGGAATTTTGGGGGGGTTTTGGCCCCGGGGTTTTTTTGGGTTTGGGGGGGGGAAAGGGGGGTTTTTTTTTGGGGGGGTTTTTTTTTTGGAAAATTTTTGGGGGGTTAAAGGGGTTTTGGGGGTTTTTTTGGGGGGGTTTAAAAGGGGGGGGCCCTTTTTGGGGGGGGGAAAAAAATAATTTTTAAAAAATAAAAGGGGGTTTTTTTTTTTTTAAAAAGGGGGAAAAGGGGGGGAAAAAAATTTTTTTAAAATTAAAAAAAATTTTAAAATTTTAAAAAAAATTTTTTTTTTTGGGGGGCCCCAAAATTTTTTAAACCCGGGGGGGGCCCCCCCAAAAAAATTTTTAAAAAAAATAAAAATTTTTTTTTTAAAAAAAGTGGTTTGGGGAAAATTTTTTTTTGGGGGGAATTTGGAAATTTAAAAAAAATTTTTTTAAAAAAAAAAAATTTAAAAAAAAAATTTTTGGAAACCGGGGGGTTTTTTTTTTTTCCCCCCCCCAAAAAAAGGGGGGCCCGGGGGGTTTTTTTTTTGGGGGAAAAAAAAGGGGAAAAAAAAAAAAAAAAAATTTTTTTAAAAAAACCCCCCAAAATTTTTAAAAAAAAATTTTTAAAAAACCAAAAAAAAAAAAAATTTTTTTTTTAAACCCCAAAAAAAAATTTTCAAACCCTTTTTAAAAAGAAAAATTTTTAAAAAAAAAAATTTTTCCCCCCCCTTTTGGGGGGAAACCTTTTTTAAAAAAAAAAAAATTTTTTTCCCCCAAAAAAAAACCCCCCCCCCCGGCCCCCTTTTTTGGAAAACCCCAAAAAAAAAAAAATTTTTTCCCCCTTTTTCCCCCAAATTTTAAAAAAACCCAAAAAAATTTTTTTGGAAAAGGCCCGGGGGATTTTTGGGGGGGGGAAAAGGGGGGGGGGGGGGGAAAAAAGGGGGGGGGGGGGGGGCCCAATTTTCCCCCTTTCCCCGGGTTTTTTCCCCCCCCCAAAAGGGGGGGGAAAATTTTTTTTTTTTAATTTTGGGGGGAAAAAAAAACCCTTTAAAACCCCTCCCCCCGGGGGGGTTTTTTTCCCTTTTTTTGGGGGGGGGGGGGCCCCCCCCCTTTTTTTTAAACCCACCCCGGGGGGGGTTTTTTAAAAAAAACCCCAAAAAAACCCCCCCCCAAAAAAATTTTTAATTTCCAAAAAATTTCCTTCCCCGGGGAAAAAAGGGGAAATTTTTTTTTCCCGGGGGGGGGGGGCCCAACCCCGGGGGGGGAAAAAAAAAAAAGGGGGGAAAAAAAGGGGGGGCCCAAAGGGGAAAAAAGGGTTTTAAAAACCGGGTTTGGGGCCCCCCCGGGGGGGGGGGAAAAAACCCCGGGGAAAAAAAATTTGGTTCCCCCCTTTCCAAAATAAAAATAAAAAATTTTTTTTTTTAAAAAAAAAACCCTCCCCTTTAAAACCCCTTTTTTCCCCAAACGGGCCCCCCCCCCAAAAAGGGGGTTTTGGGGGGGAAAAAAGGGGGGGGTTTTTTTAAAAAATTTTTTTAAAAAACCCCCCAAAAAAAAACCGGGCCCCCCCCTTTTTTTCCCGGGGGGTTTTTTAAAAAATTTTTTAAAAAAGGGGGGGGGGGGGCCCCCCCCCCCCCAAAATTTCCCCGGCCCAAATTTTTAAAAAACGGGGGGGCCCCCCAAAACCCCCCCGTTTCCCCCAAAAAAAAAAAAGGGGGGGGCCGGGGAAACCCCCCCCTTTTTAAAAACCCCCCCCTTTTTTTTTCCCCCCCCCCCCCCCCCCGGGGGCCCCCCCCCCCCGGGGGGGGAAACCCCCCTCCCCCCTTTCCCCCCCCCCCCCCCCCCTTTTCCTTCCCTTTTCCCCTTCCCCGTTTTCCCCCCCTTTTTTTCCCCCTTTTTTTTTTTCCCCCCCTTTTTTTTCCCCCCCCGGGTTTTTTTCCCAAAACCCCCCTTTTTTTTTTCCCCTTTTTTTGGGTTTCCCCCCCCCCCCTTTCCCCAAAAATTTTTCCCCCCCCCCCTTTTTTTTCCCCCCTTTTTTTTTTTTCCCCCCCCCCCCCAAAACCCCGGGGGGAAAAGGGGGGTTTTTTTTTCCCCGGTTTGGGGGGGCCCAAATTTTCCCCCCCCCCCCTTGGAAAAAACTTCCCCCCGGGGGGGGGGTTTTTTTTTAAAATTTTAAAAAAAAACCCCCGGGGGCCCCAAAAAAAGGAAAAATTTTTAAAAAAAAAAAAAACCCCCCCCCGGGGGGGGGGGAAAAAAAAAAAACCCCCAAAAAAAAAGGGGGAAAAAAAAAAAAAAAATAAAAAAAAGGGGGGAAAAAAACTCTCAAATATAGGGCTCTATATACCACACCACGGCACCATCACACCACCACACAAAACAGTGAATTAAGAGTGTGACAGCACAGTAGGACAGAGCACAAATAAGTCACAATAAGCACATTAAGTAAACCAGCAAATCACTAAAATCTACTCACAAGGCACAATACATACAAGCAAGAAAGACGTTGTATGTACTCTTGGGGACGCCGCGTGATACACTAGACTCGAGAGGGTACGGTAGGTAAGGGACAAGGGAGGGGTGCGCAGACATCTTCCACTGCCCACAAACTCGTCTCTGCGCATCTGAATCATTGTACAATAAACAGCAAAGCCGACCGGACACCCCTGCCGCCATCTTTTTCCCCAGCAGGAAAAACATCCCCCACGGACTGACCAAAGGCCACATTTTTTACCCTAGTTAGTAAAATTCGTAGCGCCTTTCTCTCTCTCCCTCTTTCCCTCTCCCTCTCCCTCTCCCTCCCTCTCCCTCTCCCTCTCCCTCCATCTCCCTCCCTCCCTCCCTCCCTCCATCTCCCTCCCTCCCTCCCTCCATCTCCCTCCCTCCCTCCCTCCCTCCCCCCCCCCCCCTCTCTCTCTCTCTCTCTCTCTCTCTCTCTCTCTCTCTCTCTCTCTCTCTCTCTCTCTCTCTTTTCCTCTCCCTCTTCCTCTCTCTCTCTCTCTCCGTTCGTTCGTTTGCAAAAACACATCCCAGAATATTTCTTTTAACCAGTTTCACATTATTTCGAGTCTCTCTCTCTCTCTCTCTCTCTCTCTCTCTCTCTCTCTCTCTCTCTCTCTCTCTCTCTCTCTCTCTCTCTCTCTCTCTCTCTCTCTCTCTTTAAAAAAAAAACACAGACAGGAGGGAGTCAGGGTCAAGGCAAGGGAGAGGTAAGATAATGATGGCTGCGCTGTGAGGGTTTGGTGCTAATCCTACACCTAATCCCTCCCCATCTCGCCCGTAGCATACACTCGACTCCCTTCCTCGTTGTGTGTGTGTATGTGTGTGTTGCTTGAAAATATTACATAAGAAAATAAGGAAGCTACAAGAGGCCGTGAGACCTACACGTGGTAGTTATTAATTGAATAAAGTCTTACAATATTTGACAATGAAGTAAGAAATAACATACAACCCGGGACCTGGATCTTTCAGTATAAAACAACAACAATGTGCTGATGGAGGCAAAACAATAAGAAAGAAATAATTAATACAAAAAAATAAACAATAAAACGTGGTTTAAAATGACTTTCCTCCTCTACACTATGGCTTAAGTTCCCTCCTTTTATCACCCACCCTCCTCGCACCCTTCCTTCCTCCTTCCTCCTCACCCTTCCATCCTTCTGTCTATTTCCTGCCCACTGCCTCCCCCTAACCCCCCGTCTCGATTCACTCGTCTCCTGAGGACTCTTCTCTCTTTCTTCTCCACATTGTTTACTCTGTCGCTGTCCTTATCACACATGACACATTCTCTCTTATTGTCACTTATTTTTGCCAGTTTGAGAGAGAGAGAGGAGTCAGGTTTTGTGGGACTGTGGGAGTATAGCACCTTTGGGAAAACCTCTTAATCTCATACCCTACCATCGTCGCCTCCACCACCATCACCACCCACTCCAGTCACAGGGAAAGGATATGAAAGAAAGGCAAGAATGGAAGCTGAAAACTGAATAGGGAAAG
This sequence comes from Chionoecetes opilio, assembly GCA_016584305.1. Lineage (NCBI taxonomy): Eukaryota > Metazoa > Arthropoda > Malacostraca > Decapoda > Majidae > Chionoecetes > Chionoecetes opilio. The sequence continues at coordinate 55,334 of JACEEZ010021604.1, forward strand.
GTTGCAGAAAAGTATAAAGAGTTGCAAAATGCTGGAGGAGGAAAGAGAAGAGTTTTATGAAAATGGAATGGAACACGGAAAGACAGCGGAGTACAGAAGAGAGAAAAGGGAGGTTGAAAAAAGGATATTGAATAAAGAGAGAGAGAAAAGTCGCAGCTGACCTGATCTGACCTTCAAATCCATATCGCGTCTTGTCCTCCTCTCACTCTCTCTGTCTAATCTTGCTGAAATAATATCTATATTTACGCATATAATAAATTTCCAATATTACGTGTGTGTGAAAGAGAGAGAGAGGCGCTACGAATTTTACTAACTAGGGTAAAAAATGTGGCCTTTGGTCAATCCGTGGGGATATTTTTCCTGCTGGGGAAAAAGATGGCGGCAGGGGTGTCCGGTCGGCTTTGCTGTTTATTGTATATTGTCCAGGGTTGTGAATTTTTGTAGGCCACATTGCCTCACCGAGCCACCAGAATTATCATATTTTTGTCCAAGCTCGCTTCGCTCGCATGGACACCTATTTCAGCCAAAATCAAGTGTCATATAGGCTTGTAAAACGTTTCCACGAATGTGTGGGCAAGAAAGATACAGGCGCAAAGGAAGAAATTTGGCACAGAAAGTTATATTTAGTCTCTTAACTCATTGTCCAAGCGAGCGAAGCGAGCTTTTAGCATTTATGCTAAAATTCGTAATATATTGTGCCTGGCGATATTAGTGCAATGGAAATAAAATTTGTTCGTAGCCTTCACAACAACAGTGTTAGCGTCGCCGAGAGGCAGGCCGCTTGTGTTATAGCCTCATATAACCACTATAACTCTTGTTTCTAATGCTGTTATAGGTGTTATTTAGGGTTAGCGTGGTGTTATATACGTGGTAGGGTGTGTGTGAGGTGTTAAATATGCTATTTCAGCCGTGGGTACAGAGAGGAGGAAGAATAACAATTATGAAATACCACCACCACCACCATCAGATTGATTATCGTACAACCTTAGGTAAAATCATATAGTCAGTAAATGACTTTATAATTTTAGTAAATAACTTGTAATTTACTTTAGTAAATAACTTGGTAATTTTACTCACCCCAGTTTGAATGTCGTAGCATTGGATTTTCGATCTCGTATATTGAAAATAGACCCTAATTTACACATCTCGTATCATCGGATTCTCGTATATCGAATGCTCGTATAACGGGACCTCCCTGTATATGGTAATAATGGACGAGGACTTCGCGGTCGTTTTCAGAGACACCGACTAATTTTTTCTGGCCTAAAATAGGTGTCTTTTTCCTATGGAGATAATTTTATTTTCCAGAAACCCATTGTTTAAAAAAAAAAAAAAATAATAATTTGATCACCGAATTTTATGGTCGCCGTTTCCGTTAAAAACACTATCTCCATCAGAAAAAAACACTAAAACTTGGCTTGGAAAAATTAGTCAGGGTCTCAGATAACAGGGAAGTGATTGAATAGAACATACCAAACCTAACCTTATAGATGTTCATTGAAAACCTTAACCTTAACCACAAAGTATACCAAACCTAACCTTATAGGTTTTAATGTAACCTAACCTAACCTTAACCACAAAGTATACCTAACCTAACCTTAAAATTTTCATTAAACCTAACCTAACCTTAACCCTTTTACCTACTGAGGTTGTGGGAAGCAGGGAGAATGTAGCGCTGCTTTGTCTCTCCGCTGGCGGGCCGGTCTCATGCCTCCGAACACCCACACTCCCACCCACATCCTACACGATCCATGTCTCGGCATAAACTGATTCGAATCAAAGCCTTACAGTATAAAGATCTATTGTCTTAATTGAGAGCCTTTAATTGGCACCAGAAACTTCTCTGATTGGCTAACCTATCTTGTGTGATTATTGGCTTAAAAAAACTAAATTCGATCCTGTCATTGGCTATAAATTCGAGCCTGTGATTGGCTATCCGTCCCTGGTCCCGAGTCACTTGTCACACAGAGTTTGTCTTACTTTTTCAGTGTTGAATTAGTCCTCGTGGGAGGAGGGTGTGTCGTGTGCGCTATTAGATAACTATATATATAATTTTTGAACAATACGCGGAAGATTAGTATTGCACAGTATACTGAGCAAAAAAAAATTGAGGAAAACGTGAGTATTAAGGCCGATAGCGACCGCGAAGCTCTCATCCATTATAACCATATTTTTTTGTGATTTGCAACAAAAATGACAAAAAAACTAATTGGAACTAGCCAAATTATACCTAACATAACATAACCTATACCTAACCTAACCAAACCTATACCTAATATAACCTAATTTTTAACTAACAAAAAACAAAAAACAAAAATATTTGAGACAAACGGTTAGCAGATTAATTCAAAACACATCAAAACTCACCAGAAAAAATTGTTTCGTCCACCAAAGTGAATTCGGTGTTCATCTGGAATAATACTGATAACGTATTTCTGTATATTTTGATATATTTTGGTATGTGTTTGGGTGTATTTCGGTATTACGAGTATATTTTAATAATAAAATAGGATCACCTGAAGATCCGTCACCCCAGAATGTCCACCTGAAGATCCGTCACCCCAGAATATCCCACCTGAAGAACTGTCACCCCAACCCACAGTGAATGTAATTTATAAAATGATGATAACAAATAACAAACAACTTTGTGTTATACATCTTAAGAGAAATGCATCTTCTGAAATTCGAGAGCGGGCAAAAAAAGATCCAATTCTTATAGACTTAGTGGTAGTACATTATAGTACTTATAGACTTAGTGGTAGTACATTATAGTACTTATAGACTTAGTGGTAGTACATTATAGTACTTATAGACTTAGTGGTAGTACATTATAGTACTTATAGACTTAGTGGTAGTACATTATAGTACTTATAGACTTAGTGGTAGTACATTATAGTACTTATAGACTTAGTGGTAGTACATTATAGTACTTATAGACTTAGTATAGGGGCATATGTTGTGCATCTACGAGGTGTGATCAAAAAGTTCGGTAAATGATTTAATATTTATTAAACTGCTGACATTATTAAGTTTTGCAACTAATCACCTTCAAAGTACTCTAATTCAGCGTCCTCTTTCTTTCTTTCACAGATCTAGTGTGAGCCATTGCTGCGCAGTCAGTCATTGAGTGAAGGTATTTTTGTGGCAGCCGGCGAATTGACAAAAATGTCGAACTTTGAGCAACGGGCAAACATAAAATTTTGTTTCAAACTGAACAAGTCGGCTACAGAAACTCACAAACAGCTACAGGAAGTGTACGGAGACACAGCTGTTACAACAAGACTGTCTGTAAGTGGTTTGGGAAGTTTAAGAGAATTGGGGACAGGAGTCTTGAACGATGATGAAGAAGTGTTCGTCCATCAACTTCCCGTAACGATTGAAAACATTGCTGCTATCAAACTATTCATTCGAGGGAACAGACGTTTAACCATTCGAGAAATCGCAGAAGAAACAAACCTTTCGTTTGGATCTGTACAAACCATCCTGACAGAAGATTTGAAGATGAGGCCACATAACTAATGGTAAAATATAGGTTTGGTTCCAGGACCCCATCAATTTAAAAAAAAAAAAAAAAAAAAAAAAGACATGGTTTTCAAGCTAAAATAAACTATAACCACAACAAACACACAGCATCTATATTACCCACACTGTACAAACCTATTCTGTAGACAAGCTCTGAAGGGAAAATAGCACACACAAATAACATAATGCAACATTAATTAACATTAAACATCATAAAGCAAAAAGACGTTGTAATGTAGGGGACGCTGCGTGATACAAGAGAAGGTAGTGTAGGGGTCCCAAGGTTGGGTGCCCACACCTGCTAATTACCCCTAAAAGTCAGGCCGCGCCATATGCTTAATTCCCTTCAGGCCACGCCTTGTTAGGGGTGACCTGACTGCGGTCCCAAGGTTGGGGCCCCCCACACCTCCCAAATTTACCCCTAAAAGTCAGGCCGCGCCATATGCTTAATTCCCTTCAGGCCACGCCTTGTTAGGGGTGACCTACTGCGGTCCCAAGTTGGGGCCGCACACCTGCTAATTACCCCTAAAGTCAGGCCGCGCCATATGCTTAATTCCCTTCAGGCCACGCCTTGCTGGGGGTGACCTGACTGCGGTCCCAAGGGTTAGGGCCCCACACCTGCTAATTACCCCTAAAAGTCAGGCGGGCCATATTGCTTAATTCCCTTCAGGCCACGCCTTGCTAGGGGTGACCTGACTGCGGTCCCAAGGTTGGGGCCGCACACCTGCTAATTACCCCTAAAGGTCAGGCCGGGCCATATGCTTAATTCCCTTCAGGCCACGCCTTGCTAGGGGTGACCTGACTGCGGTCCCAAGGTTAGGGCCCCACACCTGCTAATTACCCCTAAAAGTCAGGCCGGGCCATATGCTTAATTCCCTTCAGGCCACGCCTTGCTAGGGGTGACCTGACTGCGGTCCCAAGGTTGGGGCCGCACACCTGCTAATTACCCCTAAAAGTCAGGCCGCGCCATATGCTTAATTCCCTTCAGGCCACGCCTTGCTAGGGGTGACCTGACTGCGGTCCCAAGGTTAGGGCCCCACACCTGCTAATTACCCCTAAAAGTCAGGCCGGGCCATATGCTTAATTCCCTTCAGGCCACGCCTTGCTAGGGGTGACCTGACTGCGGTCCCAAGGTTGGGGCCGCACACCTGCTAATTACCCCTAAAGGTCAGGTCAGGTCAGGTCACGGCTTGCTAGGGGTGACCTCACTGGGGTCAACCAAATCCCCCTTTGTCCAGCCTGGGAGTGGTAGGGCACGCATTTTGAACTTGATAATTTTACTCACCCCAGTTTGAATGTCGTATCATTGGATTTTCGATCTCGTATATTGAAAAAAGACCCTAATTTACACATCTCGTATCATCGGATTCTCGTATACCGAATGCTCGTATAACGGGACCTCCCTGTATATTATTGTAGCTAAAGTTTCTTTTTATTCAAGTGGAAAACCAAGTGGCATTTTTTTATGAATATTTGCCAGACTTATCGGTAATTACGACTTAACAAATGTGTACCGACTTAAAGAGGTTTGCTGTATTAAAAAATCAGGGCTTGAAAACGAAATAATTTCTCAAACGGTTCGCTCCGATCAGAAACAGTATTATTAAAGTTTCGTTTTTCGTTCGTCCTCCAAACATAACGTTCCTGAACCGGTTAGAACGAAATTAAAACCGGTTAGAACCTTATTCTCAAACCATGTAATGAATATGCTATTAGCCCTAATAAATAATAATGCCTATACATAACTACATTTTTATAAAGCCATACATTTCATGGTGCATAGTATCCAACAAAATCAAACCCTTAGATGTCGTAATAACTATATTATTATACGACTTAAATAAGGCAACATATTTACATATACAATACAGGAAGCGTAGTGTAGGAGTATGCAATCTCAGTCGTCGTAAAGACATGAATCACTAATTATTTATTAATATTATATATGGTAAAACTATATTAATTCATAATATCACCAGCCCACTAATTAAATAAACCTAATCAATGAAACAATGACTACATGTGGTACTCCAAGGACTCAAACTTAGGACACTCACACCGAAATTTGGTGCACCAAGCATTAGGCTATGAACACAGCAAAACATTTAAGCACATACTCACGATATATAATCCCTTTACGAATACTGGATATTAATCTAAGCATATTCTTAAACCAAACTGCAGTATAATAGTTTAACGATTGCATGATTGGAAGGTGTAATAAAATAAGGGAACGTGATGCATATCACGAAGACACAAATTAATAATTATATAAATTATATATTATAAAAAATAGTTATTAATAATTATATATATTATATATTATAAAAAATAGTTATTCTTCACAAATTAAATGAAAAGTGGTGCATAGGATACTATTTGAAACAAAACCACATCGTCAATTGCCAAGTGAACAAATACAGTAGACTTAATTAATGTATGTATGTAATACAGATGCATTTACTTAAATCATTTGGCTACTGGAAGTGAAAATGAATTAGTGACCAAATATGGCATGGAACGAAAAAATAACTTAACCGGTTACAGGGATTTCAAAATAGCGTTTTTGCTCCGGAACAGTAAATATGATAACGTTTTTGTTTCCGTTTTTGTTCCTAACATAATTTCGTTCGTTTCCGTTTTCGTTTTCGTTTTCGTTCCCTTAAACCGTTTCCAAGCCCTGAAGAAAATACACAGGCAGGTATTGCCTCACCAATACTCTTGTCATTGAACCGTTATTGCTTGTGCAGCAAATTAGGGTGTAAATTCAAGAAACTCAGATCATTGAAATCCTGTGTAACGAATGCTAATATGATAGAGGTGGTTGTTGTTGTTCCTTAGGCCGCCTGGTGAGTTCCTAAGATAGGCCATGGCCTAAACCAGGTTTTGCCAAACCTTGTAGTAGTAGTACATGTACGAAAGGAACCACACTTGACATGTTTGTTTGAGTTATACAGTAGTCTTATGTCTTTTAGGTCATGCCTGTGATGCTTTTGTGACGACCACCAATGTTACAGGTGTTGATGTGAAGAGCCCAAGGCTTCACCCACCCCAGGACTCTTCTCTCTGCACTCCTGCTTCCCTTCTCTTCAGGGTTGCCGGACTCATCCCTCAGGCACCAGCCTCTACCAGGGTTCCTGTAGGACCAGCTGCTACCGCAGGTGTGCTGGCATAAGTATTGCTGCAATGGAGGACGTGAGGACCTACCCTTGTGATCAGTGTGGGAAAGTGTGCTCCAGCAAGGCTAGGATTACTAGACACATCCTCACCCATACATGCAAGACAGGGCTGAGGTGTGACCCCTGTGGGAAAATGTTCAATCGTAGGTGTGATCTTAGGAACCACACGTTTAAAAGCCACACTGGGGGAGAGAAACTTTCAGTGTCAGGAGTGTGGGAAAACATTAACGTGAAAGGCAGTCTTGACCACACATGGTCACCCACACTGGTGAGAGAAACTTTGAGTGTCATGAGTGTGGGAAAACATTACCCAGAAAGGCAATCTTTAAAAATCACATGCTCACCCACACTGGTGAGAGAAACTTTCTATGTCATGAGTGTGGGAAAACATTTTCCTTCAAGAAACCCTCTTAACTCTCACATGCTCACCCACACTGGTAGAGAACTTGATGTCAGGGGTGTGGAAAACATTTACCTGCAAGAGCATCTTAACAAGCACATGCTCCCCACACTGGTGAGAGAACTTTTGTCAGGAGTGTGGGAAAATATTTAACGTGAAAAGCAGTCTTAAAATGCACATGCTCCTCCACACTGGTGAGAAAAACTTTGAGTGTCAGGAGTGTGGAAAAACATTTAACGTGAAAGGCAGTCTTGACACACACATGGTCACCCACACTGGTGAGAGAAACTTTCTGTGTCATGAGTGTGGGAAAACATTTGCCCAGAAAGGCAATCTTAACAATCACATGCTCACCCACACTGGTGAGAGAAACTTTCTATGTCAGGAGTGTGGGAAAACATTTACCCAGAAAGGCAGGCTTAACAAGCACATGCTCACCCACACTGGTGAGAGAAACTTTCTATGTCAGGAGTGTGGGAAAACATTTACCTCCAAGAGCCATCTTAACTCTCACGTGCTCTCCCACACTGGTGAGAGAAACTTTGAGTGTCAGGAGTGTGGGAAAACATTTACCCAGAAAGGCAAGCTTAAGATGCACATGCTCACCCACACTGGTGAGAGAAACTTTGAGTGTCAGGAGTGTGGGAAAACATTTACCTGCAAGAGCAGTCTTAAAATGCACATGCTCATCCACACTGGTGAGAGAAACTTTGAGTGTCAGGAGTGTGGGAAAACATTTACCTGCAAGAGCAATCTTAACTCTCACATGCTCACCCACACTGGTGAGAGAAACTTTGAGTGTCAGGAGTGTGGGAAAACATTTACCCGGAAAGGCAATCTTAACAATCACATGCTCACCCACACTGGTGAGAGAAACTTTGAGTGTCAGGAGTGTGGGAAAACATTTGCCCTGAAAGGCAATCTTAACAATCACATGCTCACCCACACTGGTGAGAGAAACTTTGAGTGTCAGGAGTGTGGGAAAACATTTACCCGGAAAGGCAAGCTTAACAAGCACATGCTCACCCACACTGGTGAGAGAAACTTTCTATGTCAGGAGTGTGAGAAAACATTTACCTCCACGAGCCATCTTAACTCTCACATGCTCACCCACACTGGTGAGAAAAACTTTGAGTGTCAGGAGTGTGGGAAAACATTTACCCAGAAAGGCAAGCTTAAGATGCACATGCTCACCCACACTGGTGAGAGAAACTTTGAGTGTCAGGAGTGTGGGAAAACATTTAACATGAAAGGCAGTCTTAACAGTCACATGCTCACCCACACTGGTGAGAGAAATTTTGAGTGTCAGGAGTGTGGGAAAACATTTAACATGAAAGGCAGTCTTAACACACACATGCTCACCCACACTGGTGAGAGAAATTTTGAGTGTCAGGAGTGTGGGAAAACATTTACCCTCAAGCACCATCTTAACAAACACATGCTCCAACACACTGGTGAGAAAAACTTTAAGTGTCAGGAGTGTGGGAAAGCATTTACCCACAAGATCAGTCTTAACAGACACATGCTCCAACACACTGGTGAAAGGAAGTAAAAGTGTGATATTTGCGGCAAGTGTTTCCTTACCAAGAGTTGTATTGCCAGGCATATCAAGACACACCTGTGAGGAGGGAGTGGCTGTGTGTGGGTTGTGCTTGTGGTGGTGGTGAGTGGCTTGGAATGGTCAATGTTACTTTTTGAAGAAATATGGGAATAAAATTTTTGTCATACTTATACCGTTATCTTTTGTATCCTTTAGTTTATTGGTGTGTATTGTGATCAATCTCCCTGCCTTGAGAATACTGGAAGGATAAAATTTTATCTGGCCTATGAAAAAATGTAAGTATTGAATTTCTGCCCAAAGCAATTTAATAAAATTCAAGTGTTTTTCCCCACCCATATTAGTGAGCTTTTTTTTTCCAGACCACAGATCCCTTTTAGATACCTTTAAACGTAATTATAAAGTGGGGGACAGATGCCCCCTCACCCTAAATGACCCACTTTGGAACCCCCAAAAAATATTAACCTAAACCTCACCAAAATCCTCCTTGCAAGACTAATGGCAGGAAAGGACTAGAATTTTACCCGGTAGGTTAGGTTCGTATTTTGTTTTGGGTGGTCTCGCTAAAACGTAGTTATCTTTGCCTTCGGTTGAGGCGGCGGGTCAAGTCCGCGGTGTTGTCAGATCACCCTGCTACCTCAAGCAGGCTCCACACCACCCTCATTCACTCGCTCTCGCTCTCAATATAGTTTTTTTTAAATATTATTTTTACTTTTTCCACACTACCACTGGGATAAAGGTCTAGGCAAGGTTTTTTTTAGGTTTCCCCTGTAGGCCTAATCCTCTCTTGGGTTAATATTAGACTGTTTGTGATTAACACTCGGGCGGCAACGTGGCACGAGCTGCCATGCCAAGTGTAATGGAAGGTAGACACTAGACAGAGTCGTTGTTTTACCATCAAATCGCAAGCCATTCATGAAACCATGCAGCTGTATTATAAAACTGTATAATTCAAAATTAGTTAATGTAACAGCTAAGAGTACTCAGAGAGTCATGAGAGAGAGGTCATCAGCCTGTGGACGGTGAATGTGACAACACTGCGGGAATCTCACGTCCCCACCCGAGGGGCCAAGATACACTGGGTGGACTGTAGGAGTTTATTGGTGAGGTTAATTTATAGGATTAAGGGGAGTCTCCGGGGCTGGGAGCCGAAAATCACATGCGGCTTTTTTCTCTTAACGCCAAAATAGTTGTGTTAGCCCTCACGTGTGCCGCACTCTTGCTGTGACACACCTCAGAAAACCAGACCCTGATAAGGGAACACTAGAGCCACTTACCAATTTTGATCTATTTTTTCTGAAATGCATAGAAATTAATTGTTTCTGAAAACATTATTTCTCCAACCGCCCACAGTTCTTGCACTATAGTCTTACTGCTTTACTCACTCTCTATTCACATGTATGCACGTAAAAGTGTGGAAGGAAATATGTTTTGAAAAAAATCTAATTTACTGCAATTTTTTATATCAAAAGCGGTGACTACCCTAGTTTTGGAGTGCATAATTTTTAACTTTTTTGAAGTGATAAGAATTTAGTTACAAAGTTTTCAAGATGGATGTCTTAGGAACAGCAGGCAACAAACCTTTCATGAGACAAACAATGCTGCCATTTTTGTTACTTCTTGTTGAAGAAACATTTAAAATCTCTGAAAAAAATACTAATTATTTATCCGATCACAATGAAACTGTCAGATTATGTGAAAATGATTTGAAAAAATGATGGCGATGCCATATTGGCACTTTGGGATACGGGGGAGAAATACAGATTTCCCCCAGAGAGCCCTTAATTAAGTTACATTAGTAATATCAACCATTACTTTTGAGGGGTCCAAGGGGAGTCGTATAGAGGAGGGAATTAAGGGGGCATCTCCCCCACTTTATAATTACGTTTTAGAGGTATCTGAAGGGATCTGTAAGAGTTTGCAGGAGAAAACACTAATAAGGTCGGGAAAGGTCTGGAATTTTACCGAATCTGGCACTCTTGGCAGAAAGCAATGTATTTTTTCAAATGCTTCAGCCCTCCCCACATTCCAAGTTTCTAAAACTATAGTAGTGATATTTCTGGCAGAAAGGGTTAAATTGTTATGCTTTGCAATGCCAGTGATTTTTAAGTTTAGTGAAATACACTATGGAAATACAGTAGAAGCTCGATATTACGGAATAATTCAGCCCAGGCCAATCCCGGCAAATCAAAATTTCCACTAAATTGAACTTCAGTTATCAGCTCCTCATACAGCTTGATATCAAGGAATTTTCCGGTAAATCCTGTTTCTGCAGTGGTCTGTATGGCCCCCAAGCCTGCCCAAACGCCTGGGTCAGCGGCCATAAGGGGAACCGCACCAAATAGTGCTACATTTAGTGGAATTTTCTGCTATTTCTAGCATTGGAAAATTGAATAAAGGCATTATAATTTTACGGCTAAATTCAGTTTTCCAGTAAATCAAGTTCCGTTAAATCAAGCTTTTATTGTATGAGTAAATCAGCCTGACTTGAGGTCATTAACTAACAACCCAGTGATTTGCAAATTGATGGTGCATTTTGCCTATTTTCTAATATTGTCATAAAACATTTCACGCAATTTGCAAATCGGCGGCATTGCAAAATTAACATAACAAGGTTAGGTCTTATCAACAACTCTCCTGCCTAGGCTGCCATGTCATTACTGTCTGATGATGATGACTTATTTATGAGGGAATTACTGGTATCTTAGTTAGAAGTAGTAGTAGTAGTAGTAGTAATAGGAGTAGCAGTAATATAAATAGTAGTAGTGGTAGTACAGTACATGGTTATAATGATAATACAGTAGTAGTAGTAGTATAGTTGTTGTTGTAGAGGTAATATACTTGATACTTGGCTGCTATGTCATTACTGTCTGATGATGACTTATTTATGAGGGAATTACTGGTATCTAATAGTAGTAGTAATAGGAGTAGCAGTAATATAAATAGTAGTAGTGGTAGTACAGTACATAGTTATAATGATAATACAGTAGTAGTAGTAGTAGTAGTAGTAGTAGTGGTATAGTTGTTGCTGTAGAGGTAATATACTTGATACTTGATGTTGTTTAGAGGATAATTCCCAAAGCCGTAGTGTTCTACCGCTGCCGCCGGTCCTAGCGTCCCTAAACTGTAGGTTCACTTGGTCCAGTTGGTAGTAGTAGTATATAGTAGTATACAGTAACAGATATAGTAGGAGGAGGAGGAATATTGTTTTCAAGTTTGCTTTTGCCATTATCATTTACAGTACCAGGAAGATTGTGGCAATGTGCTCGCTGAAGGTAGTAGTAACGTAGCAAAAACGTAGTGGGATATGTAGCAAATGGGTTGTGAAAAGGTGATGGAACGTGTTAAAAAGACAGTACAGGAGAACCTCGTTTATCCGGCACCCTCGGGGGGGAGCGCATGCCGGATAACTCATTTTGCCGTTGCTTTGAGAGTTACTCTTATGGAATCGCCCAAAATCCCAATAAATACTGTGGTTTCTGGAGGTTGTTGTTGTTGTTTTAGGGCTGCGAGGATCCCTTGGGGAACACTATGAGCCCTGGTGATGTCCTATGATGCTATCACAGGCGCGGTAGTTGACCTGTCTTCCTCAGGAAGGCACAGGTGAGGCGGATGACAGCGTGTTGCCGGGAGGGGGGAACGCCAGCCGCCGCCAGCAGGGTGGGCAGGTCAAAGGTGTTGACGTTCAGGGCGAGGAGTTGAGAGTGTAGCACTACACGGTGTGAGTGGAAGCGCGGACACTGCAGCAGAAAGTGTTCAATAGTCACCGGAAAATTCATGCACCAAGGGCAGTGGGGGTCAGGGGACAGACGGAGGCGATGCCGGTGAACTGTGAGTGTCGTGTGCCCCAGGTGGAGGCGGGTGAGAGCGACATCCAGGACACGGGACTTTTTCCGTATCCACGGCTGGGGGGAAGAGTCACTGCAGTATTGGCCCATGGAGGTGATGCGGAGGGCATCGCCGAGTGTGTTATTCCAGGTGGAGCGGCAGCCCCGGGAGATCAGACGTTTGGCCGCGGAGAGCGGCAGAGGGAAGGGTGTCGTGTTTACATCTGTCAAGGCCATCCTGGCAGCAGAATCAGCCACCTCGTTGCCTGGGATACCAGCGTGGGAGGGAACCCACTGGAAGGCGATCTCCCACCCCTCGTTGGTAAGGTGAAGGGCCCTCTGGATGTTGTGGACGAGGGACGTAGAGGATCGTGGATGGCGGGAGATGAGGAGGTGGAGTGAGGAGAGGGAGTCTGTGTAGACCACAGCCTTGCCCAACTAAATTTTTGCCGATTTTCTCAGTTTTTGAAATAATTATACCTAATTAATGCCTGGGTCGATTAGTGCCGTTGTTTTGAGGCTGCCGTTGTTTTAAATGCCGGTTAAATGAGGTTCTACTGTACAAATGTTGTTGAAAAGTGTAAATGGTTCCCAAAATGTTGTAGAAAGGTTGTCAGTTACGTAGTGAAATACGTAGTTAGGACGCACCTGGGCAGACATTCAGAGAGAGTTAAAGGCCACGGTGGTTAGCTTAACTAACTCCCTCTATTTCTACACCCCGGAGCTAGTGGGTATTCCAGTACGAGACATGGCAGTGGCGGCACATGGTCGCTATATATGGGCATCGATAGCTGATTGGCTGAGCGAGTACAATGACGTCACAGCCTCGCCAGCGAATCACATAGTATTTCTCAAAAAGTTTCAGCCAATCACAAGGCTTCCACGCTCTCAGCTGTGTTTACAAATTCCACACCACACCAAAATTAGCTATGATGCTCCACCCTTCTTCCTCCTCCTCCTCCTCCGCCTCCACCTCCTAGCTTCTCCTTCTCCTCCTCTTCCTCCTCCTAACCTTTTCTTATAGCAGTTTGGTGTACTGGTAGTAGTTACAACAGCAGAATATCAGTAGTAGTTGTAGTAGTAGCAGCAGTAATAGTAGTAGCAGCAGTAATGGTAGTAGTAGTGGTGATGAAGGAGGAGGAAGAAGGGAAGAGAAAGAAGAGAAAAATAAAGGGTAAGAGGAAGGAGGAGGAGGAGGACTATACCTTGTCTGCCGCGGAGCCGTGCGTGGTGGTGTCTGGCATCGCTAGTCGCTACCCGCCGGTGGTAAAATGCCGCCGCTCACCACGTACTCTCGGCCCATCACCCCAAAACATACTCATCACGAGCGCATGGGTTTGTTATATGGCCTAATTTCATTTGTATACTTGCCCTGTTCAGTTCTTGAGTCAAAAATCATCATATATACTCAATTTATGAGTGAATATGTATGTTGCGTCCTCTACACCACCCTATAGGCAGTCGCCGTGTTCTGACACCTTAACGTCTTTAAGTACGTCATCAATCTCCACGCAGAATACCAAAACAGCTGATGACAGTCGCTAAGTTGGTAAGCATGGACGTTAGCGTCTCTGAATGTGGCCCCTGGGCGTCCACACAAATTCGTACTACAGCTAAGTATTAATTATCCGACCTTGGGGGGACCGAAGGTAGGTCTGATAATTGGAATAGTCGGATGTTCGGATATCACAGTAACCATAAACGTAAGGACAAAATGGTATAGAACATAAAAGATGCAGCTCTTGAAGGCCGGTCCAGTGGTAAACGCGAAAGTAAAATTCATGCATAAATATAGCCACAAATCAATGTTTTCTAAAAATAAAAATAAACTAAGTAAAATAAATGGCCAAAACAAGACACAATGTGGTGGTGAAAAAAGTCGGTTGTTTGGACAAGTCGGATGTTTGGAGGTCGGATGTTGGGAATTTGGCTGTAGTTACGTATTTTTGCTACGTAAAAGTTACAAAACCGCTACCTTTATACTACGTAGAAAATACATAAGTGTGTTAGCTGGGTACGTCACTCCCGTAATGTTGCTTCTCTTGCTCTCTTCTACCGTTATTTTCATGCTCACTGCTCTTCTGAACTTGCTAACTGCATGCCTCCCCCCCTCCCGCGGCCTCGCTGCACAAGACTTTCTACTCATTCTCATCCCTATTCTGTCCATCTTCCTAATGCAAGAGTTAATCAGTATCTTTACTCTTTCATCCCTTTCACTGGTAAACTCTGGAACTCTCTTCCTGTTTCTATTTTTCCACTTTCCTATGACTTACATCTTTTCAAAAGAAGAGTAACAAGACACCTCCCGAACTAAATTGGCTCGCCCCTCTTTTTTATTTTATTCTCTTATGTCCTTCTTTATAGGGACATGAGGCAACTAAGGCGGGCTTTGTGTTTACCCATTTTTTTTGTTGTGCCCTTGGCCAGTTCCTTGTGATGTCAAAAAAAAAAAAAAAAAAAAAAAATTAATTAACGGTCAAAATACCACCAGATTATAATACTCAGACTATTAAAGGCTGGAATCCTCATCCAATCTTAAAAGTGGCTAAGCCTGTGGAAAAGGACAGACCCAGTCTTTTTGTTGTTTTGTAAATGCCAGATCACAGCAAGAACATTATTAGGCGGCTATTCACAAAGGTGCGTTGCGTCGGAGACGTGCGTCGAACTTGCCATTTGGTCGGACTGGTTTTAGGTCTAAAGACTCGAGGGTCTTTCACTGACTTAGGTTTCGAAAGTGACCATTGTTTTGTGAAATTAATTCAAAATTTTTTGCACGGTAATTTCGTCGACATACTCTGGGGTCCAAAATAAAGTCTATAACTTTTTCTGTAGTTATAATAGGTGTTAGCGAATTATTAGCAGTGAAATGAACACTAGGGGTTGTGCCGAGACGGGGGTAACATTTCAAGTGCACGCTTACCTTTCTCCCAACCAGATGCTTATTTTTTCGCGTTGCTTTCCTCTCCTTGTGTGCAGAAATTTCATCGCGTTACAGATGCGATTATATGGTCTCCCCATCGTCTCTCTTGTCTATCATGAGTATTTACCGGAAAATATCACATACCCGAATTGGAGCACTATCCGACATCACAGACCCAAGATGGTGTTGATATTCTGCAATCGCCGGGTTAGATAACCCCATAGACCAATTTATCAACTAAAATGAATGGATATACAGCTGTCTGAAGATGCTGAAGTTTCATTAGTTTGGTTTTCACCGTAAATTATTAGGGTTATGCCATACCCTAGGTTCGGGTCAATTCTAGTAGAGATAAAGAAAAATGGTTCGCCTTGTTGATCGTCAAAGGGTACATTTACACATAGAATTGGTTTCAAATACGACGACTGACTTATTGACATTCACAAAATATTGCCAAAAAAATTTGTTTTTCTATGGGAAAAGTTAGAGATATGTGAACTTTCTTCAATTTTGCAGATTTATAGTAAATACAGAGAAATATGAAAGTCATTTCTAAAATGAAATGTTAAATCGAAACCGTTCTGAGCTTAAAAATGCAACCATTTTTGGTTCTATCTCTACTAGAAGTACCCTAACAGGGAATGTGGCCTACCCCTAATTTACTGTAATGAATACCACATAATGAAAATCAGCATTCCGACAGCTGTATATCAGTTATTTTAAGTTGATAAAAATGGGTCGCTATATGGGTTAGCAACCCCGAAATTACAGAAATCAACAACCATTTGGGTCCTGGGATGTCGGGAAGTGCTCAATTCGGAGTATGTGATATTTTCCCGGTTAAATCTCTAATAATAGAAAGCAAGATGATAGGGGCAGACTCTAGACATTAATTTTATCGCATGAAATATCATAGGCTTGTAACCTATGGTTAATGGACAAAAAATAACTTGTGGAGGAATTAAAGTAGAAACATAGTTTTGGTGGACGCCCTAATGAACACCCATCATTTATAATACATTTACACAGGAAAATTAATAACAAACAGTCCCTATATTATATTGTGATAATTTTTACGGAAATATGTAGCTGATTTGATGTGTTTACAATAATATTACCCGAAACGACTGCAATCTCATCTGGCTTAACATAATCCCAAAGTTGCTGGAACCACCAGACACTATGTAATGGTCCTATCTACGCACAACACTGGCGATGCAATCAGGGGCGCCTAGCTCTATATACGGGGTGTATCAGCGGGTATCAATCCACTCAGCACCAGCTCAGCGAAGCCACAACCACCCGGACCACCATCAGCACAACACGTGAGTGCCCTCAGGGGGTTAAACCCACCACTCAGCTTCAGCTACAGGCTCGCTCAGCTCAGCTCAGTATTCAGCTCAGCTCTAGCTCATGCTCAGCACAGCACAAGCTCAGCTCAGCTCAGCTCAGCGTCAGCTCACTCAGCTCAGCGTCATCGTCAGCATCGCTCAGCTCAGCTCAACTCAGCTTCAGCTCCCTCAGACATCAGCTCCGCTCAGACTCAGCTCAGCTCAGCACCACAGACCACCATCACCACCATCAGCACACAGCGGGGGATCACCTCAGTGGTTAAACCACCCCACTCAGCTCAGCTCAGCTCGCCTCAGCTCAGTCTCAGCTCAGCTCAGCTCATGCTCAGACTAATCTCAAGCTCACTCAAGCTCAGCTCCGCATCACACAGCTCAGCTCAGCTCAGCTCAGCTCAGCTCAGCTCAACTCAGCTAGCTAAAAAACTCACAGCAGAAACTCAGCATCAGCTCAGGCTAGCTCAGCTCGCTCGCTCAGCCAGCTCAGTCATCATCGAAGCTCACCTCAGCTCAGCTCCCTCAACGTCAGCTCTCAGCTCATCTCGCTCAGCTCCAGACCGCGAATCGAAAAGGGTTTTGGTGTACCGACACGAGGTACAAAAATGAAAAAAGGGAAGACTCTCCGCGCGTGTGTTCGCGCCAAACAAAAGGCTGGCCAAGAGATAGAGAAAACCGTGTATTTTCCCTTACCTCCCCTTTCTTGCCGTGACCTCACTAGGAACCAGGCAAGTGGTATAAAATAAATTGCCGGAACCATCAATATCTTAAACTGATTACAGGAACTGATAGGGTGACGGCAAACATTGTGCTCATTTAATTACTAGCATAGCTGATGGAGGTATGGTAGTTAAAGTACGTTAACTCTCACCAAGCTCAATGTAACCTTTTTGTCAATCGTATATCACAGGTATTCACCCATTTGTCGCCTTGCAATTGCATGGCTTTAGCCCCCCCCCCCCCCCCCCAAAAAAAAAAAATTCTGGTTTCCTCAGAAAATCCCATCAAGCTCCCTCGCCAAAAGGATACACAGTAGCCATAATGTATAACCCAAAAAAAAATAGTAACATGTCCAAAACACCAAATCATGACTCCTCTCCTTTTAAATTCACAACTAGGGTCTTCTATCCACCCACAACAAAAATACTTAAAGTTGGTCCTTACAATTCTCAAATGACTTTGAAAAAAACAATAAATTAGTAGTTAATGGCGTTCTTCAATTTCTTCACCTCCCTCCACAAGAGCATTTTAGACCGTTTGGGGATACATAATCAATGTAATACTTACTCCACCTTCTCACTTCATCTCTTATTTACTTAGCACGAAGCCATATAGAGTCGCGCTGGACGCCTCCCTCTAGTCTGTCATGGATTTATTCCCTTTTTACCCCACTAAACCTGGGCATAGGCAGCGTAGGTAGATCTCACGAACTGGAAATTTCTCCAAATCCCCTTCCGTAACTTGGGATAGGAGGCTCGCCTCCTTATTGAGAAGCATACACTCCTGTCGTGCAATCGCCCAACGAGGTCAAAGCTCAGAGTGCCCAAGTAGGACAAAAATCCTCGGGGTCTACCGACTCCTTTGCGGTCTAGTGTATATGTAATCGTATGTACACCCTCAGGGAGGTACATTCGTCCTACCCGTTACAGTTGGTCTAGGGGACTCCTCGTCCAAATACCTCTTTACTCTAGAGGATGACTTTTGTACCGATCTTGTCTTAAGCCTTCCTCTGCGTATCCTCCTCACTGCCTCCTCTCTCTAGTGGTGGTTGGTCAAGTTTCCGTCCTCACTATGTATTACTACTTCTGCTGGCTCCACGAGCCAGCCAGCTTGCCTGAGATATTGCTTAATTTGTGCTACGGACCCGCGGTCTCCTGTACGACGTACAAAACCTTTAGATAGTCAATATATTTTCTAACCATATGCACCCCAAACATCTCTCAATACTTCCACTATTTTGTACGGTCCACCACTTCACCGATAGGTTTCTGTTGGTGCCCGGCTCAAAGTTTCTCTTTTCCACCCACAGCCAATTAGTCTTTTTCTCCAACCTCAGGTCGTTTTTCCTTTATATCACATTAGCTATTCTCCCGCACATTTTAGCTAAAACCGGTCTTTCCAAATTTGTATTCTCTATAAATGATTTTTGTGTGCCACTGGCTGTTTCCATCCTCTGCAAATCAATTTGTGATAGCTTCACACGATCAACCTTGGAGTGTATCTGGAACCGAAAAGCTAGACAACAGGTTGGTTACGCCATTGTCTCACATGCACTGCACTATTCAGCACTACTTTTTGGGTTCTAACGATGATACCTTGGCCATCTATATGAGGATAACCCTTGCACGAGGTTTGAGAGAATTGTTTTCATTAGTTGTGCATCCGGTATCAGAGTCATCCTATTACCTTGTGGATGGTAGGGCGTGTGTATCCTAACTGTATTTCAACATGGAAACACACAAATTCTTTAAATTGCTGACCGTAATTCCTTCGCATTATCTAACAACAATGTATGTTTTAAGCTCCAAAACACATATATTCCCTAAAATTCTAACATACTGTCCTCGGTACATCCTAGTTCTTATTTTCTAAAACACAGTAAACCTACTATCATGACTATTAGTAGTTATACATGCGGTATCCGTGGTCCCGGCTCCCATGTCGGTTATTTGATGCTGTATCCTCTCTTAATAGGTTTACTTACCTGACGGGTAAATTCTTGCCATTGTGTGTTGTCGTCCCACGACTACTCCTATATGCTGTTGACAGTTATAACCGTTCCTCACATATTTCTCTGCACATCCCTTTATGTCAAAGTTGGCCAAACTACAAATATCCGTACTGCTTTACTTAGTTGACTTCCTACGGCCCTAAATGACCTTGATATCCTTTTATGAGTTCGTAGTTTCCACGGCCCGCCTATGCTTATTCATTTCACTAGGCGAAACCAATAAGTAGTGTCACTGTTGATCTAACTGCTGTTTATTTATACGTATAACTCCTTCTCTATCACAGATTGGCATCTCAAGTACTATCTGGGGGTATTTAGATCTGTATTCTGCCTCTAGATACTCTATCCATTTCGCTCCATCGGAGGGGACTCTCGTTGCATTTCTTGTATTTCATTCTTGTAGTTTTAATCTACCACCTGCTCCTTCTACTTGACAATGAATGATTCTTACGGTCTAACTAAGCTGGTCTGCTACAGTGTTCTTTTTTCGCACTGCTTTTATCTCTAATTTTGATACCTGATAGTGCTCTCATCTCAGAGTCCATCGTTCATCCTAGGGACTTTGATTCCTTGTTTAAAGACGGACACATAGCGGGTTGGTGGTCTGTTCTGATGATCACCTGGGTGTCCCCAACAGCAATGATGCAACTGTCCTGCAGGCTAAAAAATATACCTGGGGCTTCCTATCTGTTGCTGATAAATCGCGTTTCAACTTGTTTAAATTATTGTTTTGTGAAATGAGAGAGAGTAACCTTGACTTTGCCCTGTTCATTAGACGCAATCTACTGCTACCCTACATGGTTTGACTAACGCGGTATCCAACACAAAAGGTTTATGATATTGTCCTTAGTTTAGATGGGAGCACTAGTCGTTATGTTTCTTGTATCTGAAAATGCCTTCTGGCTTATCCTCTACCGGTGCGATGGTTTTCTTTCTTAATCAGATTAGTGATCGGCCCGATATCTTAGCGAATACGCCTCGATGTACTTACTATGAGAGACCTAAACATATCCCGGAAACGTGCTGTTTTCCTTGTATTGAGTGGGGGTTTTCATTTCTCTACGCTTCTATGTTGTCTGGGTTGGGCTGTAACCTCCCTTGTCACTACGGGTCCTAGAAACTAACTTTTCTTTGCCCTATTTTACATTTGGTCAAATTTAGTTTTGACTCTCCAAATTTTAGGTCCAGATGTTCATATAACTATCGTCCTTTCCAACAAGACCTTGTAACTGGTGCCATCAGGATATGTATCCAATAATTTTTAGCCGTTCCTTTCAGTAAGGGTTAAAACCCGTGGGCTAATTTGCGAGAGAAAATTGCCGCACGCAATTCAAGCCCAAAGGGAAGTCTTTTGGAACCTATATAAGGTATTCCTTCCTAAAAGTTGTTAGATCTCTACTACTCTCATCCAACAGTATTTGATTTAATATGCATCTTTTCATATCTAGGGTTTCATAGCCCATTCCATAGCCCTCTACAGACTCTACAACCATCTCCAATTTGGGTAGGGGTGTATATCAGTGGCATAAATGTTGATTCACTTTTTCCTATAAATCCAGACACATCCTTTTTTCCCATTCGGCTTTTTAACCATACTATAGACTTACCACGCAGGCTTGTGGAATTTTTCTATTATGTCCTTCTCTTCCATGTCTCTCAACATTTTAGCTATTAATTCCTTAGCTTTCTCCATACCTATATGTGACTCCCTCTACACGTTTTGGATCTAACACCTGAATATGAGCTGTTCAGGTTTTCATGGTTCCTAGTTCTCCTGCATCGCAGATAAATAATTTATTGTGTTGTGTTATTATCAAGCGAAAAGATGGTGTCTCCTCCTGCCACTAGTGCTTCCGAGTCTCCCTTTTCCAAAATAACCGTATTACTGTTCCTGTCGAGTACCAACTACAGGCTTTGCTAGCAATACACTTGTCTGGTAACATACGTTACTCAGTCCTAGTGGTGAGAGCAGCGTGTTCCTGCCCCGTAACTTGCTGCATCTTTGTAATTTCTTCTGAGTTTCCTACTGGTGAACCTGAGCCTTAAAACTTGTAACCAGAACGTAACTTCACGTCCATTACTGTATTATTATTGGGTAGAAAGATGGTCCTTTTCTTTAGTAAACGCTGGACACACAGGGCTATATTTTCACTTTGTCTTTTCTAGTATCCCACCCAGAGACTGGTCCACCTCTAACCGCAAGAAAATCGTCCGACTGTTATTGGCTAACCATTGCAGTTCTTTTCTGTCTGTCGGTACACGCTTTATCTGTATTGCTATAATGAGCAGCTTTGATTTAGGCACTTCACCGTTGCACTCCACGCTCTTACATGCTCTTTCTGCTGACGTATAAAGGTGTTCAACAAAATTCCAGGGTAAGTTAGGTTAGCCCCACGATGACTTTTTTTTGGTTGTAATTTATAGGTCATAATTCTTCTAGTCCTATTATATTCATACCCGACCAGTCTTGGTTGGATACAAACTGAGTCTATGGCACTACTAAGATACATTTAAAAACAAACAAAACTTCGTGTTGTTCTATCTGCTCCTGAGTAATTGTTTTTTACTTTACACTTGACGCTAAGAGTTCTCAACTCCTTGCCATTTATGCCGGTCCAAGACTAGGGATGTTACTGTTTGGTTCTGTATTTTCATTATAATTTTAAACTGCGTCTTCTTTATAAGTGAAGTTTTCGCTTCCTGTGTCTAATAAAAACTTCCGGACGGTTGTCTTATGGCTAAGTGGATTATTGGGTATGCGAGTTTAACTAGTCACCTGGAGAACACTTTTCCTCCCAGTACACAAACTCGCTGCCTCTCCTACATCCTACTCTCACACAAATCAAACAAGCGTTTGACTAAACCTGGCTTCCTGTCGACATCTGGCGGCCGAGTGGATTGTTTCATTTTACAGTAGGGGAGCAAAACGCTGGGAATTCCTTCTGCTTGAATCTAAACTGGTAGCTTCTGTCTTATACCTACTCTGCCAAATCTTGTAATTTTTCCTCTCCTTCCGTCCATCTGTGCTCGCATGTTCTCATTACTCTACTGACTTGTGGCGTTGACAGTTTCCGGTGACATGTTCCTGCTTATTGAGAATACTCTGTGGAGCGGGTGTTATCTCTGAACAGCTGCAGTCTTTCCTGTTTGACCGCGTATATTCTTGTGTGATCTCTTCCGATGGTCAAGGCCCGCGTCGTCTCAGTCCTCCACTCTCTCTGGATGAATTTCTCACTTGGGATTTGTTCATCCATGAAAAACTACTACTATCTCCCTACGTGGTTTGCTGTGGTAATCCTGTCGACAGTGTTTGGTTTTTTATGGTCCATGATCCCGTACGGGAATGTTCTCCCTGAATGTTTTTTACTTTGCTTGCAATATGGCGTATTTACATTTGAGTTTAGTTGCGAACTCTTGAGATCTATCCAGCCATGCCATACTTGACTGTCCAAATGCTGTTAGGATTCTTTCAACATTATTGGTCGCTATTCTTCATATACCAATAAGTTAGTGTGTACCACATGGAATCTAGAGAATTGTGACCTGACCGTAGGCAATTCGTAGGTAGTGAAGCTAACCTATTGTTCCACTCGTTGCATACGGACTCCTCTATTCTCTCCTCCAATCCCGCTAACACTTCTAACTTGGGAAAAGAAAAACTGTCAACCTTCCTCGGCTTTGATTCCCGTGCAACACTGATGTTCATCGTGTCGTTATCTCTAGCTTTTATACCAATGCCTCCTGTCTCCTGCATTCCTCTCCCCTCCCTTATCTCTCAACAAATACTCACGACCGATTGTTCGTCTTTCACAACATATCTGTTCTAATATGATCAATCCTATTTACCGCACCGTATTGTTACTTGACTGGTATCGGTCTTCCTTGGGTTCACTACTTCCTTCCTTCCTATCTCCAAGACCTCGGCTCCATTCTCCCAAAAATTAATCAAGAATGTCCCCCCCTCCATCTTGGGAGAATTTTTTGTTTTATAGATGCTGAACTATTACTAGTTCTAGTGTTGGGCTTTTTTTTAAGTGGCTAGTACGCACGACAACCTGCAGAAGTTGCTTACTTAGCCGGGTGGCGTCTATAACGTCCTCAGCCGACCATACCCTTATTATTTCTAAGAGTGGAGTAAAGGCCACGGCGCCCTCCTAAGGCCTCACTGCAGCCCAGCCGTATATATTGTGCATGTGAACATTTACACTGAGTTTCTCATATATAAAGCTCCTGCCCGTCCCTTTTAAGTGCACTCCATGCGTGCGCTACATTCTTGTGGGCATATGTTTGGCGTTAAAGCTAATTTCCTTATACGAGTTAGTTCATTTGTTCACGTTTGTTTATTTATGCGCTTTAGCTATTTTATACTTAGTTATTATAAATTTCTTGCTCACCTCCTAGTCAAGTAATGGTCTGTTTTATGATCCTGTGTTGTCTGATCATCAATCCTTATCTACGACAGCGAACAAACGTTGCCTGTAATCGGTTTCTACTACCTTTCATAATATCTTCCCTATGTCTCACCACCTTACTGCTTTTTTGATTTCATTCCTGCCTAAACATAGATGACTAACGCAAATTCTTTCTGCAAGATTCCGTTAACGAAGTCATATCATCTTGAAAAAAGTTCTAAGGGCTATGCCGTTCCTGGCGCTCTAATAAGCATCTACTGTTAATTTAGGATCATCTAATTCCACGGTCTGAGGACGCATACTCATAGTCAGGTCCCCACTAGCGCTAAACCCTTTACATGGATGTGAATCGACTGGACACTGGGCACTTGAAAATAACGAAGAATTAGTTAGCACGTGGGTAAAGCTCGCGTCCACACTAGAGTCAAAGCCCCCGGGCGATGCCCAGTTCGACCCGGCAAAAGCCCGCGGGCAACACCGAGAACTGTTTTGTCCAACACAGGCAGATCCTGCCTGGCCCAGTCAGAGCGGGCCTGGATATGCGCCAGGCAGTGTACGACAACAGTGCGCTCGCGAGGGGAAGGACGCGTAAAGCACTAAACTGTTGCAGGTGCACCATAATCTTGGCTAGGTGCCTGAAAAAGAAAAAGGACAAAGTGGAGAAAAGAAGTGGTGCAAAGCCTGCTAAGTAAAAGAAAGGACATTGGGAGAGTCGATGTTACAATTTTTTCCGATTGCAAGATAGGAATATGCGTGACTCCATAAACTATAGTCAGATTGCCCCAAGTACATTCGTATAAGAAAACCTCCTTTCGCAAGTAGCACCATGTATAGAAAAAGCAGATACAGAATGAGGTGACAAGCATAACGCTTTCTGACTTCTCTTATTTTTCCTCAGTTCCCGTTGTGTTGGTTGCGGAATGGTGTCTATATTTCTTTCTACGCTCATCACACTTGTCACGGACACACCTACAATCTTGCATTTCCTTTTCTAGTACGCCTCCGCAAACCCCCCCCCTGGAAAGCAGCCATTTTTTTTTTGTCTGTCTGTAATGATTTCCCATTGTTTCACTTTCCATAGGCACCGTGTTTGCCGATAAAATTCAATTACGGTGAAGGAATCGCATAGCCTTGGACCACTGATTCTTGCTGGGAAACGGAGGGGTGAGACATGATAGTTGCTGATGTATAGCGTATTTAGTAATTCCTGACAAACTGCAATCATGGCTGCCACGTCCGACATGCACCCTCGTCTTCTGGCAGCGACGCACGTCCGGGCGTGCCTGGTGAAATCGCTCACCTGCCATCACAAGCATTGTTAACTAATTTGTGTTGTTCCGCGGCACAAGCGGGAGACACCGGTCAACAGCAAACTGCTCCGCTTGTGCCCGCGGGCATGCCCGTAATAGTGTGGCGGAGCTTAAAGGGGAGAGCCTGACAATGGAATTCCTAAGCTGCTTCCACCAACCTTTTAAGCTGCCCCCCCTTTTTGTAGCGGAGATGTGTTATCTTGAAGGGCTCCAAACCTGGCGATTAAAAAATGCTGCACACACAAAACACATAATGTTGTAAGAAAAAGTATTGAAGATTTCGACGGAATTAGTTAGGAAACTGGGACTGTATTAAACGACTCGTGAACAGGGTATTTCGTATGAAGTGATCACTGTGGATATACCAGGTCGTTCACATCCCCACTCTAAGGTTTCACACAAAATCACTAAACAATAATTAATACCGATCACGACGCGATTCTCACTCTTGGCTTAACATAATCCCAAAGTTTCACTAACCCCAGTCACTAGTAATGTACCTATCTGACCACACAAACACTGGGCGATGATCATGGCACTAGCTCTATAGTGAGCCCCTGGTGTATCTCGGGTTCTTCCCACCAGCACACAGCTCAGCCACACACACACCACCATCAGCACACCAACTGGGTCCCAGAAAAATGTTAAACCACCCAGCTCAGCTCCAGCTCGAGCTCAGCTCACTCAGCTCAGCATACATCTCCGCTCAGCGCAGCTCAGCTCGATCTCAGGCTCACTCAATCTCAGCTCAGCTCATCTCAAGACGCAGCTCAGCTCCCGAAACACCCTTCGAAAATTGGTTTGTACGACACGACTCTCCCGCGCGTGTGTTTCGCAGGACGATAAAGCTGGGCCATAGAGAGTAGAGAGAAACCGTGTATTTTCCCTTACCTCGCCTTCTTACCGTGACCCTCACTACGGCCGCGGGTATAAAATATTGCCTGAACCTATAGCTTAACTGATTAAGGACTGAGATTAGACTAAAACTGTGAGAATTTATTACTACGCGGGTTAGATAACAGTAAGCGCCCCGATGCAGTATGTCGCCAGGACGCCATATCTTAACAATTATAGCATTCCTAAATACTACAATTTTATGTGCCACTTGAAAGATAGATACACCATTAGTTTATTCATACTTGTATAATGCTAGACCCTGTTTCAGCTTTGTATCTGTGCAGGTCATAGAAACCCGGGTTTTCAAATTATCGTTCGCTAACGCGTTGTTTTCATTCGACGACGACGGCGGTACGACACTGCGGTAAATCACACTAATGGCCGACTCTACTGTTGGTATACCACTATAGTAGATATTATTTTGTAATTTGTTCTTTTACCATACTGTTACTATGACACAGATGAAGACACAAAAATGACACAGTTCTCTAGATAGCCCCTTCTAACTGAATATCCTGAATCATGGAATGAGAAGAAATGTAAGTAATTAACAGCCACCCAACACACGGTCTATTAACAAAAACAAAAGTTGTCCCTGGCGACTTCCTAATAACAGTGAAGTCGCCACCTGCAGTGAAGTCGCCAGGCGCGCAAATATATGAATTATAGCATACACTAACTGATTTTTTATGTGCACTGGAAGAGTGTTACACTGTATTATATAACATGGCATGTATAAGTTTAGCCTGTTTCAGCGTTGTTTTTAATGCTTTGTTCTGCAAATATGACTGTTGCGCATTTTGCTTGCTCACATTTTTCTCCCTTCGCACGATGAAGACAGCAGCTGATCATCTTTCGGCGACCAGGAACAGTCTTAGCAGATCTGTTACAAACTTGAATAGAATTTATTTTCACGTATGTGCAGAGGAATTTTATATATCCAGCATCCTTTCTCAGCTAATATAATATAGAGACTTTTTTACTGTTCCCTCTAATTTCCCTGATTCCCCATAAATGTGGCGACATACAACTGTTAGGAAGGATAAATACTAAGCTGGCTACTTTACTGTAGTTTAGGTATGGTGAGTCCGCCACTGGGGGACGGTTTTCATTTTTGTCAGTTGTTTCATTTATAAGCCCTACTATGGACGCAGATGATATCACAAAATGATACACATGACGAGCGTTTTCGCTAAATAGACCCTTCTAAACTTTCCCTGAAAATCTATGGATGTAGAAATGTAAAGTATTAACGCCACCACACGTCTGTACATAACAGAACTTAGACATGGCTGGACGCTTCACTGTTTATCTAACGGTAAATTATCTACGTAGCTATATCGTATGATGTGTTACTTTAGCTCTCACCCACCCATGTACACTTTTCGTCATCGTGAGTCAAGATTAAGCCCATTTTCTCGCATATACCAAATACTATATAAATAATAACCAGGTTATCATACGCTACTCCATAACTATAGTCCAATAAGAATAACATGTGGAGGTGAAGACAAAAACGAAACTTTCCTACCGTAGACTAACCAGTAAAGTCGCCAGGAAAACACTTTTGTTTTCTGTTACAGAGCGTGGGGTTGAAGCGTTAATAGTTGAACATTATCTGACCATCACATGGTTTCAGAGAAAAGTTAGAAGGGGCTATCTGGAGAGTCTGATGTCGATTTTTGTGTCTTCATCTGTGTCATATTAGGGCTATAACATTTAACAAATTAACAAAGTATCTGTCAAAGTGGCTACCACAGGTGAGAGTCGCCAACCATAGTGATTTTAATTACTGAGGTGTCGTACCGCTGTCCCGTCCTCGCACCGAAAAAAAAACTTTGCGTAGCGAAGATTTGAAAACCGAAATCTATCGCTTCAGATACAAAGCATAAAAACAAGGCGCTGAACAGGGTGCGGATTATACATGTCGATTATATAAAACTACTGTTTAATCATTCTCATTGTTCACAATCGAAATCGGATAGTGATGCTATAATTCGTATATTTGGCGCCCTGTCGACTTCGGGCTGCAGGTGGCGACTTTTACTTTTATCTGATGTAAGTGCATTTCTACAGCATTTCATACCTCAATACGAGTCTCTGGGTGTTGTTAACGTCCTGCCACCTTTGGCAACCGTGCATCTGCAGTGGCTGAGAGTGTGCCTGTGGCACAAATATAAAGCAATGTAGAGATGGCTAGGTGTTTTTGTATGAGGTCTTGGGAGTAAAAGATTGCGGTGGGAATGTAAAGAGGAGATGTATAGGAGGGTAGTGTGATAGGAAGGAACTTATATCTATAGTATATCCTGCACTGTTGTGCCCTTCTCTCCCCACCTTTGGCAGAGAGAATAAAGCACGCAGAGAGGCAAGAAGTGAAGATGTATGTTAAGTATACGACCTCGTAGCTTGACAAGAGTACTAAAAAGCGCTAATAAAGCAAAAAGGTCCCGCAAGAAGAAGAAAAGAAGCAACACTGCTGATGGAGCTGTGTATAGGCATCCAGACGTGGCTCGTGTTGATGTCAGTCTGCACTGTAAAAATATGCTGTTCTTTCTTGGTTTGTGACCAGTAAATTGTAATCTTGAATGTTTGAGAGTGAGTGTTTTGTGTGTATAAGGATGGAAGTCAATACTGTGTCAGGGTGAATAGTCCCTGTGGTTAAGGTGTACTTATTGGTATTGTGTGTGATGTGTGTTGTGTGAGGCAGTCAGCCAGTACAGTTTTTGAGGAATAATAGTACCGTGTGGGCAGGCAGTGCGAAGCCTTCTGTATGGATACAAGCGCTGGGACACGTCTAATAAAAAAATACGTTTTACTTTAAATGATGACTTTACACTATTCCATGTGTGAGTACTATATAACTGAGCAAACTGTTTACTTCTTCTACTTCTTCTTCTTGTGAGCCTTGGTCGCTTAGTATCGCTTTCATAGGTCCTCTTCCACTTCGTCTCCTTCGTTAACAAGACTTGTATAAGGTCTATCCCCTGTTTATTTCCCTTGGGAAGGACATTTTGATCACTTTTGTTCAATCCTTTGATTACATCCCTAATTCATTGTCTATTTTGTGTTCTGATCTCCCAACACTGCGTTAGAACACTTTGGTGAAGAGTTTAACAAATACTTCAGTTTCCTTTCTGTCCCGCATACAGCCCTAACAACCGGGGGAGGTACACAGGGCCCCTTCTTTCTGCTCTAGTCTCCTGTCCACGTCCTCTCTGCCTAGGACTGTTACTATTGAATAGTGCTAATAATCTTTTTCCCCCTCTGACTCCTATACTTGTTGCATTCCCGAAGTGACAAATGTTCTACAGTTATTTCTTTCTCCGGAAAAAAGGTAAAAATGGGATTAGTGACAATGACTTTTTTATTAAACGACTCGTTAACAGGGTTTCTGTATAAGTATCACTGTGATGATACCAGTATTCACATCCCCACTCTAAGGTTTCACCAAAATCACTAAACAATAATAATACCCGACACGACGCGATTCTCACTCTGGCTTAACATAATCCCAAAAGTTCCTAACCACCGTCACTAGGTAATGTACCTATCTACACACAAACACTGGCGATGAATCATGGCCTTAGCTCTATATACTGGTGTATCAGCGGGTCATCCACTCAGCACAGCTCAGCCACACACCACCACCACCATCAGCACACACGTGGGTCCCTCAGGGGTTAAACCACCCACTCAGCTCAGCTCAGCTCAGCTCAGCTCAGCTCAGCTCAGCTCAGCTCAGCTCAGCTCAGCTCAGCTCAGCTCAGCTCAGCTCAGCTCAGCTCAGCTCAGCTCAGCTCAGCTCCAGAACCCTTCGAAAAGGGTTGTACGACACGACTCTCCGCGCGTGTGTTCGCGACAAAGGCTGGCCAGAGAGAGAGAGAAAACCGTGTATTTTCCCTTACCTCGCCTTCTTGCCGTGACCTCACTAGCGACCGCGGGTATAAAATATTGCCGGAACCTATATCTTAACTGATTAAGGACTGAGGAGTGAACGAAAACTGTGAGAATTTAATTACTACCGTAGATAACAGTAAAGTCGCCACCTGCAGTGATGTCGCCAGGCGCCATATATTACGAATTATAGCATTACTACAGATTTTTATGTGCCACTGAAGATGATACACAGTAGTTTATATCATGACTGTATAATCTACCCTGTTTCAGCTTTGTAGCTGCAGGTATAAACGGTTTCAAATTTCGCTACGCATTTTTTTCAGGCGACGACGACGGCGGTACGACACTCGGTAAATAAACACTAGATGGCGACTCTACTGTTGGTAGCCACTTTGTAGATATTTTTGTAATTTGTTCATTTATAGCCATACATGTACTATGACACAGATGAAGACACAAAATGACACAGATTCTCTAGATAGCCCCTTCTAACTTTCCTGAAATCATGGATGTAGAAATGTAAGTATTAACGCCACCACACGTCTGTAAACAAAAAACAAAAGTTGTCCTGGCGACTTACCGTAGATAACAGTGAAGTCGCCACCTGCAGTGAAGTCGCCAGGCGCCAAATATTATGAATTATAGCATCACTACTGATTTTTATGTGCCACTGAAGATGTTACACTGTAGTTTATAACATGGCTGTATAATCTACCCTGTTTCAGCGTTGTTTTATGCTTTGTATCTGCAAATATAACTGTTGCGCATTTTGCTTCTCACATTTTTCTTCGCGCGATGACAGACAGCAGCTGATCACCTTTCGGGCGACAGGACACAGTCTTGCCAGATCTTTCAAACTTGAATAGAATTTATTTTCACGTTGGCAGAGGAAATTTTATATATCCAAGCATCTTCTGCAGCTAATATATATAGAGACTTGTTTTACTTTACCTCTAATTTCCCTGAATTCCCCAGAGTGGCGACTCAACTGTTGGGGATAAAATACTAGCTGGCGACTTTACTGTAGTAGGTATAGTGAGGTCGCCACTCGGTTTTATTTTTGTCATTTGTTCATTTATAGCCCTAATATGACGCAGATGAAGACACAAAATGACACAGACTTTCCAGATAGACCCTTCTAACTTTCCTGAAATCATGGATGTAGAAATGTAAGTATTAACGCCACCACACGTCTGTACATAACAAAGAAACTTAGAACTGGCGACTTCACTGTTATCTACGGTAACTTATCTACGGTAGCTATATCATATATGTGTTACTTTACTCTCACCACTCAATGTAAACTTTTCGTCAATCGTGAGTCAGGATTAACCCATTTTCTCGCATTACAATACTATTATAATAACCATTATCTAGCTACTATTACTATATTCAATAGATAAGGGGAGGAGACGAAACTTTCCTACCGTAGATAACAGTAAAGTCGCCAGGACAACTTTTTTTTCTGTTTACAGACGTGTGGTGGCGTTAATAGTTACATTTCTACATCCATGATTTCAGGAAAGTTAGAAGGGGCTATCTGGAGAGTCTGTGTCATTTTGTGTCTTCATCTGTGTCATATTAGGGCTATAAATGAACAAATTACAAAAATATCTACAAAGTGGCTACCAACAGTAGAGTCGCCACCTAGTGTTTAATTACTGAGTGTCGTACCGCTGTCGTCGTCGCCCGAAAAAAAAATGCGTAGCGAAATTTGAAACCGTCTATACTTGCAGATACAAAGCATAAAACAACGCTGAAACAGGGTAGATTATACAGTCATGATATAAACTACTGTGTATCATCTTCAGTGGCACATACAAATCAGTAGTGATGCTATAATTCGTAATATTTGGCGCCTGGCGACTTCACTGCAGGTGGCGACTTTACTGTTATCTATGGTAGTGCATTTCTACAGCATTTCATACCTCAATCGAGCTCTTTTACGTCCGCCACATTTGGCAACCGTGCATCTGGCAGTGGCTGAGTGGCTGTGGCAGCAAATAGAAAGCAAATTGTAGAGATAACTAAGGTGTTTTTGAAGAAGGCTTGGGAGGAAAGATTGCGTGGGAATGTAGAAGATGTCTAGGAGGGTAGGTGATAGGAGGGACTTATATCTATGTATATACTGCCCTGTTGTGCCCTTCTCTCCCCACAGGTGGCAGAGAAAGAAAGGCACGCAGAGAGGCAAGAAGGAAGATGTATGTTAAGTTCGACCTCGAGCTTGACAGAGGACCTAAAAAGCGATAATAAGCAAAAAAGGTCACAAGAAGAA
Organism: Chionoecetes opilio; assembly: GCA_016584305.1. Taxonomy (NCBI): domain Eukaryota; kingdom Metazoa; phylum Arthropoda; class Malacostraca; order Decapoda; family Majidae; genus Chionoecetes; species Chionoecetes opilio. The sequence continues at coordinate 87,608 of JACEEZ010021604.1, forward strand.
GAAGAAGAAGGCAACACTGCTGTGGAGCTGTTATGGCGCCAAGACGTGGCTCGTGTTGATGTCAGTCTGCACGGTAAATATACTGTTCTTTCTTGTTTGTGAGCCATTAAATTGTATCTTGAGATGTTTGAGAGTGAGTGTGTTGTGTGTAGGAAGGAGGGAAGCAATACTAGGTGCAGGGGTGATGTCTGTGTGAGGTGTACTGATTGGTATTGTGTGTGTGTGTGTGTGTGTGAAGGCAGTCAGCCAGTACAGTGTTGAGGAATAATAGTACCGTGGCAGGGCAGTGGCAAAGCCGTCTGTATGTAAAAGCCTGGGCCGTCATAATAAAAAAATACTTAAGTGTAAGGAGGACTTACACTAGTTCCTGTGCTGGAGTACTTTACTGAGCAAACTGGTTCTTCTTCTTCTTCTTCTTCTTGTGACCTTAGTCGCTTAGTATCGCTTCATAGGTCCTCTTCCACTTCGTCTCCTTCGTTAACAAGACTTGTTAACTCTTCCCCTGTTTATTTCACCTGGGAAAGACATTTTGATCAGTTTTCAATCCTTTGATTATCATCCTAATTCATTGTCTATTTTGTGTTCTGATCTCCCAACACTGCGTTAGGAACACTTTGGTGAGGTTTACAATACTTTCAGTTTCCTTTCTGTCCCCATACAGCCCTAACACCGTACACAGGGCCCCGTCTTTCTGCTCTAGTCTCCTGTCCCACTCCTCTCTGCCTAGGACTGTTACTATTGATGCTATAAGCTTTTCCCTCTGACTCCTATACTTGTTGCATTCCACAATGACATGTTCTACAGTTTCTTTCTCTCCTACCCTGCAGCTACAATTCTGGTTCTCCAGTTCCCTGTTCCTTCCGTTGACTTCCAAGGTGCCTGTTCTTGCTTTATAGAGTAACTTACTACCCCAGTCTCCTACATGCCAGGTCACCCCCTCTGGTTTCTGTTTCCACCTGTACCACTGCAACGTTGATTTCCTGGCCATTCCTTCCTGCCATTTAACTAGCCCATTATTCTCAATTTTCTTTTTGATATCTATTATCTCCATCCTGTTCCATTCCTCTCCCACGGTTAAGTGTACCTTCCAGCTTATGCTCAGCGCTCGCTAAGTAAAGAATTTAAAGGAAAACTTAAGTAAATCATCAAAGTATGAAAACAGGATAGTGCAAAAGAGAGGACCTTTTAAATTATAATAATTGTCAGTGTTACCGTATATAGGGTTGAAGTTCATATGTTAACAACGTAAATGGAAGGTAATATGAACTTTGTGATGAAAGATATGGACCAAAATGTGATATTCAGAGGTTAAATTATGATTTTTGTTTGGGAGCGGCAACTGCAGGGTGGCGCCACACTTGTGTGTACTTGGCAGTCCATCCCGTGCAAGGATATTATATATCTTTCTAATATCCTTGATCCCGTGTACGCAGGACTGAAAAGTTTTTAAAGGACCCCATTAGTGGGGTCATTTCATATCCTGTCAACGGCATTCATGAAATGCTTAGCTTACCCTACTGGCCCACTGGGGTGGCTATCATAGTTGCCTCTAAACAAGTGATATATAGGATTACCACCAAACATTTCTATGCGAAAATACTGATGGATTTCAATAGTATACCAATAATACACGGTGATTTGTAGATACAGTTGTCCCTTTGGGTATCTGTATCAAGGCATAAGGCAGGAATGTATACAGGAATACAAATGGGCAAATAAATTGGACATGTAGCTGCTTTAGATAAATGCATTTCTGGACACACTGAATGGTGGGTATAATTTCGATATTGAGCACTAAAAAGCTAAAAAATGTACTTACATAGCTGAATGTTATTTCAGACAGAAACGGTTAGGTTAGTTAAAATAAGAGTAACGAGATGGAGCGTGCTCGTTTTCTATACATTTTGATGTGTTAAGAATGATGGTAACATTAAAAATCGTCCGAAATGCCTCATTTTGCATTTATCCACCTCCCTAACAATCCTAGGGACCCGTCGGGAATGCGGGCGGGGAAGTGGAAAGGAGTTTTTATCGGGGTAGTAGATTATGTGGATGACGTAAAATATATCCGGTAAAAACTCTTATGGGATGATATAAGGCTGAAAATACATTAAAAATATATAATTGATAGTGTACGGGAATTACCTACTTATTCTTGTAAAAATCTCTCGTTAAATCTTTACAATGGTAAAACTGCTGCTTAATACAACACATGGACGAGTTGTAATTGTATACATCAGAAGATTTTTAATGTGACTATCATTCTTAATACATAAAAATACATGGGAAAAGAGCACTTCTAACCTCATACTCAATTCCTGGTTGGAAGTATCAATTACCAAAATAGTACTAACCTAACCTCACTATAACCTAACCTACCCTTGCCAATAATCTCCATGCGAGATCTAAAGGCGGGAAAGGACTTGAAAATTTAACAGGGTTAGGTTAAGTTTTATTGAGGTTAGGTTAGTATTTTCTTTTTAGGGGGGGTGCTCGCTAAGAGTTAGGTTAGGTTATCTTCTTCTTCTTGTGACCTTAGTCGCTTAGTATCGCTTCATAGGTCCTCTTCCACTTCGTCTCCTTCGTTAACAAGACTTGTTAACTCTTCCCCTGTTTATTTCACCTGGGAAAGACATTTTGATCAGTTTTCAATCCTTTGATTATCATCCTAATTCATTGTCTATTTTGTGTTCTGATCTCCCAACACTGCGTTAGGATATAGCGATTAACTTTTTTTTAGTTCCAAGGGGGAGTTGTTTAGGCTGGTTGGGGGTATTTCTCCCCCACTTCATAATTACGTTTTAGAGGTATGTGAAGGGATCTGTGAAGGTCTGGGCAGAGATGCTCGAAAGAGTTACGGGCCCGTAAGTATTACCCTAAGGGACTTTTACCTCGTAGCGCCTCTAAGGGAGATGCTCAAACCGTTTGCTCACTTGCTACGGGACCGCGAGGCTAAGGGTGGTCGGGAGCACCCTTAACTCCCTAAGGGAGTGAAATTTGAAGCGGCTAGACGTCAACAAACAATAAATTACAAGTTGTATCACTATACTTTATGATTATTGTGTATTATAGAGCAATTTCATGCTTGCCTGTTTGAAATGTGATGTGTTTATTGCTTCATTGACTCCATATATATCATATTTAACATACAATACCTATAGTACTTGTAATAAATTCATATCAGGGCAAACCTATATATTAAATATATATATCGGTCGACTTCTTGAATCAAAACGTATAGTTCACCATACAAGTTTGGCCGCTATAATGATCCGGTGGTGGTGGTGGTATCAAATGTCTGACGTACTAGTACACACGCACGTATACACACAAGCAAGGATATTATAAAGTTATACTATCCTTGCACACAAGTGTCACGTGTGTCACAGTGAGGTGTTAGCCCCCCGTGTGTCTTGTCTGACCTAAAGAGCGAACGCGCAGTTCTCGTCCACTATAACAGAGTACCGCCAGGGCCACGGATACGGCATACGTACGTCGCGGGCCAGCAGTGGTCTATAGATACTAATTTCGGGCACGCTAGACTCGAACCTATGATCAGCGCATCAAGGTATACCCTGGGTACGTCTCTGTAGTAATCAGTGGGAGAATATTACGCTGAAAGGCTAATATGGCAGCTATGTATTATCGTAACATTCTGGCGATAGTGAGCTAAAATCGGCCCTATTTCGGAAATCAGCTGATCTTAGCTCAACACCGGCAAACATAGTTTTTAGGTTTAGGTTAAGTTATGTTTAGGTTAGGTAAGGTTTATGATAGGTTTGTGTTAAGTTTTGTAGAGTTATTTAGGTTAAATAAACGTTCGCTGGACGATTTCCGAAAGAGGCCGATTTTAGCACAACAGCGGCATTTGAAGTCTTTAAATTTATTAAGCGGGCTCCCTGACAGCTGAGAGCATGATGATTGGCTAGATAAAGCCGCGTCATGCGAGGCGCTGCTCTGTGATTGGTCAGCAGAATTTCCCCACACATATCCCTAGAATATCCCTATATTCCCCACCCAGAGGCCACCGATAACCGTACGGGAGTGACGGCTCGGTACGAGCATCTCCCTCAGCCCACCCTCGTAAGGTTATTGTAGCCATACACTCGTAAGTTGTCCCTTACGAGGGATTTTCGAGCATCCCTGCCCTGGAGAGAAAAAAACACTAATAAGGGCGGGATAGGACTCTAGAATCTTACCCGATTAAATCAATACACAAAAAAAAAATTCAGATAAGCAAAGACTACCTAGAAATCAGTGGTGTCCAATAACGAAAATGTACCAAATGGGTAATATAATGACTTGTGACGGTATATGTGCAGTTTAAAACAATATATGATTGGTGGTTTTAAATCTAAACGTTTCGTTCTCACCATAAGGAATATTTCTAACCTGTATTACCGGTGTCGGAAATTAAAAAGGCTAATATTTAGATTAGGTTTGGTTAGGTTAGTTAGAGAGTTAGGGGTTATAATGGACGAGAGTTTCACGGTCGTTTTCAGAGACACCAACTATTTTCTCTCGGCCTACAATAGGTGCTTGTTCTAATGGTGCTAGTTTTATTTTGCGCAAACCCAAGAAAAAAAAAAAAAAAGTATATTTTGTGGTAAAGGTTAGGTTAGGTTTCTTTAAAACCTGTAAGGTTAGGTTAGGTTTCTTTAAAACCTGTAAGGTTAAGTTAGGTTTGGTTTCATTAAAACATGGTTAGGTTAGGTTTCATTTTTTTTTTTTTTTTTTTTTTTTTTTTTTTGGATTGCGCAAAATGAAACTAGCACCATTAGAACAAGCACCTATTGTAGGCCAAGAAAAAATAGTTGATGTCTCTAAAAACGAACGTGAAACTCTCCTCCATTATTACCGAGTTAGGTTAGTTAGAAAGTTATATCAGGTTAGTTTGATGGTTTGATTAGGTTAATATTTGATGTTTTTGCAAATGGAGTGTTTTTTCCCGTCAAAACGTCTAAAAAGTTAATTAGTAGAAATATGTCATCACTTCTTCGAATTGCAAAACACTAACTTTTTTTAGGCTTTTACAGTAAAAAAAACTATCTCCATTAGGGAAAGCATCACATATTAAGCTAAAAAACTCAAACTTCTCTTTAAAATCTTGCAAGTCATAAACTACACTTTTTCCCGAAACTGCATATTTTCCCGGAACTGCATATTTTCCCGGAACTGCATATTTTCCCGAAACTGCATATTTTCTCGAAACTGCATATTTTCCCGGAACTGCATATTTTCCCGCAACTGCATATTTTCCCGCAACTACATATTTTCCCGAAACTGCATATTTTCCCGAAACTACATATTATTCCTTCGCGATCCAGCCTGTACCTTTAATAAGGTCAGCATCATCATACCTATCCATAACGTCTTTCTAGGCTGTACATTTTTTACCTCGGGAGGGATTATTCCTTGTTTTTGTGCGTCCATCTTGGCCTAGTGAAGACTTGAGTGCTGGAGAAAAGACTTGAGCATGCCCATGAAGGACACTTAACTTTGGTGCCTGTTAAGCATACTTAAATCTGATAAGCATTTTTGGTTAAATTACTTAAGCATTTCTTAAATATTCATATGTAAGATCAGCAAATTTTTGTCTACTAAGTACGCTTAACAATACTTATCTTTTTGTTTATGTCGGCCCTGCGTCTGGGAGAGCGGGATGGACGTGACGTCAGTAGCAGAGTCTGCTGACTGCTCTAAGACTGCTCCACAAGTCAGTAGGAGCCGAGCTTTCAGCGAGTGAGGATGTACGGGTGGCACGGCTCTCATTGCACCCACCTTTCACCCACTGTTAACTCTTCGCCATTTAAAATTTTGCTCAAAAACATTTTACATGGAGAATATCAATAGAAGCGGAATTTAATTTGCTTTCCATTGATATATTTCGTTTACTGATAAATGAATTGGCAGCATGCAAAAATTAGCATTAACTAAATACATAACATCATGAAATCGGGTAATTTCCTATCTAATATATGTTTATCAGTATAAAAGATATATTGTTATCTTTGGAAATGCTTGTTCTATAATATTATCAAATAAAAAACCGTAAAACACACTAAAGAAATGCCCTTATGAGACTCAAGAAATATGCATGAACTTAAACTCTTCGCCATTTAATATTTTGTTCAAAAACATTTTACATGGAGAATATCAATAGAAGCGGAATTTAATTAGCTTTCCATTGATATATTTTGTGTTCTGATAAATGAATTAGAACCATACGTACATTAGCGTTAACTAAATAAATAACATCATCAATCGGGAAAAATTTCCCAATTTCATGATCTTTTTAGTTAGTTAACGCTAATTTATGTATGGTTCTAATTCATTTATCAGAAAACGAAATATAACAATGGAAAGCTAATTAAATTCCGCTTCTATTGATATTCTCCATGTAAAATGTTTTTGAACAAAATATTAAATGGCGAAGAGTTAAAGTTCATGCATATTTCTTGAGAGTCTCATAATGGCATTTCTTTAGTGTGCTTTACGGGTTTTTATTTGATAATATTATAGAACAAACATTTACGAAGATAACAATATATCTTTTATACTGATAAACATATAATTAGGTATAGTAGGGTCACTTAGGGCGATTCGCTTCACATTAGGTGAAGGAAGTATTATGAGGGTCTTATCCTAAGCATTTTGTGCCGCTGAATCCGAAAATCGTAGTTGGGTCACTCGTTAGCGGTAAGTTTTCGCGCAATTTGCAATTTGGCAATAAAATTGGCAATTACAAATTGCAGAATGAGAACCAGACGTCGTAGAGACCTCGTTTTGGACTCAAATTGAAGCTTATTAAGAGTGCATAAAATGTTATTTTGTACTCCGTGGTTGTATCTGTTCGCATTACTGAACTATAATGGAAATTAGAGATAAGTGGAAAAAAATGGAAAAAAATATAAAAGGAATAATTTTGGCCTTAATTTCACATCAAAAGTCATGAAATGTTTCTGGCTGTATCTGTTCTCATAAAGGCACTACCGTCTGATTAATAGAAAATGGTAACTTTTCTCTGACTGTCCCCTCATGGTCGTATTTTATGACATACATTTTATGTATGTCATCCTTCCATGCTCTGACTGGTTGCGACACCACTTGCGCCCTCTTCAGGAAAGGCAAGTTGCAAGCTTGGCCTGTGTTCCAGGCGGCCGACCAGGCAACCCTCGACGCTTTGGGTACACTCCGAAGCCCTGGTCAGCTGACGCAAGAGAGCCTGGACGTGCTGTGCCGATTCGTGAGCAGAATTTACGGATATACCTGCTCTCTGCCGCAGGCGAGGTGGACGGCACTTCAGAAGAAGAAGGTTGGAGCAGCACTGGCCCCTCCGACAGTCAACGCCACCACCCAGCACATTATGCGAGCCCAGCTACAGGCCGTCGTCTGGGAGGGGGCTGTGAAGAAGGAGTTGGTGACCCTCGACCCGACCAAGTACGGCTACGGACCAAACCTGGCGCCTATCCCTTCCACCTGCCTCCCCCCCGCAAAGTATCATGGATGGGATGCAGTGCGGATGCAAGACGAACTGCTTGACCAATCGCTGCCGCTGTCAACGCCTGCAGACTCCTTGTTCGGAGCTTTGCGATTGCTCCCCCGAGATGTGCATCAACGACGAGGAAGATGGGCATGAGGACGTCGATGGCGTAGACGACTAGATATTCGATTTTTTTCAACTTGTGAACGCTCGCTATCGCAAGTAAGGGATTTTTTTGTGTTCTAATTGTTATTTTCCAAAAATACGCGGAGGAGACTCGGTTCGTTGTTTGAAATTTTGTGTTCTGGATTAATACTCGGGTCACTTCGGGCGGAAAAAAGGCTTTCGCTTAAACCTTAGGTGAAGGAAGTATTTTGAGGGTCTTATCCTAAGCATTTTTCAGTTGAAAATACCCTGTTTTACGCAATAATTGTACCCACCCTTGCACAAATTCGTTAATTAAATGTGTCCTAAGAACAATTGTTTGTTATTTTATTTTTTTTAAACTAATTAAAATTTAGTTTTTAATTATTAAGAACTCAGGCTTTAAGGCCAAAATTATTCCTTTTATATTTTTCCCAATTTTTTTCAACTTATCTCTAATTTCCATTATAGATCAGTAATCCGAACAGATACAACCACGGAGTACTAAATAACATTTTATGCACTCTTAATAAGCTTCAATTTGAGTCCAAACGAGGTCTCTACGACGTCTGGTTCTCATTCTGCAATTTGTAATTGCCAATTTTATTGCCAAATTGCCAAATTGCAAATTGCGCGAAAACTTACCGCTAACGAGTGACCCAACTACGATTTTCGGATTCAGCGGCACAAAATGCTTAGGATAAGACCCTCAAAATACTTCCTTCACCTAAGGTGAAGCGAAAGCCTTTTTTCCGCCCTAAGTGACCCGACTAGTAGGTAAACTTGTCATCTCGGTGGCCTCGTACAGACTCCGTCCGTGACGTCATCAATCTCAGGTGCAGGCTTTTACATACAGACAGCTTTGGCTGTGGTCGTGACGCCTCCACGCCTGCAGAAGCTGGTGGGAGGCAGGAAGGGTGAGGCTCAGTGGCGTAGCTACGGGAGGGCATGGGTGGGCACGTGCCCACCCACGAGAAGCCGGTGCCCGCCCAGGTGCCCACCCACTGGCCACGGCTGCCGTGTGGTGTGGGAACCGTGTTCCACTTGAGGCGAATTTTGGTGAAGAAGCCGGCTTCTTGCAGCTTGCGTTTTCTGTTAACGCGAGGCACTTTTAAGAAGCCGGCTTCTTACGGATTGGCCCAGCTGGGCAAGCCGTAAGAAGCCGGAAGAAGCGAGCCCAGGGCCCCGCTTATCACGGCTTCTCTCCGCTTCATACTAGTGGTGGGCGTAGCGATATCAAAATATCGATACTTTCGATACCACCTTTGTATCGAAAGTATCGATACTTTTTTCTTGGTATCGAGTATTATGAGTACTCAAGAAGCATACGCAAAATATTTGTGAAATTATACAAGAAAGTAAAAAAAATGCCACATACCGAATATATTTGTTACGTCTGGCAACTCCCTACGTCAGTGTGTGTGTGTTTGCGGCGGTAATTTCAAAATGAGTGGGATGGTTGACTTCTGCTACGATACTGAAAAACTGGTTGGTAAGTGACCATGAATTACTGAACCTATCATATTTTCGTTTGTGTTTGTGGGGGGGCTTATGCCTTGTGTATTGCATGTACTATCAGTGTGGAGAGAGATGAGTATTGAGCTGCCGCCTGCCACTTGCCGCCATATGACTACAGACAAGACGTGTTTACTAAACACGTCTTAAAAATAGTCATTGACATGACTAGTACTATATGTTTTAATATTTTCAGCAGCAGTAAATGCTAATTTTGTATCACAGTACACACAGGAAGAGTAGAATTCAACCTATTTTTTGTTTGAATATATGGAATTATTTTCAGTTATAGTAACACTTAAAATATCGTTTGCCAAAAGAAATTCCAAAGAATATTGTGTTAATTTCTGCATTAATTATGTACAGGGAGGTCCCGTTATACGAGCATTTGATATACGAGAATCCGATGATACGAGAGGTGTAAATTAGGGTCTATTTTCAATATACGAGATCGAAAATCCAATGTTACGACATTCAAACTGGGGTGAGTAAAATTACCAAGTTATTTACTAAAATTATAAACATTTACTGACTACTGTATATGATTTTACCTAAGGTTGTACGATAATCAATCTGAAAATAACGTGCAGACTGGCCAACGACTGCTCGAGACTGGTATTAGCAGAGGTAGGAAGTCTCCAGGCTCGCTTATTATTGTTTGGTATGCTATGAAATATCATTTCTCTAGGTGAATGTAGACATATGATTGCATTTGGATGGATATCATCCATATATATGAGAAAAGAGATGAAATACAAGCAAGGGACTCATCCACGTTTGGCAGAGCGGCCTTTGGCAGCAGCAGCAGCAGCATGAGCCGGCCCATGAAGCCCGTGAGGTGGATATCAACACCATTAGACCAAGGAAGATAGATGTCTTTGGTAATATTTAGTAGGGGAGCGAGAACCCCTTGAGGAATCCTATGATCCCTGGTGATATCCTATGGTGCTATCACAGGCGTGGGAGCTGACTGTCTTCTTCAGGAAGGCACAGGTGAGGCGTATGACGGCGGGTTTTTACTCAAAAGTTTTGAGTGGCGGCTGGCCGCTGGAGCCGCCACCTCCTCCGCCACTGTAGGTTTGGGCAGGCTTAAACGTCTTATTACTCGTTATTATACAACTTAGTGATTATGGTGAGATGTTATATACACATGTCATTATCTAAATCAATGTATCACCGTGTGTCACCTTAAATAAGGGTGATTTAAAGATGTTATGAGGTGACTGCTGGGGCAGTGAGTGACGGAGAAATTCTTGCCACGGCCCCACCGCCCCATAACACAAATATTCACTATTTCAACACACATACACACCTTCTAACGCCAAAACACTAGCAACACAGGCTTTTTACTTATATATCTTACTATCTGATACATTAAAACTCCTTAAAACCCAAGCATTCCGAATAAAACGAGAATTAGTTTGGGATGACGGGGACAGAGGGCGGAGAGAGGCAGTCTGGCATGCCATTCTTGCCCGGAAATATGTCTCGCTGACTTGTGATTGGTCGAGAAGTTTTAAAAACAGTTTGTCATTGGCTGGTGACTGATGATGAGCTTGATGACATCATTTATGTTTTATGTTTAATTAATGTGCAGTTATGTTATTTTGTTTGCTATTTTCTCTTTCAGAATGGTTTTTCTACAGAATAGGTAGTACAGTGTAGGTAATATAGACGCTGTGTGTTTGTTGTGTTTGCTATAGTTTATTTTAGCTTGAAAAACATGTCTTTTTTTTTTTTTTTTTTTTTTTTTTTATTATTATTATTATTATTATTATTATTATTATTATTTATTTTTTAATTGATGGGGTCCTGGAACCAAACCTATATTTTACCATTAGTTATGTGTTTCATTATACGAGATTTCGCTTTACGAGTATGCCAGGTGGAACCTAACTGCTCGTATCTTCAGGACCTCCCTGTATAACATCAGAAGATGTGTGCAATTAATGAAGGAATTCAAAATTATACTTGTTGTTTTAAATAACCATCCTCGCTGAAATAATATATATAAAGCTAAAAAATGCACAATCCTAAAACATGTTGGTATTAGTAGTGTTTGTTGTTATGATAATGAAAAATATTAATAATATTATCGTTATTATAATTATTATTTTTTATTATTATTATTATTTTTATTATTATTATTATTATTATTATTATTATATTTTTTATACAAGCTAGTTACTCCTAATAACCGATACTTCAAGCCAAGTACTTGGTATTGGTACTCGATACTTCCGATACCGAGCTGAAAAGTACTTGGTATCGTATCGAAACTAAAGTACTCGTATCGCCCACCACTACTTCATACGTCACGATTCGTGACGTCAGAGAGAAAACAACACGTGGCGGTGTTGCGTGAAGTTCAAAATCCTGTAGACCCCTCCATTCATCTATCTTATTTCACTAATTGTACAGCTTAACTGCTGCCCCGATACACGTTACAGGCAACATGAGTCACTAGCTTCCCATGAGAACACTTACAAGTAATAATAGTTGATAAAATAATACATGATAAAAACCATACTCCTGACTGTTTTTGACGTGGATAATTTAAGCTTTTGAGTAACTATTATTACTTGTAAGTGTTCTCATGGGAAGCTAGTGACTCGATGTTGCCTGTAACATGTATCAGGGCAGCAGTTAACCTGTAAAACCAGTGAAATAAGAGCGATGAATGGAGGTTTACAGGATTTCGCGCCTTGACAATATTTCGCAAAACAGCGGGACAGACGGAACTAGTAATAAAGGGAATATCGTCGTAGAAATAATGTAATTACAGATAACAGGACGCAAGTAAACACACAGATGTACATTCAAAAGCATGGACTTACCTTAAGACCTCGTACAGTAAAAGCCTTATAACTCGGCACGATAGGGGCTCTGGCCCTTGCCGAGTTATTCAATGTGCCGAGTTATGCAATGTCCTCCTCTGATATGGGTATATAAAAAAAAAAAAAAAAAAAAATACAGTACTGTAAAAGCATAAAAACTACACTTACCAATGAACGGGTAGCAGCAGGCATGTAATCCAAGGAGAGGGGAGCCTTGTTGTAACATGTAGAAGATGTTAGGGGGACTCAGTCGCATTTTAACACTGGTATCACTTTAATCACTTTATAATCACAACTCTGTACTATATTGTATCGAGTGTACTGTACCTGTACAACCTAATTTTACATCACTTGAGCACTTAATTACTGCAACACTATGCCCTGTCCATTAACTCTACCTTCGACTGCGAGTGCCTGGGAGGACACAGGGGGCGGTGTGAGCCTCTAATCACAGGCGTCACTATAAGAATCCTGCCTGCGCCACCACGGGCGAGGGCCAACCATCACAGCCCTCGAGTGAGCCTCCAGGGCCTACCATGGAGCTCACTGCCTACACTGCTATAGGCATAGGTGTTAAAAAAAAAAAAAAAAAAAACGTCTTTGCCATGCCGACTTATATCAAATTCCGAGTTATAAGGCTTTTACTGTATAAGAATATACAAGGTACCGTAGATAACACTATATAGTCGCCAATCAATTGCCACTGCACTAATGTCGCCAGGCACAATATATTACAAATTTTAGCATCCCTACAGACTTGTATGTGCCAGGCCCACTGAAGACATGTAGTGTGATGTACATAATAGAAACTACTGTGGATGCGTCTTCAGTGGCACATACAAATCAGTAGTGATGCTAAAATTCGTAATATATTGTGCCTGGCGACATTAGTGCAGTGGCAAGTGACTGGCGACTATAGTGTTATCTACGGTAGAGCAGCTGATAGGTATATATTGTGGAAATGACTAGCATTGCGTTTAATTCAGTATGTTTATGAGAAGATGTGGTTGGCTATGAGTTGAAGATGACAATTCGTCATGTGTGCACATTCACCTTTTTTTGGCATTAAATCAATCAATCAATCGTCATTGTGTGGTTGTTTTGTGTACAGCTATCAGCTGTGATCACCGAGCGGGCGAGCCCCGACAAGAAGCTGGCAACTGTCAGCCGTTCTGGCGAGGCACGCAAACGAGAGAGAAGTAGGTAATAAGCCGGCTTCTTCACCAAAATTCGCCTTAGGCCTCTTTCACACGAGCGGTTTTTGCCGTCCGGTTTCTGCCGCTGCGGCGTGCGGCAGACACCGTGCCTCGTTGCGAGCACTTGCAGTTTCTGCCGCAGTCTCTCGTTGTTTTTCTTCAGTGTTTTTTTCTTCATAATCAGGATACAGCGAGATATACACCTCGACCCAAGCTTCTGTCTTCGTTATCTTGTTTGTGTAGTCTTCTCTTGAGGGGTCCCATAAACAAGGCCGTCTCTCAATCTCGGAGATCAGCAACTCCGTGTCATGATAATTCAAATTAGCCATGACCCTGAAATTTAAATGCATATGTTTATTGTACAGAGGTATACAGAATAAGTATGTAAAGACTTAAATTTTCAATATAAATTATTGAAAGTTTACATGAAGGAGAATATAGTGCATAGCAGCTTTTGCAGTGATGCAGATGAGGTGGTGGTGTGCTCTTCCTCCTAATGTTGACAGACAACTGACCACCCGATGACCCGCCGCACGCGGGAAACACCGGATGTGTGAAGGCGCCCATTGCAAAACATTACCACCCAAACCGTTCGCCGGCATTTCTGCCGTTGCGGGCTTGCTGGCATGACGGCAGGGTGCGACTGCCGCAGCGGCAAAACTGCCGTCACGGCCCGGTGTGAATACTCCCATAAGAGTCAATAGAAAGCTAAACCGTGCGGCAGAAACCGGACGGCAAAAACCGCTCGTGTGAAAGAGGCCTTAGGTAGGACTGAGGGAGCATGCATGGAGTATTATGAATAATTTCTACTGATGACTTACCCGCGATCTCAAATACAATAAATATTTTTCCTCTGCTTGAAAGAAAGAAACATGCCTCTGAGTGAGTTAAATTCAGATACTTTCTATTGATCACTTTCTATTGATCACTTTTAACACCAACGAACATAACTAAATGACACCAGTTACCCTTACACATTTTCTATAATGCCTTGTGTTGGTACTTAATTGGTACGTGTCTCCCTCTTGTACGTGTCTTATACGCGTTCTCTGGACCGACATAACAACACAAAGTAAGTGACCGATCATTCGTGGCCCTGTACGGCTGCTACGGCAGCGACCACCCCGGCTCTCACGTGAGTCACGTCTCACCCAGCCCTGATTCTTATCATCTTTCACTTTCAGGTACTGAATGTTAAATATAAACCAATATTTTCTAGTTTACATTTTCTAATAATGTACAGGGAGGTCCCGAAGATACGAGCAGTTAGGTTCCACCTGGCATACTCGTAAAGCGAAATCTCGTATAACGAAACACATAACTAATGGTAAAATATAGGTTTGGTTCCAGGACCCCATCAATTTATAAAAAAGAAAGAAAAAAAAAGACATGTTTTTCAAGGTAAAATAAACTATAGCAAACACACAGCGTCTATATTACCCACACTGTACTACCTATTCTGTAGAAAAAGCATTCTGAAAGAGTAAATAGCACACAAAATAACAACTGCACATTAATTAAACATAAAACATGCATAACAAGCAAAAAAGATGTTGTAATGTAGGGGACGCCACCTGATACAAGAGAAGGTAGCCTTGACCCACTAAATTGGCCTTGAAATCAATTCCATGACTTTTCATAACACCAAGTATTTCATCTGTTAGTGCTTTTGCATCTAGCTTAAAAGCAACTTTAAAGTCCACGAAACTGTCATACACATTATCTTTGTAATAATACCTGAATAGGAGTGATAACTGTTCTGTCTTTGATACATCCTTTGTTTCATCAACTATAATGGAGAAAAATTTAGCTTCCTTTACTTCATTCACAATTTCTGTCCTTATCATCTCAGCTAGAATGGAAATGACTTCATTTTGTATCTGGAGATGTGTACTTAGCATTTTTTGGTCCACCCTCTAACCGATCTTTTATAATTGGATCATGGGCAGCTACTAACTCTAAGATCTGCCTAACATTGCCAGGATTGTCACTTTCTTCTCCTTCTCTATGCCCTCTTTGAGCCTGTTTCTGGGTACAAGGCACCAACATGACCTGCCCTAATGACTTCATGTAGTAGCGATTTTCTTTTATTATTTTTTTGAAATGATCTGCCATTAACTGCCTCACAGAAGTGTTTTGATTTTTCATTGTTTTGTATGCACTCCAAGCAGCCATTGCATCACCATGGTAGGCTGCATGAATATGCTTTGCAATTGCTCCTTTCTTTCCACCTGCATGTTTCCGGTGCGTCAGTGATGAGTGGCAGACACACAGGAGTGGCAGCACGCATAAAGCAAGAGGCACCATTTGCTGTCTATGTACACTGTCATGCCCATCGTCTAAACCTTGTTCTTATAGATGTCAAATCTTTACTAGATGCTGCACAGTTCTTCTCATTGTTGGAAAAACTGTATGTATTCATCTGTGGATCTTATGTCCATGCAAAATGGTTGGATGTGCAAAAGGAAATGTATCCCAATGAGCAAACAAGAGAGCTAAAACGACTTTCAGATACCCGATGGGCTTGCAGGTATGATACTTGCAAAGTAATGAAAGAGAGGCTGAATGCCGTTGTGCGTGTTGTAGAAGGTTTAGCAAATGACTGCAATGCTGACAGAGCTATTGATGCAAGAGGACTTTTAGGTCAAATAGATGCTGGGTTTGCTATGAAGCTAGCCATTATGACACATAGTCTTGGTAGGATAAATCAGTTATCAAATTTGCTACAATCAGCCAATCTTGACATGGTAAAAGATGTAGAATTAATTGAAACTGTAAGAGCCCACCTTGAAGAAATGCGGTCAGACCCAGCCTCTTTTGATGCTTTGTGGGATGAAGTTGAGAGAAACTCAGCAGCTCATGGTTTTGATACTTCAGAGTGTAGAATGTGTAGATCACCAAGGAAACGGAAACAGTCTACACAATTGCAGGATTTTGTTGTTAGTGATTGTATTGACAAACAGTGAGGGAGCACACACTCTGATTTCAGTGTTAAGGATTCAACACGGATTAACTTCTTCTGTCCTATTCTAGATCATAGGTTAACAGAAATGACAAGGCGCTTCAATAATGAAGCATGTGAATTTATGAAAGCATTACAGGCACTGAATCCACAAAGTAAGGAGTTCTTATCTTTTGAGAAAATGTCTGGACTTAATCATGCATTGCGTGCTAATGAGGAAGATCTTAACCATGAGCTGCACTCTGCAAAACGCATGTTAGAAAGATGCTATAAGGATGTAAGTGACAATGAAAAGCCCAAATCACTGTTAGATTTAGTGAGAATTCTTGGTCCATAGGAAGAGGCATTTCCTGAGTTCTACAGACTGGCCAATATTTCTGTAGTATTACCTGTGTCATCAGCTTCAGCAGAGAGAAGCTTCTCTGCTCTGAAATTAATCAAAACTACACTGAGAAATACAATGGGCAATGAGAGATTAGGTAATCTTGCTGTGTTGTCAATTGAAAGCAGGCGAGTTAAAAGCCTTGATTTAGAAGAATTTGTTGATAAGTTTGCTGAGAACCACAAGAACAGAAGAATTCTGCTTAAGTGAGCTATTCTCACTTTCTCAGTGGAATTTTTTTTTTTATTTGCCTGCTGCTTTAAAACTTCTGCATTTTTCTTTATTTTCAGTATCAATTATGCCATTTCTATTTTGTATAAGTGGTAATATATGTATTTCATTTTTTGTCATGACTGCTTTATTTCGTTCTCCATCAGCAACTGCATGATACCCTACAGTACTCAACACACACTCCTAGAATAAAATCTAATAACCTTCCATAGTCCATACGACGTCAGATAAACTCTTGATATTGGTCAGAATGCAAAATATGCAAGGGGGGGGTCTTGGCACTCTAAAGGCCCCCATCCACGGTACGATTGGTCGTACGATCTGATCCGACAGACCTGATCCGATGGATTTCCTACCACCCACTAACGATCCGACCGCACCTCAAGACTAGTTTAGTTGGTGATAAGAAACAGCAGAGGGCGGTTCTCATGATGGCTCTCTGCAACGAGAAATTACTTTTGATAGGTGCTGATACCACAGCTAAGGAGCGTAAACATCGTCCGCACTCGCACCAGATATCATAGACAGTTATTTTTTTAATTTCTTTCCGGAACACTTAAATTATAATTCTCATATTATTATTTATTTTTTACTGTTTGAACATTAGCCTGACTGTCGCTCACTGAGTATATCTACCAATACTTCATAAGTTGCATTTATATTATATTTATCTATTTACTCTTTGCTTTTTATTTCCCACAAACATTCATAGTTTCTATATAATTGGATGAATTATGTCCAAAAGTGCTTGTTTTCAAAGAAACAATTCATTTTGGTAACCCTCTCGCGACGCTGTCAGTGGCGAAACTGACGGTTGGCCTCACGATCAGCACACGCACGATGCGATCCGGTCTGAACCGGATGATCTGTCGGATCTAAAAACCAAACACTGCTTGGTCGCCATCCGACCAGCTGTCAGTCGGTCGGACAGACCAAAATCACCCCACTCACGATCCAATCTGGTTGGATCCAACCAGATCTGTCCGATGGTCGTACGACCAGATCGCACTGTGGATGGGGGCCTTAAGTGAAAGTAAGTCCCCAGTCCCCACCAAACTCCCCAGCTGTATGGGCTTGTTCGGCTCATCTAGTGCCCCCCCATAGTCAGCTGTGCCCGCCCAGGTGCCCACCCAATGATAAATACCTAGCTACGCCACTGGTGAGGCTGGCAGGGCATGTAGTGTCCAAGTGCAGATGTTGAGTGTGACGGGTCGCCGAAAATTACAACGTCGGCGAGAGTTCTCAGTTGGTGTTTCGGCGAGAATTCCTATCGGCGACAGTTCCATAAACCGAGGGCCAGGCGACCCCTAATCCACGGGTGTCCGGGTGACGATGGACGAGAGTTTCACGGCCTTTTTCAGAGACACCGACTAGTTTTTCTACCCTAAAATAGGTGCTTTTTCTAGTTATTTTTTGGTTGCTAGTAGTCTAGTGTGTGCTTTTTGGTTATAATGGACGAGAGTTTCACGGTCGTTTTCAGAGACACCAACTATTTTTTCTTGGCCTACAATAGGTGCTAGTTTTATTTTGCGGGGGAAAAAGAAAAGAAGAAAAAAAATTATACCTTGTGGTTAAGGTTAGGTTAGGTTTCATTAAAACCTTTAAGGTTAGGTTAGGTTTCATTTCACATAAAACCCAATTTCTTAACGTATCTACTCGACAAAACCTACCAGATAACTATCCCCTCTTCTTCAATGACACTCAACTGTCTCCTTCTTCTACAATGAACATTCTAGGACTATCCTTTACTAAAAATCTGAACTGGAAATCTCACATCTCATCTCTTGCTAAAACAGCTTCTAAGAAGTTAGGTGTCCTGTGGCATCTGCGTCCTTTTTTCTCTCCCTCCCAATTGCTTGCTCTCTACAGGGGCCTTATCCGCCCATGTATGGAGTATCTCTCACATGTTTGGGGAGGATCCACTCTACAGCTTTCCTAAACAGGGTTGAGTCAAAAGCTTTTCGTCTCATCAACTCCTCTCCTCTGACTGACTGTCTTCAATCTTTAAATCACCGCCGCAATGTTGCTTCTCTTGCTCTCTTCTACCGTTATTTTCATGCTCACTGCTCTTCTGAACTTGCTAACTGCATGCCTCCCCCCCTCCCGCGGCCTCGCTGCACAAGACTTTCTACTCATTCTCATCCCTATTCTGTCCATCTTCCTAATGCAAGAGTTAATCAGTATCTTTACTCTTTCATCCCTTTCACTGGTAAACTCTGGAACTCTCTTCCTGTTTCTATTTTTCCACTTTCTTATGATTTAAATCTATTCAAAAGAAGAGTAACAAGACACCTCCCAAACTAAATTGGCTCACCCCTCTTTTTTATTTTATTCTCTTACTGTCTTCTTTATAGGGACTGGCAACTAAGCGGGCTTTGTGTTACCCATTTTTGTTGTGCCCTTGGCCAGTTCCTGGGATGGAAAAAAAAAAAAAAAAAAAAAAAAACACGGTTAGGTTAGGTTTCATTAGGCAGCCCGCAGTCTGCAGGGGCGGGTGTCATATGCAGGGGGCAGGCAGCCCACAGTTTGCAGGGTCGGGTGTCATATGCAGGGGGCAGCCCGCAGTCTGCAGGGCTGGGTGACATATGCAGGGGGCAGCCCGCAGTCTGCAGGGCCGGGTGTCATATGCCGGAGGCAGCCCGCAGTCTGCAGGGCCGGGTGTCATATGCCGGGGGCAGCCCGCAGTCTGCAGGGCCGGGTGTCATATGCCGGGGGCAGCCCGCAGTCTGCAGGGGCGGGTGTCATATACAGGGGGCAGGCAGCCCGCAGTCTGCAGGGGCGGGTGTCATATGCCGGGGGCAGCCCGCAGTCTGCAGGGCCGGGTGACATATGCAGGGGGCAGCCCGCAGTCTGCAGGGCCGGGTGTCATATGCAGGGGGCAGCCCGCAGTCTGCAGGGCCTGGTGTCATATGCCGGGGGCAGCCCGCAGTCTGCAGGGCCGGGTGACATATGCAGGGGCAGCCCGCAGTCTGCAGGGCCGGGTGTCATATGCCGGGGGCAGCCCGCAGTCTGCAGGGCCGGGTGACATATGCAGGGGCAGCCCGCAGTCTGCAGGGCCGGGTGTCATATGCCGGGGGCAGCCCGCAGTCTGCAGGGCCGGGTGACATATGCAGGGGGCAGCTCGCAGTCTGCAGGGCCGGGTGTCATATGCCAGGGGCAGCCCGCAGTCTGCAGGGCCGGGTGACATGCAGGGGGCAGCCCGCAGTCTGCAGGGCGGGTGTCATATGCCGGGGGCAGCCCGCAGTCTGCAGGGCCGGGTGACATATGCAGGGGGCAGCTCGCAGTCTGCAGGGCCGGGTGTCATATGCCGGGGGCAGCCCGCAGTCTGCAGGGCCGGGTGACATGCAGGGGGCAGCCCGCAGTCTGCAGGGCCGGGTGTCATATGCCGGGGGCAGCCCGCAGTCTGCAGGGCCGGGTGACATATGCAGGGGGCAGCCCGCAGTCTGTAGGGCCGGGTGTCATATGCCGGGGGCAGCCCGCAGTCTGCAGGGCCGGGTGACATATGCAGGGGGCAGCCCGCAGTCTGCAGGGCCGGGTGTCATATGCCGGGGGCAGCCCGCAGTCTGCAGGGCCGGGTGACATATGCAGGGGGCAGCTCGCAGTCTGCAGGGCCGGGTGTCATATGCCGGGGGCAGCCCGCAGTCTGCAGGGCCGGGTGACATGCAGGGGGCAGCCCGCAGTCTGCAGGGCCGGGTGTCATATGCCGGGGGCAGCCCGCAGTCTGCAGGGCCGGGTGACATATGCAGGGGGCAGCCCGCAGTCTGCAGGGCCGGGTGTCATATGCCGGGGGCAGCCCGCAGTCTGCAGGGCCGGGTGACATATGCAGGGGGCAGCCCGCAGTCTGCAGGGCCGGGTGACATATGCAGGGGGCAGCCCGCAGTCTGCAGGGCCGGGTGACATATGCAGGGGGCAGCCCGCAGTCTGCAGGGTGACAGGAAGGTTCGACGGAATGCGTTTTCGACGACACCGTCGAAACCTCCAACATGGTGCATCGTCGAACCTTCCAAGTCATTGCCGTCGAACCCTCTCATTCATTCCCTTCATAATATACGACACTTCCAAATGAAATTGACGGACATGTATACGTATTATATACATAGGAACATAAGGATAATGACCGAGGGTGAGGGTGTTCAGTCTGATTTAAAATTCCTTTCATAATAATTTTTTGACCTTTCATCATGCGCAATTTAACTTATCGTTATTAACGCAGCTCTGATAATTATAATCGGACAGCTCTGATATAATCAATCAGACGAGAGAGAGAGAGGAATTAATGGAGGGCGAGGGCAGGAGAGAGAGGGGGGAGGGGGTCGGCGGGAGATAAGGTCATGTTACCACGATAGGAAAAAAGAGAAGTGGAGGAAGATGAGGAGGAAATAAAATACAGAGAGAGAGAGAAGGGGGGGGGGGGCGATAACCCCCACCTTATAACGTGGTGTTACCATGTGAATATAATATATTCATGGACCTCATGGTGTTACCACGTGAATAAGGTATAACACCCTTATAACGTGGTGTTACCACGTTAGGGTGGGATACTCTATGATAGACATACGTATAGAGTATAGACATATTGGAAGTTTCGACGGTATCGTCGAAACTTCCATTTTTTACCGTCGAAAGTGCATTCCGTCGAAACTTCCTGTAATCGTCTGCAGGGCCGGGTGTCATATGCAGGGGGCAGCCCGCAGTCTGCAGGGCCGGGTGTCATATGCCGGAGGCAGGCCGCAGTCTGCAGGGCCGGGTTTTCATATGCAGGGGGCAGCCCGCAGTCTGCAGGGCCGGGTGTCATATGCCGGAGGCAGGCCGCAGTCTGCAGGGCCGGGTGTCATATGCAGGGGGCAGCCCGCAGTCTGCAGGGCCGAGTGTCATATGCCGGAGGCAGGCCGCAGTCTGCAGGGCCGGGTGTCATATGCCGGAGGCAGGCCGCAGTCTGCAGGGCTGGGTGACATGCAGGAGGCAGCCCGCAGTCTGCAGGGCCGGGTGTCATATGCAGGGGGCAGCCCGCAGTCTGCAGGGCCGGGTGTCATATGCAGGGGGCAGTCTGCAGGGCCGGGTGTCATATGCCGGAGCCAGTCTGCAGGGCTGGGTGACATGCAGGAGGCAGCCCGCAGTCTGCAGGGCCAGGTGTCATATGTAGGGGGCAGCCCGCAGTCTGCAGGGCCGGGTGTCATATGCCGGAGGCAGCCCGCAGTCTGCAGGGCTGGGTGTCATATGCAGGGGGCAGCCACAGTCTGCAGGGCTGGGTGTCATATGCAGGGGGCAGCCCACAGTCTGCAGGGCCGGGTGTCATATGCAGGGGGCAGCCCACAGTCTGCAGGGCCGGGTGTCATATGCAGGGGGCAGCCCACAGTCTGCAGGGCCGGGTGTCATATGCAGGGGGCAGCCCACAGTCTGCAGGGCCGGGTGTCATATGCAGGGGCAGCTCACAGTCTGCAGGGCCGGGTGTCATATGCAGGAGGCAGCCCGCAGTCTGCAGGGCCGTGTGTCATATGCAGGAGGCAGCCCGCAGTCTGCAGGGCTGGGTGTCATATGCAGGGGGCAGCCCGCAGTCTGCAGGGCCGTGTGTCATATGCAGGAGGCAGCCCGCAGTCTGCAGGGCCGGGTGTCATATGCAGGGGGCAGCCCACAGTCTGCAGGGCTGGGTGTCACATCCAGGGGGCAGCTCACAGTCTGCAGGGCCGTGTGTCATATGCAGGAGGCAGCCCGCAGTCTGCAGGGCCGGGTGTCATATGCAGGGGGCAGCCCACACTCTGCAGGGCCGGGTGACATATGCAGGGGGAGCAGTGCCCACAGTCTGCAGGGCCGGGTGACAACCCAAGTTCATTCGCAGGCTGGCAGGATCTGGGTGTTAGTGTTTATTCTTAAATACATTCAGTTTTAGGAAGATATATTATTGTAGCTGAAATTAATTTTTATTGAAGTGGAAAACCTACTAGACTGTAGATTGTAGAGTCATTCTCCACTGCCAGGCAGCCCAGGAGCCCTGGCTGCCAACCGTAAGGTGGTAATCAACATAACCTATTTGTATAATTAAGTTCCCATGTAACATTTTTTAAGAAAAATATTGGATATTATTTGGATACTTTTTCACTTTAAGAGGATATGTATTTCATTTTGCAGTCCTGGAGGTCACTCGCTACCTACACTCCTACAGGCACTATTTTGCAGTCCTGGAGGTCACTCGCTACCTACACTCCTACAGGCACTATTTTGCAGTCCTGGAGGTCACTCCTACCTACACTCCTACAGGCACTATTTTGCAGTCCTGGAGGTCACTCACTACCTACACTCCTACAGGCACTATTTTGCAGTCCTGGAGGTCACTCACTACCTACACTCCTACAGGCACTATTTTGCAGTCCTGGAGGTCACTCACTACTACACTCCTACAGGCACATTTTGCAGTCCTGGAGGTCACTCACTACCTACACTCCTACAGGCACTATTTTGCAGTCCTGGAGGTCACTCACTACCTACACTCCTACAGGCACTATTTTGCAGTCCTGGAGGTCACTCACTACCTACACTCCTACAGGCACTATTTTGCAGTCCTGGAGGTCACTCACTACCTACACTCCTACAGGCACTATTTTGTAGTCCTGGAGGTCACTCACTACCTACACTCCTACAGGCACTATTTTGCAGTCCTGGAGGTCACTCGCTACCTACACTCCTACAGGCACTATTTTGCAGTCCTGGAGGTCACTCGCTACCTACACTCCTACAGGCACTATTTTGCAGTCCTGGAGGTCACTCGCTACCTACACTCCTACAGGCACTATTTTGCAGTCCTGGAGGTCACTCACTACCTACACTCCTACAGGCACTATTTTGCAGTCCTGGAGGTCACTCACTACCTACACTCCTACAGGCACTATTTTGCAGTCCTGGAGGTCACTCACTACCTACACTCCTACAGGCACTATTTTGCAGTCCTGGAGGTCACTACCTACACTCCTACGGGCACTATTTTGCAGTCCTGGAGGTCACTCACTACCTACACTCCTACAGGCACTATTTTGCAGTCCTGGAGGTCACTCACTACCTACACTCCTACAGGCACTATTTTGCAGTCCTGGAGGTCACTACCTACACTCCTACGGGCACTAGAGGCAAAAATAGATATTTTCTTCTTCATCAAAATGCATTTTTGTATGAATATTTGCCAGACTTATCGGTAATTACGACTTAACAAATACCGACTTGAAGAGGTTTGCTGTATAAGAAAATACACAGGCAGGTATTGCCTCACCAATACTCTTGTCATTGAACCGTTATTGCTTGTGCAGCAAATTAGGGTGTAAATTCAAGAAACTCAGATCCTTGAATTCCTGTGTAACGAATGCTAATATGATAGAGGTGGTTGTTGTTGTTCCTTAGGCCGCCTGGTGAGTTCCTAAGATAGGCCATGGCCTAAACCAGGTTTTGCCAAACCTTGTAGTAGTAGTACATGTACGAAAGGAACCACACTTGACATGTTTGTTTGAGTTATACAGTAGTCTTATGTCTTTTAGGTCATGCCTGTGATGCTTTTGTGACGACCACCAATGTTACAGGTGTTGATGTGAAGAGCCCAAGGCTTCACCCACCCCAGGACTCTTCTCTCTGCACTCCTGCTTCCCTTCTCTTCAGGGTTGCCGGACTCATCCCTCAGGCACCAGCCTCTACCAGGGTTCCTGTAGGACCAGCTGCTACCGCAGGTGTGCTGGCATAAGTATTGCTGCAATGGAGGACGTGAGGACCTACCCTTGTGATCAGTGTGGGAAAGTGTGCTCCAGCAAGGCTAGGATTACTAGACACATCCTCACCCATACACGCAAGACAGGGCTGAGGTGTGACCCCTGTGGGAAAGTGTTCAATCGTAGGTGTGATCTTAGGAACCACATGTTTAGAAGCCACACTGGTGAGAGAAACTTTCAGTGTCAGGAGTGTGGGAAAACATTTAACGTGAAAGGCAGTCTTGACACACACATGGTCACCCACACTGGTGAGAGAAACTTTGAGTGTCAGGAGTGTGGGAAAACATTTACCCAGAAAGGCAGTCTTAACAATCACATGCTCACCCACACTGGTGAGAGAAACTTTCTATGTCAGGAGTGTGGGAAAACATTTTCCTTCAAGAACCATCTTAACTCTCACATGCTCACCCATACTGGTGAGAGAAACTTTGAGTGTCAGGAGTGTGGGAAAACATTTGTCCGGAAAGGCAGTCTTAACACACACATGCTCACCCACACTGGTGAGAGAAACTTTGAGTGTCTGGAGTGTGGGAAAACATTTACCGTGAAAGGCAGTCTTAACAGTCACATGCTCCTCCACACTGGTGAGAAAAACTTTGAGTGTCAGGAGTGTGGGAAAACATTTACCCACAAGTACTATCTTAACAGTCACATGCTCCAACACACTGGTGAGAGAAACTTTCTATGTCAGGAGTGTGGGAAAACGTTTTCCTTCAAGAGCCATCTTAACAGACACATGCTCACCCACACTGGTGAAAGAAATTTTGAGTGTCAGGAGTGTGGGAAAACATTTACCCACAAGTACTATCTTAACACACACATGCTCACCCACACGGGTGAGAAAAACTTTAAGTGTCAGGAGTGTGGGAAAACATTTACCTTCAAGCACCATCTTAACTCTCACATGCTCCAACACACTGGTGAGAAAAACTTTAAGTGTCAGGAGTGTGGGAAAGCATTTACCCACAAGATCAGTCTTAACAGACACATGCTCCAACACACTGGTGAAAGGAAGTAAAAGTGTGATATTTGCGGCAAGTGTTTCCTTACCAAGAGTTGTATTGCCAGGCATATCAAGACACACCTGTGAGGAGGGAGTGGCTGTGTGTGGGTTGTGCTTGTGGTGGTGGGTGAGTGGCTTGGAATGGTCAATGTTACTTTTTGAAGAAATATGGGAAATAAACTTTTTGTCATACTTATACCGTTATCTTTTGTATCCTTTAGTTCATGCGTGTGTATTGTGATCAATCTCCCTGCCTTGAGAATACTGGAAGGATAAAAATATATCTGGCCTATGAAAAAATGTAAGTCTTGATTTCTGCCCAAAGCAATTTAATAAAATTCAAGTGTTTTCCCACCCATATTAGTGACCTTTTTTCTCCAGACCACAGATCCCTTCAGATACCTTTAATCAACATAACCTATTTGTATAATTAAGTTCCCATGTAACATTTTTTAAGAAAAATATTGGATATTATTTGGATACTTTTTCACTTTAAGAGGATATGTATTTCATTTTGCAGTCCTGGAGGTCACTCGCTACCTACACTCCTACAGGCACTATTTTGCAGTCCTGGAGGTCACTCGCTACCTACACTCCTACAGGCACTATTTTGCAGTCCTGGAGGTCACTCGCTACCTACACTCCTACAGGCACTATTTTGCAGTCCTGGAGGTCACTCACTACCTACACTCCTACAGGCACTATTTTGCAGTCCTGGAGGTCACTCACTACCTACACTCCTACAGGCACTATTTTGCAGTCCTGGAGGTCACTCACTACCTACACTCCTACAGGCACTATTTTGCAGTCCTGGAGGTCACTCACTACCTACACTCCTACAGGCACTATTTTGCAGTCCTGGAGGTCACTCACTACCTACACTCCTACAGGCACTATTTTGCAGTCCTGGAGGTCACTCACTACCTACACTCCTACAGGCACTATTTTGCAGTCCTGGAGGTCACTCACTACCTACACTCCTACAGGCACTATTTTGTAGTCCTGGAGGTCACTCACTACCTACACTCCTACAGGCACTATTTTGCAGTCCTGGAGGTCACTCGCTACCTACACTCCTACAGGCACTATTTTGCAGTCCTGGAGGTCACTCGCTACCTACACTCCTACAGGCACTATTTTGCAGTCCTGGAGGTCACTCGCTACCTACACTCCTACAGGCACTATTTTGCAGTCCTGGAGGTCACTCACTACCTACACTCCTACAGGCACTATTTTGCAGTCCTGGAGGTCACTCACTACCTACACTCCTACAGGCACTATTTTGCAGTCCTGGAGGTCACTCACTACCTACACTCCTACAGGCACTATTTTGCAGTCCTGGAGGTCACTACCTACACTCCTACGGGCACTATTTTGCAGTCCTGGAGGTCACTCACTACCTACACTCCTACAGGCACTATTTTGCAGTCCTGGAGGTCACTCACTACCTACACTCCTACAGGCACTATTTTGCAGTCCTGGAGGTCACTACCTACACTCCTACGGGCACTAGAGGCAAAAAATAGATATTTTCTTCTTCATCAAAACTTGCATTTTTGTATGAATA
Organism: Chionoecetes opilio; assembly: GCA_016584305.1. NCBI lineage: Eukaryota > Metazoa > Arthropoda > Malacostraca > Decapoda > Majidae > Chionoecetes > Chionoecetes opilio. The sequence continues at coordinate 114,673 of JACEEZ010021604.1, forward strand.
TTTGCCAGACTTATCGGTAATTATGACTTAACAAATACCGACTTGAAGAGGTTTGCTGTATAAGAAAATACACAGGCAGGTATTGCCTCACCAATATTCTTGTCATTGAACCGTTATTGCTTGTGCAGCAAATTAGGGTGTAAATTCAAGAAACTCAGATCCTTGAAATCCTGTGTAACGAATGCTAATATGATAGAGGTGGTTGTTGTTGTTCCTTAGGCCGCCTGGTGAGTTCCTAAGATAGGCCATGGCCTAAACCAGGTTTTGCCAAACCTTGTAGTAGTAGTACATGTACGAAAGGAACCACACTTGACATGTTTGTTTGAGTTCTACAGTAGTCTTATGTCTTTTAGGTAATGCCTGTAATGTTTTTGTGACGACCACCAATGTTACAGGTGTTGATGTGAAGAGCCCAAGACTTCACCCACCCCAGGACTCTTCTCTCTGCACTCCTGCTTCCCTTCTCTTCAGGGTTGCCGGACTCATCCCTCAGGCACCAGCCTCTACCAGGGTTCCTGTAGGACCAGCTGCTACCGCAGGTGTGCTGGCATAAGTATTGCTGCAATGGAGGACGTGAGGACCTACCCTTGTGATCAGTGTGGGAAAGTGTGCTCCAGCAAGGCTAGGATTACTAGACACATCCTCACCCATACACGCAAGACAGGGCTGAGGTGTGACCCCTGTGGGAAAGTGTTCAATCGTAGGTGTGATCTTAGGAACCACATGTTTAGAAGCCACACTGGTGAGAGAAACTTTCAGTGTCAGGAGTGTGGGAAAACATTTAACGTGAAAGGCAGTCTTGACACACACATGGTCACCCACACTGGTGAGAGAAACTTTCAGTGTCAGGAGTGTGGGAAAACATTTACCCAGAAAGGCAGTCTTAACAATCACATGCTCACCCACACTGGTGAGAGAAACTTTCTATGTCAGGAGTGTGGGAAAACATTTTCCTTCAAGAACCATCTTAACTCTCACATGCTCACCCATACTGGTGAGAGAAACTTTGAGTGTCAGGAGTGTGGGAAAACATTTGTCCGGAAAGGCAGTCTTAACACACACATGCTCACCCACACTGGTGAGAGAAACTTTGAGTGTCAGGAGTGTGGGAAAACATTTACCGTGAAAGGCAGTCTTAACAGTCACATGCTCCTCCACACTGGTGAGAAAAACTTTGAGTGTCAGGAGTGTGGGAAAACATTTACCCACAAGTACTATCTTAACAGTCACATGCTCCAACACACTGGTGAGAGAAACTTTCTATGTCAGGAGTGTGGGAAAACGTTTTCCTTCAAGAGCCATCTTAACAGACACATGCTCACCCACACTGGTGAAAGAAATTTTGAGTGTCAGGAGTGTGGGAAAACATTTACCCACAAGTACTATCTTAACACACACATGCTCACCCACACGGGTGAGAAAAACTTTGAGTGTCAGGAGTGTGGGAAAACATTTACCTTCAAGCACCATCTTAACTCTCACATGCTCCAACACACTGGTGAGAAAAACTTTAAGTGTCAGGAGTGTGGGAAAGCATTTACCCACAAGATCAGTCTTAACAGACACATGCTCCAACACACTGGTGAAAGGAAGTAAAAGTGTGATATTTGCGGCAAGTGTTTCCTTACCAAGAGTTGTATTGCCAGGCATATCAAGACACACCTGTGAGGAGGGAGTGGCTGTGTGTGGGTTGTGCTTGTGGTGGTGGGTGAGTGGCTTGGAATGGTCAATGTTACTTTTTGAAGAAATATGGGAAATAAACTTTTTGTCATACTTATACCGTTATCTTTTGTATCCTTTAGTTCATGCGTGTGTATTGTGATCAATCTCCCTGCCTTGAGAATACTGGAAGGATAAAAATATATCTGGCCTATGAAAAAATGTAAGTCTTGATTTCTGCCCAAAGCAATTTAATAAAATTCAAGTGTTTTCCCACCCATATTAGTGAGCTTTTTTCTCCAGACCACAGATCCCTTCAGATACCTTTAAAACGTAATTATAAAGTGGGGGACAGATGCCCCCTCACCCTAAATGACCCACTTTGGAACCCCCAAAAAAATATTAACCTAACCTCACCAATATCCTCCTTGCAAGACTTAATGGCAGGAAAGGACTAGAATTTTACCAGGTTAGGTTAGGTTCGTATTTTTGTTTTGGGTGGTCTCGCTATACGTAGTTATCTTTGCCCTTCGGTTGAGGCGGCGGGTCAAGTCCGCGGTGTTGTCAGATCACCCTGCTACCTCAAGCAGGCTCCACACCACCCTCATTCACTTGCTCTCGCTCTCAATATAGTTTTTTTTAAATATTATTTTGACTTTTTGCACACTACCACTGGGGTAAAGGTCTAGGCAAGGTTTTTTTTAGGTTTCCCCTGTAGGCCTAATCCTCTCTTGGGTTAATATTAGACTGTTTGTGATTAACACTCGGGCGGCAACGTGGCACGAGCTGCCATGCCAAGTGTAATGGAAGGTAGACACTAGACAGAGTCGTTGTTTTACCATCAAATCGCAAGCCATTCATGAAACCATGCAGCTGTATTATAAAACAGTATAATTCAAAATTAGTTAATGTAACAGCTAAGAGTACTCAGAGTCATGAGAGAGAGGTCATCAGCCTGTGGACGGTGAATGTGACAACACTGCGGGAATCTCACGTCCCCACCCGAGGGGCCAAGATACACTGGCTGGACTGTAGGAGTTTATTGGTGAGGTTAATTTATAGGATTAAGGGGAGTCTCCGGGGCTGGGAGCCGAAAATCACATGCGGCTTTTTTCTCTCTCCGCCAAAATAGTTGTGTTAGCCCTCACGTGTGCCGCACTCTTGCTGTGACACACCTCAGAAAACCAGACGCTCATAAGGGAACACTATAGCCACTTACCAATTTTGATCTATTTTTTCTGAAATGCATAGAAATTAATTGTTTGTGAAAACATTATTTCTCCAACCGCCCACAGCTCTTGCACTATAGTCTTACTGCTTTACTCACTCTATTCACATGTATGCACGTAAAAGTGTGTAAGGAAATATGTTTTGAAAAAATCTAACTGCAATTTTTTATATCAAAAGCGGTGACTACCCTAGTTTTGGAGTGCATAATTTTTAACTTTTTTGAAGTGATAATAATTTAGTTAGAAAGTTTTCAAGATGGATGTCTTAGGAACAGCAGGCAACAAACCTTTCATGAGACAAACAATGCTGCCATTTTTGTTACTTCTTGTTGAAGAAACATTTAAGATCTCTGAAAAAAATACTAATTATTTATCCGATCACAATGAAACTGTCAGATTATGTGAAAACAATTTGAAAAAATGATGGCGATGCCATATTGGCACTTTGGGATACGGGGGAGAAATACAGATTTCCCCCAGAGAGCCCTTAATTAAGTTACATTAGTAATATCAACCATTACTTTTGAGGGGTCCAAGGGGAGTCGTATAGAGGAGGGAATTAAGGGGGCATCTCCCCCACTTTATAATTACGTTTTAGAGGTATCTGAAGGGATCTGTAAGAGTTTGCAGGAGAAAACACTAATAAGGTCGGGAAAGGTCTGGAATTTTAGCGAATCTGGCACTCTTGGCAGAAAGCAATGTATTTTTTCAAATGCTTCAGCCCTCCCCACATTCCAAGTTTCTAAAACTATAGTAGTGATATTTCTGGCAGAAAGGGTTAAATTGTTATGCTTTGCAATGCCAGTGATTTTTAAGTTTAGTGAAATACACTATGGAAATACAGTAGAAGCTCGATATTACGGAATAATTCAGCCCAGGCCAATCCCGGCAAATCAAAATTTCCACTAAATTGAACTTCAGTTATCAGCTCCTCATACAGCTTGATATCAAGGAATTTTCCGGTAAATCCTGTTTCTGCAGTGGTCTGTATGGCCCCCAAGCCTGCCCAAACGCCTGGGTCAGCGGCCATAAGGGGAACCGCACCAAATAGTGCTACATTTAGTGGAATTTTCTGCTATTTCTAGCATTGGAAAATTGAATAAAGGCATTATAATTTTACGGCTAAATTCAGTTTTCCAGTAAATCAAGTTCCGTTAAATCAAGCTTTTATTGTATGAGTAAATCAGCCTGACTTGAGGTCATTAACTAACAACCCAGTGATTTGCAAATTGATGGTGCATTTTGCCTATTTTCTAATATTGTCATAAAACATTTCACCCAATTTGCAAATCGGCGGCATTGCAAAATTAACATAACAAGGTTAGGTGTTATCAACAACTCTCCTGCCTAGGCTGCTATGTCATTACTGTCTGATGATGATGACTTATTGATGAGGGAATTACTGGCGTCTGTGAGCACTGACAGCAGACCTTTTTCTGTCTCTTCTTACTCTGTCTATTCTCATTTTCAATCCAAAGCTGGCTGTATTTTGTATATGTGCGCAATGACATCACTTGCTCTCGTGCCCACGGCCTTGAATCTTCCGAATTTTCTACCATCTGGCTTCGACTTCAATGTCACTCTTTTACTAAATGTATCTGTGCTGTATATCTCTCACCTAACTCCTCTGACTATGTAAAATTCTTCGACTATTTAACATCAAAAGTGGAGCACATCTCATTTCATTTTTCTTTAGCAGAAATTTCCATTCTTGGGGACTTCAATGTTCACCACCAGCTTTGGCTATCATCTTCTTTCACTGACCAACCTGGTGAACAAGCCTACAACTTTTCTATCCTCCAAGACCTAGAGCAGCTGGTGCAGCACCCTACCCATATTCCTGACCACATTGGAGACATGCCCAACATTCTTGATCTTTTCCCAACTACACACAAACCTCGTTTTCCCGGACTAATAGGGGGGAGCACTGGTCGGGGAACCGCAAAAGTCCGATGCCATTACCCACCCCCGGACGTTTATCCTACTCTAGTATTTACTGTCCGGCAATCGCCAACATCAACTACCCCGCCGCGGACTTTTATGTCCCCTGAGCATGCTGCCACCTGGCGGGAGGCAGCAGAAAGTGTTCAATAGTCTCAAGAGATGTTCCTGCACCAGGGGCAGTGGGGGACAGGGGACTAACGGAGGCCGTGCAGGTGAACCGTGAGTGTCGTGTGCCCAAATGTAAACAATACGACCGCTGAGCATGCTGCCACCTGGCGGGAGGCAGCAGAAAGTGTTCAATAGTCTCAAGAGATGTTCCTGCACCAGGGGCAGTGGGAGTCAGGGGACTAACGGAGGCGGTGCAGGTGAACCGTGAGTGTCATGTGCCCAAATGTAAACAATACGACCCCTGAGCATGCTGCCACCTGGCGGGAGGTGCGGACACTGACCAGGGGTAACAGAAGGCGCTCGGACCGCCGGACAACTTTGTCAATTTACGAACAGGACCAGGCATTTCAACGGGGGAAAAAAAAAAAAAAAAAAAGTCCGAGACTGACATATCTTCGGACCTCAGATTTTGTCCGGCAAATCCGATATCCGGGAAATCGAGGTTTGTGTGTACTAACCCTTCTGCTTACTCTGTGAAACTATTCTCTCCGTTGCGTTCCTCCGATCACAATCTTATTTCTGTAGCCTGTCCTATCGCTCCGGTACCGTCTCGGGACCCACCTAAGCGGAGGTGCTTCTGGCACTTCAACTCAGCTTAGTGGGAAGACCTAAGGCAGTACTACTCTGATTTTCCATGGAATGATTACTGCTTCCATGTCAAAGACCCATCTCTTTGTGCAGAGCGCATAACTGAGGTCACAGTCTTTGGCATGGAGGCGTACATTCCACATACTTTCTCTAATCCTAAAGCCCGTCAACCTTGGTTTAGCTCTGCTTGTTCTCATGCTGTCCGAGATAGAGAGGTGGCTCACAAACGGTACCGTAAGCATCCATCTCCTGAAACTCATGCCCTTTATATTTCTGGCCATAATCATGCCAAATCTTTACTTCAACTTACCAAAAACTCTTTCATTCATTGAAAATGTCAAAATCTTTCTGAATCAAATTCCTCTCGTGACTTCTGGCATCTAGCAAATAACATCTCTAACAATTTTTCTTCTTCATCTTTCCCTCCTATGCTTCACCCAGATGGCTCCACAGCTGTCTCATCTACTTCTAAAGCTGAACTCTTCGCTCAAACCTTTGCTAAAAATTCCACTCTGGCTGATGCAGGGCTTGTTCCTCCTTCTCCTCCACCCTCTGACTATATTATGCCTGTCATTAAGATCCTTCGGAATGATGTTTTCTTTGCCCTTTCTGGCCTAGATCCTCGGAAGGCTTACGGTCCTGACGGAATCACTCTTATTGTTCTCAAAAACTGTGCTTCTGTGCTTGCACCTTGCCTGGTCAAACTTTTTCCATCTTTATCTATCTACTTCCACCTTTCCTTCTTGCTGGAAGTTTGCTCACATCCAACCTGTTCCTAAGAAGGGTGACCGTTCTAATCCTTCAAACTACCGTCCTATAGCTTTGACCTCCTGCCTTTCTAAAGTTTTTGAATCTATACTTAATAAGAAAATTCTTAAGCATCTATCTGCTCACAATCTTCTATCTGATCGTCAGTACGGTTTCCGGAAAGGGCGATCTACTGGCGATCTTCTAGCTTTCCTAACTGAATCTTGGTCATCCTCCTTTAGGGGTTTCGGTGAAACTTTTGCTGTTGCCCTTGACATATCAAAAGCTTTTGATAGAGTCTGGCACAAATCTTTAATTTCCAAACTACCCTCATTTGGTTTCTATCCTTCTCTCTGTACCTTCATCTTAAGTTTCCTTTCAAACCGTTCTATTGCAGCTACTGTAGACGAACATTGTTCTTCTCCTAAATCTATCAATAGTGGTGTTCCCCAGGGTTCTGTCCTATCACCCACTCTCTTTCTATTATTCATTAATGATCTTCTAAGTCTAACTCAAAGCCCTATCCACTCCTACGCTGATGATTCTACCCTGCATTTTTCAACGTCGTTTATTAGACGTCCAACTCAACAGGAACTAAGTGATTCACGGAGAGATGCCACCGAGCGCCTAACTTCTGATCTTTCTATAATTTCTGATTGGGGCAAAGTAAACCTTGTTTTGTTCAATGCCTCAAAACCCAATTTCTTCACCTATCTACTCGACAAAACCTACTAGATAACTATCCCCTCTTCTTCAATGACACTCAACTGTCTCCTCCTTCTACAATGAACATTCTAGGACTATCCTTTATTAAAAATCTGAACTGGAAATTTCACATCTCATCTCTTGCTAAAACAGCTTCTAAGAAGTTAGGTGTCCTGTGGCATCTGCGTCCTTTTTTTTCTCCCTCCCAATAGGCCTTTAGACGCAGAGGCCAGAGGTCCCATGTACTGATATGTTTACATTTTTTCCGTTTTCCCGTGGGGGCAACATGGGTGACTGCATTTTTTCGTAAATAGTTTTTTTCGTTTACTCCACATAAGAGCCCCTCTCAGTAATGAAGTTACTTTCATAGTATCATGAATTACTCACATACATATCCCATACACTTCAATCTCCATGTTAATCACAATCTTCGTATCTATGAATGAATATCTGTAGTACTTGTATATGTCTTATACATGATTAATAAGAACGTGATAAATATGAGGTACATCAATATTGTTGTTCAAGTGAAGTATGACTGTAAGAAAGTTACAGATACAAGTGGCACAGCATATGTATATAGAAATCTTCGAAAACTGTATCAGGAAGATACGCTGCCAGACGTACAAACGCACGGGTGGCTGACAAGGGAGGGAGGGGGTGCTTGGGATTAAACCCACGTGTGGTAGTCTATAGAAAGTGTCGTACCTCAGGCATCAACACACTTCTGTACACATTAATGTTTCTTATATACTTTGCTGGTATTCGTCAGTTGCATTTATATATATGTATAAATCAAGAAAGTTCTCTGTGTAGAAAAAGTTGTATATTTCTGGCCCTTCATACTAAGAGTGCTGTGAAGTGTGGGACAGGTGTATCCGGCTTCTTTCCTGTGAATACAGGAGTGAGGCAGGGGTGCGTCCTTGCCCCATCACTTTTCAACGCTTGTATGGACTGGGTATTGGACAGGGTTGTAGATCAAAGTGATTGTGGAGCATCCGTCGGCAACACCAAGATCACTGATCTTGTTTTTGCCGATGATGCAGTAATCTTTGCTGAGTCGCTGGAGGTCCTGGTGATGGCTCTCGAGGCGCTGCACGAGGAGGCAAAGCCTTTGGGACTTGAGGTCTCCTGGCTCAAGACCAAGGTCCAGGTGTTTGGAGACTTACTAGATGAAGCAGTACAGTCTGTTCATGCGTGTGGCGAGGACATTGAGATCTTGGAAAGTTTTACATACCTTGGTAGCGCAGTCCATAATGACGGCGGGTCACGTCAAGAAGTCTTACGGCGGATTGGCATAGCCCACGGTGTTATGGACTCACTCAGCGGGAGTATTTGGCGTTGTCGGTACCTGTGCAGGAGGACAAAGATCCGGATCTTCAAGTCGCTTGTGATCCCTGTCTTACTCTATGGTTGTGAGACATGGACACTAAATAGTGACTTGAAGAGACGAATCAATGCCTTTGGTAATAAGTGTCTTCGCAGAATCATGGGGTATCGCTGGGTTGATTACGTGTCAAATCAGCGATTGCACCGTGAGACTGAATCGAGGCCTATTACCTGCATAGTCCGTCAGCGCCAACTTCGGCTATATGGGCATGTGGCACGCTACCCTGAAACCGATCCTTCCCATCGGGTTGTATCTGTAAGAGACAATCCAGCGTGGAGGAGGCCAAGGGGGCACCCACAAGGCTCGTGGCTGGGGCAAGTTGATGTTTCTTGTCGAGAGCTGCTTGGTATGGGAAAGGAGCCTGCATGGGAACTCGCGCGTGGTGACCCCCGGGAGTAGCGTCGTAGGGTGGGCGAGGCGACGCACCCCCCGGCGTATGCCCCCTATGATTGATTGATTGATACTATAATAATAGGAATAGTGGGCGTGCAGTGAATCATTTGACAAATGCTTATTCTACGATTAAAATGTCCCATTTTCATTAAAAACATGCGAGAAAATTATCTACATATATCAATGTAACGAAACAGCAACCGAAAAGGTCTTATAGTAATGCCCGCAATACTACTTTTTTCCCATGAAAAAATAGAAATACTGGCGTTGTGTGGCAACCCCAGCTTTCAATGTCTATAGTTCTATTGCCTGCTCTCTACAGGGGCCTTATCCGCCCATGTATGGAGTATGTCTCACATGTTTGGGGAGGATCCACTCATACAGCTCTCCTAAACAGGGTTGAGTCAAAAGCTTTTCGTCTCATCAACTCCTCTCCTCTGACTGACTGTCTTCAATCTTTAAATCACCGCCGCAATGTTGCTTCTCTTGCACTCTTCTACCGTTATTTTCATGCTCACTGCTCTTCTGAACTTGCTAACTGCATGCCTCCCCCCTCCCGCGGCCTCGCTGCACAAGACTTTCTACTCATGCTCATCCCTATTCTGTCCATCTTCCTAATGCAAGAGTTAATCAGTATCTTTACTCTTTCATCCCTTTCACTGGTAAACTCTGGAACTCTCTTCCTGTTTCTATTTTTCCACTTTCTTATGATTTAAATCTTTTCAAAATAAGAGTAACAAGACACCTCCCTCACTAAATTGGCTCACCCCTCTTTTTTTTATTTTATTCTCATACTGTCTTCTTTATAGGGACTGGCAACTAAGCGGCCTTTGTGTTACCCATTTTTGTTGTGCCCTTGGCCAGTTCTTTGTGATATAAAAAAAAAATCTTAGTTAGAAGTAGTACCTAGTAGTAATAGAAGTAGCAGTAATATAAATAATAGTAGTAGTACACTCGACCCTCCATTTTCCGGACTATTAGCCAGGGTTAGCCTGGTCCGGGAACCCCAAAAGTCAAGGAACCGCGAAAGTCCAGGAGGTGTAACCATTCACAGACTTTATCTGGTAAACAGTAAGGTGTACTGGTTTTCTAGTACGTTTTGGGTCCTTGGGCGGCACTACGGGAGGCACTGTTGTTGTTGTTGTTTTAGGGCTGCGAGGATCCCTTGGGGAACACTATGAGCCCCGGTGATGTCCTATTATGCTATCACAGGCGCGGTAGTTGACCTGTCTTCTTCAGGAAGGCACAGGTGAGGCGGAGGACAGTGTGTTGCCGTGAGGGGCGGACGCCCGCCGCCGCCAGCAGGGTGGGCAGGTCAAAGGTGGTGACGTTCAGGGCTAAGAGTTGAGAGTTTAGCACTACACGGTGTGAGTGGCAGCGCGGACACTGCAGCAGAAAGTGTTCAATAGTCTCCGGAACATTCCTGCACCAGGGACAGTGGGGGTCAGGGGACAGACGGAGGTGATGCAGGTGAGCGTCATGAGGCGGGTGAGGGTAGCATTGAGGACGCGGGACTTTTTCCGTATCCATGGCTGGGGGGAGAGTCACCGCGGTAATGGCCCATGGAGGTGATGCGGAGGGCATCGCCGAGCTTGTTGTTCCAGGTGGAGCGGCAGGCCCGGGAGATGAAGCGTTTGGCCGCGGAGAGCGGCAGAGGGAAAGGGAGGCATTGTGGCGATAATACTCAACCCGAGCGGCTGTGTCCGCCCGCCCTGACCCCTAGTGGCAGCATCTTTAAACTAACGGCCGGGAACCTCGCCGTGCAGGAAATTTGAATGCCATACTTTCCTTAATGTCCCGGACTGTTCCAGACATATGTCCGGGGGCAGACAATGACTGGGAAATCCGAAATCCGGCAATAGGAGGTCCGGAAAATTGAGGGTCAAGTGTACATAGTTGTAATGGTAATACAGTAGTAGTAGTAGTAGTAGTAGTAGTATAGTTGTTGCTGTAGAAGTAATAGTAGTAGTAGTAACATATATAGTACTAGGAGGAGGAATATTGTTTTCAAGTTTGCTTTTGCTATTATCATTTGGCGACTACAGGGAGGTCCCGTTATTCAGAGGTGGGCATCGCAATTTTTTTTCCAATTCCGCAATTGCAATTCCGCAATTTTTTTCAGATAGGCCTTTTTGCAATTCCGCAATTCTGCAAACTAATTTTGACACCTACAATTAAAACAAAACACCTACAATTAAAACAAAAAATGTCTATAGACTCTTAAACACCTACAATTAAAAAAAAATGTCGAAAGACTTTTTATTAGTGTTTATTTTTAATACTTCTGTATTCCTATTGTTTCTGTCTATACTTGTTACTTGTTACTTGTCATTCACAATTAAGTCCTTGTCTCTTTTAGTGTTTTTCTTTACTTTTACACTTCACAGTCTACTGGCTAGTAATCACTAGGTGACTAGGGTATCTATATGAAAGAGGGTAACGCCATTCATAGGCCCTATGTTAAACGCTACTGGGCGCCATCTTAGCGCCAGGGCCTCTTCGTTCACCCAAGACCCGGGGAAATTCTCAAGGCATGACCCCGCAGTATATCATGTTATACATGTATAAAGGATATACTATTATCTTCGGAAATGTTTGTTCTATAAGATTATCACATAAAACACAGTAAAACACATTAAATAAAGGCCATTATGAGACTCTGAAGAAATATGCATAAACTTAAAATTCATTTAAACGCATCATCATGTAAAACTTTGTGGGACAACATATTACATGGAAGATATCAATAGAAGCAGAATTGTATTAGCTTTCCATTGATATATTTCGTTTTCTGATAAATGCAGTAGTACCTTGCAAAAATGAGCGTTTACTAAATAAATTGCCGCGCAGGCCACTCTCTGTGATGACTGTGTTCACAAATAATCAAATATATATTGGATATATATCGCCTTTTATTCAGCCTTTATAACAATTTTTCTATGTTTTAACTTTTAACTAGTAAATTAAAGGATAATTTATAGTTTCACCCAACCAACGATTTTCTGATGCGCCTTATGTATATAATAAGGCACATCAGAAAATCGTTGGTTGGGTGAAACTATAAATTGACCAAATTATATTTACTAAATACTCAGTAGATAAGGAATAACTTACTTGTCCAAGTGACTCAAGTTAGCTGGAAGCTTCTCTCCACCTGTTTCCTGGCCCTGCCTGCTCTCACGCTCAGTGCTCTGGCTGAGGGGCTGAGTGCTGGGGAGATCATCCTGAGCCTCCAAGTCACTTCTGACACAATCCCCACTTCTAACACTATCAGTATCCAGTGTATCCATACTCATACTCATACTCCTAGGCGACGGAGATGGCGACAAAAACTTGTCCATTCTGGTTAAATTTGCTAATTTTCAGAAGCAAAAATAGACTTAATAAACGGCGTTTAGTAAATAAACGGCTATTTTTGCTTCTGTCTAATTTGTAATTTCAGTAATTTCAAATTTGTCTTATATTTTGCAGATTGTGCTCATATAATTAGCGTTTACTAAACGCTAATTATATGAGCACAATCTGCAAAATATAAGACAAATTTGAAATTACTGAAATTACAAATTAGACAGAAGCAAAAATAGCCGTTTATTTACTAAACGCCGTTTATTAAGCCTATTGTTATCCTATATATAAGTTAATAAACCCGTTTATTAACCACAATAGACACTGGTTAGTGGTTACTAACCACTAACCACTAACCAACCACTACCAGTAACCAGTGTCTATTGTCTAATTTGTGCAATCTTAGTACTTCACTAACACAACAACAGTATATGTAGGATAAATCAGTAATCACACACACGGCCAGCGTAGTGAACGTACACGCTCTCAATCTCAAGTCCCAGAACGCACTGACTGAGTGAGTGACGGTGCTACACTAGCTACAACACTAGCTAGCGATGCTTGGACGATGCTTGCTTGGTCTTGGTACGAAGACCGTTTTTTCTCGCAATTGAAAACAGATTGGTTTCTGCGACAAAAACACAACAAGCTTGGTAGGGGCCGAAATAATAATCAGTCCAAAACATTGCAAACAATATCACAAAGCAGTATAACACACATTTCAGCAAGTGTTATTGAGTGGTCTTCGTAATTCAAGACGGTGCTTGGACGACAAAAACACGGCTCATTGGCAGTTGGCAGTGTCGTCTCCACCATATTTGGTGGGAACTTATGTTCACGCGGGCACTTGCCATTTTGAAGGTGGTGATCGTCACAATTATTGCGATTGCGTTTCAAAATTTTGGCGGTCCGCAACCCGCAATTCCGCATTTTTTTCAGGCATCCGTAATTGCGCAATCCCGCAACTGAATTACCCATTCCGCAAGTTATTGCGATTGCGCTTTAAAATGTTGGCGGTTCGCAATTCGCAATTCCGCAATTTTTTCAGGCATCCGTAATTGCGCAATTCCGCAACCGAATTACCATTCCGCAAGTTGCGGAATTGCGGACTAAAATTGCGGAATGCCCACTTCTGCCGTTATACGAGCATTCGCTATACGAGAATCCTATGATACGAGATGTGTAAATTAGGGTCTATTTTCAATATACGAAATCGAAAATCCAATGTTACGACATTCAAACTGGGGTGAGTAAAATTACCAAGTTATTTACTAAAGTAAATTACAAGTTATTTACTAAAATTATAAAGTCATTTACTGACTATGATTTTACCTAAGGTTGTACGATAATTATAATCAATCTGAAAATATGATAATTCTGGTGGCTCAGTACGACAATGTGGCCTACAAAAATTCACAACCCTGGGCGAGAAGCCAGCAACGGAGGTAGTATGGCCAGCAACAACCTGCTCTCACACTACCTAGATACTACTTTCCCTAATGACGGAAGCTACAAAGCTGATTGAAAGCTCCCTCGATAGGTCGTAAACGAGTAGGAAGGTTGTGACTGGCTAAGGCGTCATCCGTCACCAGCCAATGACAAACAGTTTTTAAAACTTCTCGACCAATAACAAGCCAGCGATACATATTTCCGGGCAAGAATGGCATGCCAGACTGCCTCTCTCCGCCTTCTGTCCCCGTCATCTAAAACTAATTCTCGTTTTATTTTGAATGCTTGCGTTTTAAGTAGTTTTAATGTATCAGATAGTAAGATATATAAGTAAGGAGCCTGTGTTGCTAGTGTTTTGGTGGTAGAAGGTGTGTATGTGTGTTAAAATGGTGAATATTTGTGATATGGGGCGGCTCCGCGGCAAGTATTTCTCCGTCACTCGCTCGGCAGCTCGGCCAGCAGTCACCTCATCATAACATCTTTAAATCACCCTTATTTAAGGTGACACACGGTGCTACATTGATTTAGATAATGACACGTGGATATAACATCTCACCATAATCACTAAGTTGTATAATAACGAGTGATAAGACATTTAAGCCTGCCCAAACCTACCTTGGCGGAGGAGGCGGCGGCCTGCCCCGTCCGCCGCCTCTCTCAAAAACCGCCGTCATCCGCCTCACCTGTGCCTTCCTGAAGAAGACAGTCAGCTCCTACGCCTGTGATAGCACCATAGGATATCACCAGTGATCATAGGATTCCTCAAAGGGTCCTCGCTTTCCTACTAAATAATTACCAAGGAGATCTCCGCTGGCGGCGGACATCGGCCGCCGCCCGCACAACACAACACCCCGTTATCAGCTGTATAATATGTGCCTTCCTGAAGAAGTCAGGTCAGCTCCCACGCATGTGATAGCACCATAGGATATCACCAGGGACCATAGGATTCCTCAAGGGGTTCTCGCACCCCTACTAAATATTACCAAATTTTATTATAGCTTGAAAAACATCTTTTTTTTTTTTTTTTTTTTTTTTTTTTAAATTGTTGGGGTCCTGGAACCAAACTTATATTTTACCATTAGTTATGTGTTTCATTATACGAGATTTCGCTTTACGAGTATGCCAGGTGGAACCTAACTGCTGGTATCTTCAGGACCTCCCTGTACTGTACTTTGTTCAAGAATTCATTGTTTTCACACTTTCCTCTCAGTTCATATCCGCCTTTTCCCTATCCTATACCTTGCACAATTTTCTCATTATATATATTCACAACACTTCCAGTACGTGTGTCCCGCAGCAAAGTGTCCCGCAGCAAAGTGTCCCGCAGCAAAGTGTGTCAGTGTTGAACAAGCGCTTCAGTGTCAGGGGCTGATGTTCAAACGTTCGTAACTCTCCGCCTCTAAGATCATCTTAAAGCGTTCTTAGTGGCCATCTTTGATCTTGGGCTACGAACACCACTAAGAAGTATTTTCAAAGGTCCATCCGAATGTTCTTAGCTCACGATGATGCCATCTTAAAGCCCGTTCCGATCATGCGGAATGGAACCCAGCTAACTGTCGCTTAGCCAATCAGAAGAAATATTTCATCAACCTTGGAGAGTGTTAGCCTATCATAAAGCACCGTCAGAATGTAAACAAATACATGAATCCCCAAGGCAAATATCACAACACTGAAGACTCAAAAACAAGTCGTTCCTCCCCACAGGAAAAAGCAGACATGGCAAGTGAAGACCCTGCCGCCAAACGCAGTCGTAGAGCCAACGTTTTAGATGAAGAAATATCGGCGATGATTCAGGTAGAATGCATATGATCAAGCCCCAAAGTTTTTGAAAGGTAGAAAATCACAATTCCTGATTTCATTTATGGTAAAATTCTAGTACTTTCCCGCCCTAGTTATTGGGGGTTTGTCCTCCAGGCCTTCACAGATCCCTTCAGATACTTCAAACTTAATTATAAAGTGGGGGAGAGATGCTCCCTTCAACCTCTCCTCGATCCCCTCCCCCCTAAACGACCCTCCTGGACCCCTCAAAAATATAGTGTAACAGGGGGTGAGGGGTTCTTGCTTACTTGCCTTCTCTTTTTCTCAACTTGCTGTTGTGATGATATTCTGAGGGAAATTCCTGAAGGGGCTGTCTTGGTCAAGGGGGAGAGTAGGGAGTGCCCTGCTGACAGAGACTTGCGTGTGGCCATAGGATGGAGCCATGTAATGCTTCCATGGGGGTAATGCCCAGGCCCGACAGAGGCTTCACATTGCCCTGGGCCACTGTTACCTTCTGAAATCCCGTCAGTATGTCCTTCCAACACACAGGACTCAGCCTGGTAATCTTAACTCGGAAATGGATAATTTGCTTTTTCCCGTGTCCCGGGCGATGATTCAAACCTACGCCATTGACCAGCATGTGCACCCACTTGGCACGTTAACCGACAGGGACGTCCCACTTGACTAAGCGGTTCTGGTGAATTTATGCATCACACACCTTTTTCCTCCCTTCGAGATTTATTTCCCGAATTCTGAAGTCTTGACATGGTAGCGTGTGGCTTCGAGGGTTAGGGCTCGTCTCTTAGGAGGAATTTTTGGTCGAGTCCGTGTGATGGTCTTCCCTATTTTCTTTTGTTGACTGCATACCTTTCAAGGGGATACTGGGCCATCTTCACCGCTGCTGCCAGTGTAACAGGGGGGAGGGGTCTTAAGTGTTTTCCAGGCATTAAAATTGTAATGTATGAAAGAATAAATTTGTTAGATACATTAAGGAATGAATTATACAGTACAGTTTAATTCCACATATCCGGATTCCCACCTTATATATAATCTGGGTTAATGTATCATTAGCAGTGGTGGGCGCCGTTAATCAAAAAGTTAACTTAGTTAACCGTTAATCCGTTATCCAAAAAATTAACTTCGATAACCGTTAATCAGTTAATTCTTTAAAAATGTAACAAAAAGTTATCGATAAACCGTTAACGTTCATTTTTATTCTAGAAAAAAAACAAAAAATCTGTTTTTGCTCTAAAACCACCTAAAAACACCTTTGAAAAGTGCCAAAACTAAAATCTGCCTTTATGGTTTTTTTTTAAGGGCTTTAGAACCCAAAAACTATAGTTTTTTTTTTTGCTTTAGAGTTATATAAATAAAAAAAGAAGAAAAAAAGGCAGATTTTATAGTTTTAACTTTAAAAAAAACCTAAAAAAGGCTGATTTCATAGTGTTGGCCTGTTTTAGGTTTTGAAAGGCTTTTAGAGCCAGAAAAGGGTGAACAAAAACTTAAATGAAACAATATTAGTATTAAACAAAAAAAAAAATTGATTTTTATGAAATTTTTGGGTTAGCGGACTTGAGTTAACGGAAGTTAAATGTAACGGAAGTTAATTAGTCCGATAATGATTTCCAAAGTTAACTTAAAAGTTAAATCGTTAACGAAAATGTTAACTTCGTTAATTAACGATTAACGGTTTGGTGCCCACCTTTGATAATTAATTTATAGCTAGGTGTCCGGAGCCCTGAAAGAATCTGATTTATCCGATATCAGGAATAAAGAGTTCCGATTTAGAGAATTTACTGTAGGCTACTTCTAATTCTTCTGCCCAATTGTATTTTTCATATTTCCTTTGTGTTTCCACTAAACATAATTATTTTCATATCTGACATGTTTTTTCAACTTAATTTTTTTATTTAAACTTAAATCTTGAATATTTATAACCTGTGTGCTAAATGTATGCATTAGGTATTTCCTTGTATTCCATTGTCTCCCTCTGTTGTGTTCCTTTGTTGTACCGACCACCATTTCCTCCCTCCCCATCTCTCCTCTTGTCCTTAATTTGCTCATAGAACCTTTTTCAACTCTTCTCTTCCTTTAATGTCATACCTATTATTGAAACCCTTTTTATCCATTCATGTTCTATTTTATATGACTTGACTCAAGTCTTATCAGTAATGGTCTACGTCTGCCTTGTGCCGGCTTTCCCTTCCCGAGAACACCAACCACTCCTCCTTGTTGCTTCAGGCTCGGCAACTATTTGCATACGTTTGTGTTCCATCATCCTTCTTCCTCTCTTCAGCCGTCTCTGCTGCACTCTCTCTTATATTATACGTACATTCCTAGGTTACATTCCTTCCTTTCTTTCTCTTCTCTCTCCTTGTATTCTTCCCTTACTTTACTCTGAATCTCAGTCATCACAGAATCTCGTGCCATATTCAGCACTTGATCAACACATCTCTGCTTTCAGCACCTGACATTTTTCTTGACAAATAAACTG
Organism: Chionoecetes opilio; assembly: GCA_016584305.1. Taxonomy (NCBI): domain Eukaryota; kingdom Metazoa; phylum Arthropoda; class Malacostraca; order Decapoda; family Majidae; genus Chionoecetes; species Chionoecetes opilio. The sequence continues at coordinate 132,542 of JACEEZ010021604.1, forward strand.
AGTTCATCTTTTGAGTTTCCTGTTTGCCTCCATTGCCTGTCTATGCTCCATTCTGTATTCTGTGACATCCAGGCTCCTCTGAAAAACTGGCTTCCACATTCTGCACAGCCAAACATAATCTAATCAAATCATAATAATAATCAAAAACATAACCTTCACATTTCAGTGCCCTGACACGAGGTGGCGGCCCTTCCAACACCCTGCACGGTGTTGTGTGTCACACTGATCTCAACACGGGCCATTCTGCCTTTCTTTGGCCATAGCTTCATAAGACCCACATTTACTTCCCTTGTCTTAAATGTTGGTGCCAGTCATGTTCTTCGGCAATATTAAATTAGGATTGCTTAGTGTTTCCTAACGATGATGAAAAAATGATTGTTCAAATAATTTCATGTTCATTGGAGTCACATTTGTCACATCTTTCACTCACACGTGTGGGAAACTGCAGATCTTTTAGAGGCAATAAATGTCGTTACATGGCTTGTCAGGGGAGCCTATTGACGCATGAAGGCCCACTGTGCCTGTCCGTGCCTAGGGGAGGAAGGGGAACGAGGGGCCGTGTGAGGCACATCCCCCGCCACACCATTAACTGTCATCACTGTGACGGTGTTGGGGTGTGCGGCGTCTTGGGTGATGTCAAGTAGGCAGCCTGAGTCAGGTCACCGCCACGCAGCAGTAATACTGAACTGAACCTTAGTTTTCCTTGACTGGAGGAAGCTGTATATTAGTTGTCTGTCTCGCTTTTTGTGCTTTTTCAAGAGGATTTATAAATAGGCTAGAATTATTTTGATTAAAAATTTTATTAATGTATTCTAAATATTGGCACCCATGGAAGATCACAATGAATTATTTGGCAGCTTATTATCAGTGGAGAGGAAAGCCACCTTTCTCCCTTACTTGTTTGAACACATCTTTGGTAGAATCTGTAGAGGGAGAAAGGTGTCGGGCCTCAGCCGTGATTCATTAGGCATATTACTCTTGCTTTCCTTCACAAGCATTCCAAATGAATGATTTAAATGTACAGTTTGTTTTAAACCTCACAATTGTTATTTCCAAAGCTGGAGCAAAATCTTGAGTGTCTACAGAGTCCGTTGCCTGGAATAATGTACAGCTACTTAAATAAGGCACGACCGGGTGGTGTACACTGTGGATCTGACTAATCAACTCATACAATAATTTATAACTACAAGTTGGTCACACTTATCTACTGATAATTTTAAAGGCTGTGATAATTATCTACAAACACAAATCATGTAGATCAGAGCTGGAAAGGCTTAGTCCAACACCTAAAGGAAATATAAAGTAGAAGTGTTTTCACAAAAAAACAACCGAGTAACATACACTAGCATCCTTAAGAAATATATTACAAATATTTAGATTTTCTCATCTTAATGCCTAGGAAGTGTTAAGTTCAAACCTACAGACTGTAACAACTATTGACTAAAATTGCCTCTCTTTTTTCCTGCAGACCAAGTTGATACGACAAACACAGCGCTTCATTAGATTAATTTAGTGCCGGGTATTTGATCCAGCCTTGAGGCCCTCCATGACCACATTGAGAGCAGCCTTCAGCATCCTATGTAAGATGAAGCGAGTGAGTATTTCAAGGCAGTGCATGGATGGACAGTCGCGGGAGTGTGTTGGCACCTCAGCGGCCTCGGATGAAGGCAGTGTACAGCAAGGCAACATTGTTTTATCATCATAAGCTCTCAGTTCACGCAATATTTCCCCTCCAAGCCATGAAGCATTAGTGAGATTTTCAAGCACACACCATGAAAGTAGAATGTATGATGACTAATTGACTACACTGGACACACAACCTTGACAGTAAAGCAGAAGGCATAATGACTAACAGGGGAAGCTTGAGGCACAGCTTTTACTAGTATAAAAACTAGCATGATAAACTGAACGCCTTACCATGTCTGTAAATGAGGCGAAACACTTGTTGTTGCCCACACACTTAATGCTCCTAAACCCTCCTAAGTATTTGCTCTGCAACAACCATGACTTGAGGGAAAGTTGTGTTGCCTGTATGAGGAGTGTTGGCACCACCCAGCCGGCGTTGGGCCGGGGCGCCACTGTAGGGGAGAGTAATGTTGATGTTATTGTTATGCTATGGTTGTAATTTATAAAAGGAACTGTACAAAGGGATCTCAGTTTGATGCAACAAGGCATGCCCAAGTAGTTTATGTACAGTCGTTAATGCAAAGGACCAACTTTTGTCCTAACACTCGTCACTCCCTGATCATCTTGTGTAGTTAGTTACCTTCCTAGGCTCTCCTGGTGTGTTTTCAGATCATCATAATTACCCTCTGAGGCTTAAGGCTCAAGCTTTGTCTGGCTGTAGCAGCCGACCGGAAGGGAAATCTTGATCTCCTCAATGTTGCGAACTTCTATCTGAAGTCTCCTGATTTCCTCTTCATAGAGGGAGATCTGGCGCTGCTGCCAATTGAGAGCCTCGGAAAATTCGCTGACGGTGGTCTCAATGCCGCTCTGGTAGTAGGTCTGCCAGGCTTCCTGGAGGCGGCGGTCCAGGGCGTCCAGCTGGGCCGGGTCCAGGTCCGTGGAGCGCTCCAGCAGGTCCAGGATCTCCTGCACCGTCTCGTAGGCCTCGTGCACCCGGGCGCTGGCCTCGTCCGCCTTGCCCTTGGCCTGGTTGGCTTTCTCCTGTGCCTCCAGTACTTGCTCCTGGTCGGCCTCCACCTGCACCTCGTAGGTGGCCACGCGCGCCTCCGTGCCGGCCACCTGACTGGCCAGCAGGTCCGCCCTGTCCTTGAGGCTGCTGGCCTCCTCCTTCGTGACGTCGGCCTTGCGCCGCACCTGACCCGCCTGTTCGCTGGCCTCGTCGGCCGTGTCCTGCGCGTCCTTGGCGATGTCTCGGGCGCTCTTGGCGTCCTCCTCGGCGCCCGTCAGTGCAGCCTCGGCTTCGTCCGTGCGATCCTCCGCCTCTCGGATCAGCTGCTCGATCTCGCCGACACGCCCCAACGCATCCTTGGCCTCCTCACGGCTCTCCTGTACCTGCTTGTCAAAACCTGAAAACATTGGCAATTGCACTTTAAATGTCATTTATTTTTTCATACCTTTCTTAATGAGCCACAGATCATTAATTTCTAGTCTGTTAGCAAGGTTCTACACACACATCCCACATACTCCACTGTTACTTTCATAGCATATAATTTCACACTTCAAAATTTCAGAGCACTCATCCTCTGCCCGATATGATTTAATGAGTGTAGGTGGTCAGATTACAATTACCGTCCATCCACAGCCCTGCCATGCCTCCTCTCACCACACAGCCCTGCCATGCCTCCTCTCACCACACAGCCCTGCCATGCCTCCTCTCACCACACAGCCCTGCCATGCCTCCTCTCACCACACAGCCCTGCCATGCCTCCTCTCACCACACAGCCCTGCCATGCCTCCTCTCACCACACAGCCCTGCCATGCCTCCTCTCACCACACAGCCCTGCCATGCCTCCTCTCACCACACAGCCCTGCCATGCCTCCTCTCACCACACAGCCCTGCCATGCCTCCTCTCACCACACTGGCCTGCCATGCCTCCTCTCACCACACAGCCCTGCCATGCCTCCTCTCACCACACAGCCCTGCCATGCCTCCTCTCACCACACAGCCCAGCCATGCCTCCTCTCACCACACTGGCCTGCAGCTTACCTTCAAGGATAGTCAGTGTCTCCTTTGCCTCTGAGAGCGTATGCTCGGCAGTGTTGATGGCTTCCTTGGCCTGTCCCTCGGCGGTGAATGTGTCTGCCAGCAGCTCTGAGGTGACCTGCTGCTGTGCTCGGCCACGCTGCACCAGCTGCATGGTCTCCACCAGCTGGCTTTGCACGTCCTGCACCAGATCCTGCCGGCCAGCCATCAGCTCCTCCGCCTCGGCCTTGATGCGCTCGGCCTCCCGGGACAGTGCGGTCGCTGCAAAGAATGGCTGTGTTATTGCTGACTTCAAATTTTAATCAAAGTAAGTCTTGTCTCATCTGGTCAGTGTTCACTCATGAAAGTTCCCGGTGGCAGTGGTTACAGCAGAAGGCCTTGAACCTCGTCCTCAGAGCCGCCCTGAGCCAGGATGGGGCCCTGGACAGGATTTGATTATGGGGCCCTGGAGAGAAAGCAGAGAGGTACTAGTATCGGGGTGCCTGGACGCAGCTGGCTTGTGAGGCACGCAGGTGACATGTATGAGGGATGTGGTTGCTGCCAGTGAACCCAAACTAGAAGCTAGGGATTATGGGAGAAGTCTGCAGATACTTGCAAAAGAAGGGCGTGTGGCTATTGTCTTGTACGATGAATTATGGAAAAAGGTTAGAGACAAGAGGTTAATGCAAGATTCAATCAATCAATCATTGGGGGCATACGCCGGGGGGCGCGTCGCCTCGCCCACCCTACGACGCCACTCCCGGGGGTCGCCACGCACGAGTCCCCATGCAGGCTCCCTACCCACACCAAGCAACTCTCGTCAGGAAGCATCAACTTGCCCCAGCCACGAGCCTTGTGGGCGCCCCCTTGGCCTCCTCCACGCCGGATTGTCTCTTACAGATACAACCCGATGGGAAGGATCGGTTTCAGGGTAGCGTGCCACATGCCCATATAGCCGAAGTTGGCGCTGACGGACTATGCAGGTAATAGGCCTCGATTCAGTCTCACGGTCCAATCGCTGATTTGACACGTAATCATCCCAGCGATACCCCATGATTCTTCGAAGACACTTACAACCAAAGGCATTGATTCGCCTCTTCAAGTCGCTATTTAGTGTCCATGTCTCACAACCATAGAGTAAGACGGGATCACAAGCGACTTGAAGATCCGGATCTTTGTCCTCCTGCAAAGGTACCAACAACGCCAAATACTTCCGCTGAGCGAGTCCATAATACCGTGGGCTATGCCAATCCGCCGTAAGACTTCTTGACGTGACCCGCTGTCATTATGGACTGCACTAGCAAGGTATGTAGAACTTTCCAAGATCTCAATGTCCTCACCGCATGCATGAACAGACTGTACTGTTTCATCTGGTAAACCTCCAAACATCTGGACCTTGGTCTTGAGCCAGGAGACCTTAAGTCCCAAAGGCTTTGCCTCCTCGTGCAGCGCCTCAATCATGCAATGATTGCGCCTTGCAATCATGGCAGCAGCGCCGGGAGTGGTGCAGACACAGACACAGGCACACGCCCACTACTACCAAGGAGACCGGTGAAATTTAAATCAGGTCCATTGTTTGTGTTTTATGGGTATGTCTTGGAACCGTTTGATTGCAGCTCACACAGCCATACTACATGCCCCTCAGATGACTCAGCCACCAGGTCACCTAGGAAATTAATCCATTGATTGGCTCGCATTCGCCTGCACCTTGCCGCATTGATATCCATGAGTCCCTGCTCTCGCCAGACTCACAATCCCCTCTCCGTGGTTGGTCATCTCCTCTGTGGCAACGTTTGCCACTGCCTCACTCCTACGTTCTTTTCTCTCAAGTCCATCATGTAAAATTTCCACAGCACCCCAGTCAGAGGTGTGGCCATACTTGGTGTGAAATACAAGAGTTCAGTTTTGTTTATTGGTCATTCTTTTTTCCAGAGACTCCGCTTGAAGCTGAATGAACACACCGTCTGAATGCCTGGGAATGGATTCTTTTATAAAATACTCTCTGTTTAGATAGTTTACTTTTTTTCTATTTATTCCCATACCAGTTTTCATCCCAGAGGCATGAGCCACATTAACACTAATTTTGTTATGGAAGCAGGTTATCACTTCAGCTTTATTGGAATAACTATCAAATACTTATTCACTCATATTCATCTTATTCACATTAGTCCCTTTCATATAAAAGGTGTGATTAAATAGTACCGAGACTACACCTATGAAAAGCAGGCAATGTATTTGACTTGAATTTGGCCGCCATTCTCTCCTTAGTACGAGTAATCACCTCGTGCAGCGATACACGGCTTGCACTGTTTCTGCCAACATTGGAACGCTCTCTGGAGTTCCGTTCTGGTTCTGCTTGTCAAACACCATCTGCCATTTGTGCTGCGTCTCCTCCACGATGTCATGGTGGGGAACATTCAGCTTGAACTTCAGCTTGAGGAAAGAGATAAACGTTGCTGGGAGCCAAACCTGGATTTTTGCTCCCTGCAACTTCTTCCTCTGGCTTCCGATGGCGTTCAGGCTGATGGTGCACAGTTTTGACACCGGGGAGATGCAGCGTGAATCCCAAATGGTGATTCAAATAAAATTAACATGCTTCAAGAACGAGACTTCCAGGAAGCAGTGCAAAGGTGGCCGTGGCGCTGGAAGTGACGCATCGCTGCACACGCTGATGCACACGCTGATGACTTCATAGGGGATGACGGCCATACTGGAATCAGGTAAGTACACTGTCTGCTTTTTATAGGTGATGGGCTCGAAGTCTTTTCTACCTCGTATAGCCTGTACCTTTCTTTCAGTTTGTTAATCATACCCGCGGGATAACAGTTTTCTGAACAGATAGATAAGTCTGCCAGGAATTCCTTGCAGCATATCTTTATGACACAGAAGAAGAATCCAATGACCATTCCAGACTGTTCCTTCACTATGCATGTCATTATAGATGGTGCACAAAATCATCCTTGCTTATAGGCTTTCTGCACACTGAATATTTGGCATATATACCTACTCAATGTATCATTAAATTTAGGTGGGGAATTTTACTATCTCCACAAATCAATGTGAACTGTATATAAGTCAACAGTGTTATTAGGCATTCAAAGCGTGTATTCCACATGTGTCCTTGGGAATCATCGCCAGCCATCAACATTATCAATCACTTTGAGCCTCTTCAATGATTCATACAAACTGTCCTTTTCTAATATCTCCATGAATAGACGCCACTTAAACTGCAGTTGGGGGGGAAGACACATTACCAGACCTCAGTAGTGCAGTCATTGCGTCTATTCATGAAGATAGGACGTTCAATATTCATTAAGACATTGGAAAAGGAGAGTTTCGTACAAATTGTTGGAAGAGCCTCAAAGGGGTTTAGGATATGTTGATGTGCTGGCAACGATTCCTGACAACACAAATGCAAAGAATACGTTTACAATGCCCGAGTGTTGACAGAAACATACAACTCACAGTGGATGTGGCAAAAGACAGTACGATTCCCTTCTTAGATACAGTGATACATAGTCGGCAAATGTGGCAAATAATGAGTGTACAGAAGACCTGCAAACACTGATGATTACTTGCACTGTCCATCACGACATTATGAAAGAACAGAATCTTGAGTGGTCACTGGTTTCTTTCTTCGTGCCTTAAGGATATACAAGGAGCTTCTTTTTGGCAGGTGAGTTGAGCTGTTTTAGTGAAGTGTTGAGGGCTCAAGGCTATAGCCTACAGAGAGGGGCTGTAATGGGAATACAGAAATATAAGTGAATACTTGATATCTTATTTAAAAAACTGTGAAGTGATTACACTCTTCCTTAACAAAATTGTTGTTAATGTGACTCATGTCTCAGGGTGAGAATGGAAGATATATGAAAATAGAAGAGAAAACCGTCATCACAAAAATAGTATTGTATACAAGACTCCTCCGGCAGCCAGGTGGTAAGCATCAGGAACCTCCACGCGCCATCTCAATAAGAATGTACGAGTACAAGAACTCAGTAAGCGGAGGTCACAACTCTTGTTCTTCACCGAGAAGAATGGAAATCTCCCAGACTGGAAAATGGGAATATTTCACATGATGGACTGTGGAGGAAAGTGCCTTCATGGGACTGTGGAAGTGGCATACTTATCCACTGTGGAGATGCAGCCTCAGGGAAGGCTTCGTGAGTCTGGCAGAAGCAATGAGTTCCTGTGTGATCAATGCACCACAACAAAGCAAGACGTGAACCCACCAAACGGAAAAGTCACCCCGGCGACTGGTAGCCCATGGTAATCTGGGTGCCATTAGACAATTTTTTGTGATTATAAGCAATATTTTATAGCTATGACCTGTTTAGTATCCTTGCCAACTAACTAATTTCGTATATTCAGTTGCTTTTTGTAATTCTATGGCTCAACAACATACATTTTTTTTATAGCAAAGGAAAGATATGGGCGCGAAGGGGTTCAAGAAGACAATAGCTGAAACATAAGAAATATACTGCTGCTGCTTCATCATGCATTTACAGTTTTCTTTCTTTTGTTACAGAGCTCCGTTTTGCATGGCTTGTGCACTGAGTGTAAGTCAAGGAAAAGGAACAGAGGTCCTGGATGTGCCTAAGAGCCACTTCAGGGATGAGATGGCTTGCTATAAGAGTGAGGAGCAACTTGGCGAGACATGTGACAACCTGTGCACCTTGCTGGAGAGAGCAGAGCGGGGAGCTGAGGTGAGGGTCATAGAGGGAGAACGAAGGAATGATGAAGGAAGCATACATCACATCTCAAGTAGAGGGTGGTAAAGGTAAGGGAAGAAGAGATGCGGTGAAGGAAGCATTGAGTCACAAAGGCCTCAGCATCCAGGGGGGTGAAAGGCATAGACAGGACAGAGAGTTGCCGCGATGTGGTATCATCATCATCATCATCTTTCGGTTTAACGTCAGATTTTCCATATGAGGTTAGACGGCCGATGATACGCTTCCAATTCTATTGTCGGCATTCATCATATAAATTTGTGGCACGAGTTTTACGCCCCGGATGCTCTTCCTGACAGGCAACCCCAGTTTTCAGCCGAGGGCCCAGGTGGACTGCCCACCATGGCTAACGAACCCCACCTGCCGGGAATTGATGTGGTCTGTCATGGGACAATATCACACTGCTGATACCTGGGACCTTGAGAGGCGAGAAGTGTTGGGGTAGATTATTGGCTGGGATATAACCTTTTGAGTGTCAGATTTAAAAAAAATGAAACTAATATTTCAGTATTTGCCCAAAGAAAAAATAATTCAATGTTTGTGTGTGTAAGGATGTATGACTTACTGACAATCTATCAGTTTCCCTATACTCTGAGTCCAATTGTAACACTGCATTGTTTCATTGTTTAGAATGTTAGAATGTACAAGTAGCTAATATTTTTCAGTGTTTGAGAATGACCTGCTCTGTGTGTCAGTGCCCCCCCCTGCCTGAGAGAATTCCTTTCCTACGAAAAAAAAATGGAATGTGTAAAAGTCTATCATTGTGTAAATCTATCTGCATGTATAGAGGCACACATCTATCATGATGATATAATATCTTCATTAAAAAAAATATGGGTAACATATATTATACACATTGTAGTAAGAGGCAAATTTGTTGAAAAAAGAAAAAAAATGTTAAGCCCCCTATGGCGATTATCTTTTCAGGTTGCCATGGTCAGGCATTCGGACATCAGCCATTACAGACACAAGCCATAATACAGCCACACGTCATGACTTATATAGGGACCAGTACTAGCATGTTTCAATAATGTGGAGATGCATTTTGTGTTTATATGTGAATTATATGATACATTAGGTAGTGATATGTGTAAATATTCCCGTAGGAAACGCAGCGAACTCAACGGCGTCCCTCAACCAACGCACTCCTGCTGCCTCAGTCCACTCACAGACAACCGTGTGTGTGTGCGTCTTACCTCCACCAGTCTTCCTTCTATCAACCCAAAGGACCAGTATCTCTTCTCTCAACCCAAAGGACCAGTATCTCTTCTATCAACCCAAAGGACCAGCAGTATCTCTTCTCTCAACCCAAAGGACCAGTATCTCTTCTATCAACCCTACAAGGACATAACACCAAGAGGGCTCACTACCAAGCCTACACTCACCTTCAGTCTTAAGTCCCACTGCATCCACAGGGGGAATGGCGATGCTGGAGGCGTCCGTGGATATCGCCAGGGCCTCCAGGTAGGTGGCCTTGGCCAACACACGGGACTCATTGGCGATCTTCAGGGTGTCCTCGTGCAAGAGTGCAATGTCCTCCACCTCAGTTTTCAGCCCCTACAAAATACATGATGATTAGCTACAATATAAGTAAACTCAACCCTCGGTGTATTTGGCTATCGCGGTAACCTAAAGAATTTCACATCCTGGCTACAGCGTCTTTAACCCCTTCACGCCCAGATCTTTCCTTTAAAATATAAAATTGTCTGTTGGTAGCCGTGAAATTTTGAAAAGCAGCTTATTATACCAAATTAGCTAGTGGACGAGGATACTAAACAGGTCATATCTACAAAATCTTGCTTATATTCACTAAAAATCATCTTATGGTATACCCAAAATACAGTGGAAATTACGTTCTGGGCCTCAAGGCAATGGGCAATCACTGCAATCACAGGTCAGAAGTAAACACTAACATTATATTTCCCCGTGTTGTGTGTCGTGATGCCCATGTCATACTTTATTCACTCCCCGATTGGTTAACTAACCCCTTGAGGCCCAGAATGTAATTTCCATTGTAATTTGGGTACCATTAGACGATTTTAATGAATATAAGCAATGGTTTATAGATATGACCTGTTTAGTATCCTTGTCCACTAACTAATTTGGTATGTTGTTACTTTTCGTAATTTTATGGCTAACAACAAACGATTATGTATAGCAAAGGAAAGATCTGGGCGTGAAGGGGTTAATGTAAATAGAGCGCTGTGATTGGCCATCCTCCATCCCATCCTGTCCCCCTGTATCCGTCCGGGCACGTCTCTCACACCCTCAAAAACTGTACGTGTTACCAGAGGTGGGCGCATTACCGCCGGACAGGTAGTGCATTACCGATTTTAATTTCCTTAGAGCGGTTACCGTTACCAAAATTTTTACCAAGTTTTTTCCTTCGATCTTTTTCATTTTCACATACATTGTACACCACATTATTCTAAACACTTTTGTATAGAAGAACGTTTCCCATAAAATTATTAGTTTTTGAGAAAAAAAAATTAATAATGTGTGTTCCCGGAAATATAAGAGTCCCCCTTAAAATTCCTAACCTCCCAACAAAGTGGTCTATGAATGAATACACGCCACGCCTGCAGAACAGAGCTCAACAATGCCGCGCAACAAATTCGGCGATTGTCGTCTTCGTTTCTTAACTTTTGAAAATTACGATAACGCAAGTGGTAACGCTAAATTTTTTTTGGTGCATTACTGGTAGTGCATTACTTTGAAAATCTTTGTGTTACCGATTTGGTAGTGCATTAGTAACGCAAGCAGTAACGCAAGTGCCCGGCTTTGCGTGTTACGACCTATTATGTTGTTTTGTCTGATTTATCTATAGATTTTTTACAAAAATAATCAGTCTATAGTTTACATTATTTTTAGTAGCTATTTTCAGAGTGAATTTTAGTTTTTCTCTGTTTATGTGAAGAATATTTGAAGTATCTCACATCAAATCAACCTTTGCCTTGAAACCTTAAGAGCTACAGTGGCTACCTTGATCATGTCGGTGATGTCTCGCTGGTCGTCCACGGCCTTCCTCGCCAAGGTCACCGCCTCGTTGCTGATGTTCCGAGCCTCGTAGGCGACGCCCTCAATGCTCCCGGCCTCGTCCTCATGTCTGTTGAGTATTTATCAGCTTAAACAAACAATAGTCGGGATCATAAGGCAGGCTTTTGTCATAATACTGAACCAGTGATACCGGTGCTCTGATGGTGCATTATGTGAACAACAATGAGTGTTCATGGGCAGGAATACATAAACTCTGTCTAATAGTGTGGCTTTTCTACAGTCATTTATCATCACACAAGTGATTTTTGTACTGCCTTTGGCCAGCCAGCAGCCATTCCTTGTTTCCAAACACTGGCAAACACCAATCACATAGACTTCAATGTCAGGTTTTGTTTGTCTTGGGATTATTTGTAAATCTTTCACAGTCATGGATACTTGAGTTGGCAGCACCGAACTATCACCTCTTGTCTTGTTGAAGTATGTAACGTGTCATGATGGCCAGAATGTGTAGGCAGGATGAGAGTGGACTTTTTAACTCCCAAGTCAAAAAAATGTAGGTTTTAATAGTTTTTATGTTTTCAACCTGAAAATAGTCTCCTTTGTGTTTGACTCCTCAGAGGAGCAGCCACTCACACCAGTCAATACTCATTTCATATCAGATGAAAAACTCAAATCTAACACCTGACACACTATTACCGTAATGGTGACTTACTTGTCCGCCAAGAGTCTCGCCTCACTGGCGATCTCCGTCATCCTGTCAGACTGTTGACCAAACTCCTTGGAGCGTTCAAACGCCTTGGACAGCGCCTCGTTGCCCTGCACGTCCAGGTACAGCTGGGCATTCTATGGGGGAGAGGAAAGCTGATGAACCATTGCACAGAACAGTGGGTCATGAAGCCAGCTGCTTCCTGTAGTCTTGGTAGTGTTAGGGCTGTTCATACTGCAGCTCCTCTACTCCCACAGGCAAGCCCAGTGAGGGACAGGGCGCAGACATTCAAAATGAACACTGATGGGAAGCAATGAGGAAACATTATCATGATTGAATAAAAAAAAAATTCTAATGATTCATCTACTTTGATGCTTATTTATGGGAACTCCCTCCAGGGGGCGGCCACAACAGTAGTCACCAAGCACTCCCGTCTTGCACTCACCACTCCTCTCCTCCCACACTCAAGTATTTCAACACTATCCTCCCATTTAAGAGGCAGCCTTCCTCCCACCCACGCCATCCATCCTTGTCTCGTAAATCCTCTTATCAGTTCATTCATTTCCATTTCAAGTGACCAAAACACCTAAAAGTGTCAAGTTTCACCCCTCCATCCACTCTACAATTGTTAAAACAAATACATCAAACTTTCCATTCATCCTTCAGTCTTCACCATCCATCCCATTCAGAGCACAACCACCTCTCAAACACCTCCCATCCATTGCTTGATCCTAAATCTCCGACCTTCACTCCATGTGTATCAGTGGCGTAGCTATAGGTGTCTATCAATGGGGGGCACAGCTGTGTATAGGGGTGCACTATGGCAAGAGGAGCTCAGGGGCATTTTGACGCCACAAAGGGTATTAGTGCAAATAGTCAGTCACCGGTCAAAGCAGATTAAGGCAGCCATGGCCAGTGGGGGGGCACCTGGGAGGGGGTTCCGGTTCTCATGGGGGGGCACGTGCGCCCCCCGTAGCTACGCCACTGGCTATAGCTGATCTGACGTTATATAAGGTATGTTGAAAACGAGGCAACAGCCATTACTTTGCAGGGAGGACTTAAACAACCTCAAACAACACGTAAGCTCTCCCTCCCTCCCTCCCTCTCCCACTGACAGTGGTGCCGCCAGGACACGGTGACTGGGGTGGCCAAGGTTGGATACAGATCTAGTGTGGGGCGGCCATGGCATAGCCATTAAAAAAAAATTGCTGAATTTTCATTAGACCTGACTCAGATCTGGGGTGGCCAAAGAGATTTCAGGGGTGGCCGTGGCCACACCCTAGATCTGCCACTGCCCACTCATTCCTCTCCCATTCCCTCCCTTTCTCTCTCTAATTAACTTATTGTAGAAATGTGAAGAAAAGCAACAAAATAAAGCGTTGTGTGACCAAAAATCATCCTCTTCCTCCTCTCCCTCTCTCGCTACTTCCCCCTCCCAGCTGCCTGCCCTGCACACACACCCTTCCTGAGCGCTGGCGCGCCCTCGACTGACGCTCGTTCCAGAATACTCAAGCAGATCAACTTGGTTCAACGCTGCCACGAAACACTAAACCTTTCCCTTATTTCCTTCCCACGCCCTTACCTGTTAACCTTTGACCAATAATTATTGACTTGTACCGTTATCTAAGTCTTAAATGTTGTAAATGTGAGTTAGTAATGGTGTTGGTTTAGTTAGTTTTATAGTATTTTTTTAAAGTTTATATTGCTAGGGTTCATTAGTGCCTCAAACTCCTGAACAACGTCGCAGAGGATTGTGGATAAGATTTTTTTTTTTTTTTTTGCTACGTAGTTTGTGGGTTGTTAAAGGACTGGATTGCTTTGTTAGCAGTGGCATAGCTAGTTATCTATCAATGGGGGGCACCTGGGGGGCACTAGGCACGCGGAGCTCAGGGGCCACTCTGATGCCACATAGAAGGGTGGCTATAAGGGCATATTCTAAGATCAGATCAGTGGTGGGTATTATTAGAGCATTATACAGAATACCCCAGCCCAGTGGCGTAGCTAAGGGGGGGGCGAGGGGGGGGCTGTTTGAAATCGCCCCCCGGGCCCCCAAATGCATCACTCAATCAAACAAAACTCCTGTGATCCTCTACAAACTTGGCTTAAACGCCTTGGGGTTTGTGTTTAATTTGATCTGTATCTTTGAGTACCATCACAGGCTTCTTAATTCGGATTAAAAAGGATTTGTGGCCATTGAAAGAAATCTCTGTGTCAAAATGCACCAAAATATGTTAATTTTCCAAAAAAATTCCCGAATCCCCCCAGCTGGTGGGCTCGCATCTCTCTCCCCCCCCCCCCCCCCAAAACACCTGCAAACTTTAGAGGGGGCCCCTCCAGGAAGTAAGCCCCCTGGGCCCCCAAATGTCTAGCTACGCCCCTGCCCCAGCCATGGCCAGTGGGGGGCCACAGGATTCTCAAGCTACGGGGGCACGTGCCCCCCCCACCCCCCATGAGAATCCTGTGACGTTAATAAGTTCGAAGCACTAACGAACCCTATCAATGTAAGCTTTAAAAAAATACTACAAAACTAAACCAACACCATTACTAACTCACATTTACTAACATTTAAGACTTAGATAACGGTACAAGTCAATAATTATTGGTCAAAGGTTAACAGGTAAGGGCGTGGGAAGGAAATAAGGGAAAGGTTTAGTGTTTCGAGCAGCGTTGAACAGAGTTGAGCTGCTTGAGTATTCCGGTACGAGCGACAGTCGAGGGCGCGCCAGCGATCAGGCAGGGTGTGTGTGCGGGGCAGGCAGCTGGGAGGGGGAAGTAGCGAGAGAGAGAGAGAGAGAAAGAAAGAGGGAGAGAGAGTGAGAGGAGGAATGATTTTTGGCCAAACAATGCTTTATTTTGTTGCTTTTCTTTAATTTCTGCAGCGTAAGTTAATTAGAGAGAGAAAGGGAGGGAGTGGGAGAAGAGAGTGAGAGGAATGAGTGGGCAGTGGCGGATCTAG
This sequence comes from Chionoecetes opilio, assembly GCA_016584305.1. Lineage (NCBI taxonomy): Eukaryota > Metazoa > Arthropoda > Malacostraca > Decapoda > Majidae > Chionoecetes > Chionoecetes opilio. The sequence continues at coordinate 147,577 of JACEEZ010021604.1, forward strand.
GAAGGCCACCCCTGAAATCTCATTGGCCACCCCAGATCTGAGTCAGAAGCAGTGGTGTGCCGAGAGGGGGGCCGTGCGGCATGCCTTTTGCAAAGAATAAGTAATAATAAATAAATATATTTATTATAAATACGCCACTGCTGTGTATGTGTCACTCACGTAGCAAAGTTAGTGTTAGCACTCTTATGCTGTCACGTAGTGCCTTCTCAGTCTCCCTATTTACTGTCATGCCGTACTCTCTTTCAAGCTGCCTCAAGACCTGCCTGGGATAAACCATGCCAGCCTTGAAGCCTTGCTCCTAGCCAAGAATGTACAACCGTCTCGGAAGACTGAAATCATCCGAGGTAAATGAAGGAGAGAAGGAAACATTGCTTCACTATATTGAAAGGACTTGCTTCAAAGAAACTACAATGCCTGATTAGCAGCACTGGTGTACCCACGACCAAAAGAACATTGATGATTAGTGTGAGGATATAATGCTGAGATCTCAGACTACATCAAAGATAACCAAAGTCTATCTGTTATGACATTCTTATACCCCATTTTTTTTTTCTAAATGCTTATCTACCTAACAGTGTGTGCATCCTGCCTGTAAATACATGTACACATTCTCTCATTCACGTAACATTCGTACCTGTTTTTTATATCTTTGTAAATGAAACTGCCTGTGCATAAACTCATAAAAGTTCAAAGACGTGGAGAAGGAATATTATGTAGAAGTATTGAAGACTTTGAAAGCAAATAAAGTTTTGGAGAGTATTTTCAAGACTTTCATGGAAGCTTCCTATTCTCCTTCGTTTTGGTAGTGTGATAGATGACAACTTTTTCTAAGAACTAAGAGAAAATCATCTAATAGCAATAACTTGTGACTAGAAGTGATAGCGGCAAAATGTGCATCAATTGAAGGAAAAACTTGATAAACACAGATACCGAGGCAGGACCACAGAGTCTAGCGCCGGCCCTGTTTGCTACACCTAGATGAACACAGCGGGGTAAACACAGTAGAACATAAGAAAATAAGGAGGCTACAAGAGGCCGCGAGACCTACACATGGTAGTTCCTGTATTGTTGCATGCCACAAGCCACCAGGAGAACCCAGAGTAAAACGTACTAGACGTGCAAATGATCAACAGAGACGATTAACCAGGGTAGAACAAGAAGTAACGGATTCAAGCTGGAAAAGCGTAGATTTAATAAAGAAATAAAATAATAGAAAAAACTGATTCACAAATAGGGTGGTAAATGATTGGAATGAACTCAGTAGACAGGTAGTTAGTGTGGAGTCAATAGGGAGTTTTAAAAGGAGGCTGGATAAATTCATGGATGGGGATGAAAGGTGGATGTAGGTAGTGTTAAGTAGCAGGAACTACCACATGTAGGTCTCCCAGCCTCTTGTAGTTTCCTTATGTTCTTATGATGTGTCCGCCTGTCAACACTCCGTCTCACTGGCAAAATAGCGACTGTCGTGGCTTACCCTGAGTGCTTCCTGTGCCTGCTGGATGATGCGTTCTGCCTGCGTGATATTTCTCTCCCCCTTGAGCGCCATGTCTGACCCCAGACCAATGGCGGCCTTGATCTCGCCCAGCAGCTTCCGCACGCCCTCGATACGCCCCTCCAGCTCCTCAATGTGCTGCGCCACTGTCTTGTCCCCTGCAACAACACCAACACACTCACAACAACCAAACACACTCACAACAACCAAACACACTCACAACAACCAAACACACTCACAACAACCAAACACACTCACAACAACCAAACACACTCACAACAACCAAACACACTCACAACAACCAAACACACTCACAACAACACCACCACACTCCACAACAACCAAACACACTCACAACAACACCAACAACACTCACAACAACCAACACACTCACAACAACCAAACACACTCACAACAACACCAACACACTCACAACAACCAAACACACTCACAACAACCAAACACACTCACAACAACCAAACACACTCACAACAACCAAACACACTCACAACAACACCAACACACTCACAACAACCAAACACACTCACAACAACCAAACACACTCACAACAACACCAACACACTCACAACAACCAAACACACTCACAACAACCAAACACACTCACAAACACACCAACACACTCACAACAACCAACCAACTACAACACCAACCATCACACACCAAACACACTCACAACAAACCAAACACACTCACAATCAACACCACACACTCCACAACAACAATCACACACAACACACTCACAACCAACCAAACACACTCACAACAACACCAACACACTCACAACAACCAAACACACTCACAACAACCAAACACACTCACAACAACACCAACACACTCACAACAACCAAACACACTCACAACAACCAAACACACTCACAACAACCAAACACACTCACAACAACAACACACTCACAACACACACCAACACACTCACAACAACCAAACACACTCACAACAACCAAACACACTCACAACAACCAAACACACTCACAACAACCAAACACACTCACAACAACCAAACACACTCACAACAACCAAACACACTCACAACAACCAAACACACTCACAACAACCAACACACACTCACACAACCACACACACTCACAACAACCAACACACTCACAACAACCACACACACTCACAACAACCACACACACTCACAACAACCAACACACTCACAACAACCAAACACACTCAACAACCACCACACACACTCACAACAACCACACACACCTCACAACAACCACACACACTCACAACAACCACACACACTCACAACAACAACACACTCACAACAACACACACACTCACAACAACCACACACACTCACAACAACCACACACACTCACAACAACCACACACACTCACAACAACCACACACACTCACAACAACCAAACACACTCACAACAACCAAACACACTCACAACAACCACACACACTCACAACAACCACACACACTCACAACAACCACACACACTCACAACAACCACACACACTCACAACAACCAAACACACTCACAACAACCAAACACACTCACAACAACCAAACACACTCACAACAACCAAACACACTCACAACAACCAAACACACTCATTCCAGCACCATGATCAACCCCTCGAGACCCATTTGACTATTTTAATGAATTATAAGCAATATTCTTTAGATATAACCTGTTTAGTATCCTTGTCCACTAGCTAATTTGGTATATTAAGCTACTTTTTGTGATTTCATGGCTAACAATAGACTATTTTTTTACAGCCAAGGAAAGGTCTGGGTGTGAAGGGGTTAAAACACCATGACGTGACATGCGAGGAAGGCTTCAGGTCATGTTCTTTGTGAGGATAAATAACGTCATTCACGATGCACCTTTGTCTCCCCTCGTGTGGCCTGGGGTGCAGTCAGTTCGTACACAAGTTGTTTCCTACACCAGAATTTTCGTACACCAAAAAGTTGTTTCGTGGTCTATTTGAAACCATAGTCGTTTCGTACACTCAGCTCAGAGTTGAACTTGATTACTAGAGTTACGAAACAACACCAGGTATGTACGAAAAAACTCAAAATCAGTGTACGAAACAACTAACAAAACCTGGGTACGAAACAACTTGTGTACGAAACTCCCTGTAACCGCGTCGCCTCACCTCCAGAGCGCGCCGCCTCCTGTGCGTCATGCCAGAGGTCCTCCATCTGACTCATCACAATGTCCAGGGTCTCCTCGAAGACCTCGTCGTTGAGCACGGTGGGGTGGATCAGGATGTCCTGCAGCAGGCGCTCCAGCTCAGCCAGGCGCTCCCGGTGGATGCTGACACTGTCCAGGACCAAGGTGTAGCAGGCAGGGCAGTCTGGGGGCACACAGAACATCAAGGCAATGATCAGTACGGTGAGAAGGAGGAAGAAAAGGAGGCATTGGAGAGAAGGAAGATGAGGAAACATTAGAGAGAGAGAGAAGGAAGCATTGGAGAGAGAAAAAAGGAAGCACTGGAGAGAGAGAAGGGAGAAAAGGAAGCATTGGAGAGAGAGAAGGAAGCATTGGAGAGAGAAAAAAGGAAGCACTGGGGAGAGAGAAGGAAGAAAAGGAAGCACTGGAGAGAGAGAAGGAAGAAAAGGAAGCATTGGAGAGAGAAAAAAGGAAGCACTGGAGAGAGAGAAGGGAGAAAAGGAAGCATTGGAGAGAGAAAAGGAAGCATTGGAGAGAGAGAAGGAAGCATTGGAGAGAGAAAAAAGGAAGCACTGGAGAGAGAGAAGGAAGAAAAGGAAGCATTGGAGAGAGAGAAGGAAGCATTGGAGAGAGAAAAAAGGAAGCACTGGAGAGAGAGAAGGGAGAAAAGGAAGCATTGGAGAGAGAGAAGGAAGCATTGGAGAGAGAAAAAAGGAAGCACTGGAGAGAGAGAAGGAAGAAAAGGAAGCATTGGAGAGAGAGAAGGAAGCATTGGAGAGAGAAAAAAGGAAGCACTGGAGAGAGAGAAGGAAGAAAAGGAAGCACTGGAGAGAGAGAAGGAAGCATTGGAAGCACTGGAGAGAGAGAAGGGGATGAAAAATAACATAAAAGTAGTCTGACAGCAGGTCTTCATATCTATCATTCATTACATTTCATCGCTCGTTTTTTGTTAATATGCATACGAGTTTCAATATTCAAATAGACAAGATACAATGAACGCTCAAAAAATGGTCAAGAATGCATGTCAAGGCCAGTAGCATGCCATTAGATCACATTCTCATAATAAACTACATGGGACAGAACCTCACAGTGAAGGCGAGGAAATCAGAAACTGCCGCACATTGAAGAGTATCCAGCCACTCCTTTACACTGCAGACACAATCAACAGTCATACCAAAGCATGAGTTATAAAGGAGCAGCAAGGAAGGAAGAAATACAGAATGTTGAAAAGTGTCTTCTTTACATGTGAATCCAGTCCTTGTTCTCCGTCTGTCTAACCCTAACCACTACACTGTATTCATTATGGCAAGGACACTCACGATGGTTTAGCCCCGGCGATTCCAATATCCCCGGCGGCTCCGAGCAGGTAAGTAGTCAACCTATCAAGTATCTCGGCTACACAGCCCGCCGGGGGAAGTGGAATCGCCAGGACTAAGTTGTCGTGAGTGGCCTTGCCAAACTGAATCAAGTATAGTTGTCATATTCTTTCTCTGCCTGTGTCGGTCTCAGTCACATTCAAGCACTGCACCACTCACCGCGACAGCCGGCCTGCTTGTCATAGGTGTTCTCTTCGCACCTGTCACAGCGACGCCCGTCCACATTCTCCCGGCACTGTTGGGAGGAGAGGAGAGGAGGGGAGGATATACAGGCTGGCGTACACACACAGGCAAACAAACTTTCCCACCAACACTCCGAACCACCACCACCACCACCACCACCACCACCACCACCATGAAACTAGACATTCTCAGTTCACAACACAAGAAATTCCGACCTCACCCAAAAAATAAAGTCTTGATATTTCTAACTTGATCAACGTGAATGTCTTTTTGCTTCATGCATATCTAGACTTGTTTGGATGCCTATAGGATTTTTTTTATGCAGCAACAAAGTCAAGCCTCTCCCAGCCCCCCCCACCCCACACACACATAAGAACATAAGAAAATAAGGAAGCTACAAGAGGCTGGAAAACCTACACGTGGTTGTTCCTGTTACTTAACACTACCTACATCCACCTTTCATCCCCATCCATGAAATTGTCTAGCCTCCTTTTAAACCTCCCTATTGACTCCACACTAACTACCTGACGACTGAGTCCATTCCAATCTTTTACCACCCTATTTGTGAACCAGTTATTCCCTATTTCTTTTTTTAATCTACGCTTTTCCTGTTTGAATCCGTTACTTCTTATCCCCCCCCCACGCACCGGGCACTGTCCCGAGGCGTCGCACTGCAGGGACACGGAGCCGACGGGGTCACAGTCGCAGGGTTGGCAGCCGTCCAGGGAGAAGCCGTAGTGGTAGGACTCGCACAGGTCACACTTCTGGCCCGTCACGCCCTCGCGGCAGAAGCACTGACCCGACCGCACGTCACAGGTGCTGTTGAGCGCTCCCGTCGGGTCGCAGTCACAAGGATCACAGCCCTGGGGGAAATTAAGGATCATTAACAAGAAGATGCAGAATAATAAATAATGTGAAAAGAAACGGTCACATTCCCCCGTCTGGACTATCCCGCCCGCCACTCACCCGCCCGCTGGTCAAGTTCCAGAATCCGGCCTCGCACTCGTTGCACTTGAGGTCCGTGACGTGGGGCTTGCACTGGCACTGGCCGGACACCTGGTCGCACACCGGGGGGCCGTAGCGCTCGGCCACGGTGCCATAGGCGTTGCAGTAACAGGGCTGGCAGTCACCCTTGGGCAGTGCCAGGGCATCACCGAAGTAGCCTGGGGAAGGGAGGTGTGTTGCATAAGAAAATAAGGAAGCTACAAGAGGCCGTGAGACCTACACGAGGTAGTTCCTGTTATGTGAGGGAGGAACTGTGGCGTGTCTTTCATCCTCTATGCTTCTTCTCCCTTCTCCCAGGGCTCAGGGTGAGTCCATGTGTGTGTGTGTGTGTGTGGGGGTAAGACAAGGGGAAGGGGAAACAGAAAGAAGGGAAACTAAGGGGAGGGGGGGGGAGGGAGGACAGACTTAAGAGGAAATGGGAATAAGGTTTGTTTGTGTGTGTGAGAGAGAGAGATTACATCAAGCTAGAAATGAAATTAGAATAGATATATTATCAAAGGTCTTACTAATCAGAACAAAATTTAGACGTACATAATGTAACTTATTGCATTGTGATCCAAATGACTGTCTTACCACAAATAATAAACACACACACACACACACACACACACACACACATACGTAAGGAAATATCTCAGTACAAATATTAGTCAATGTTTAAATTATGAAAACTCAATGCTGTTTCTTTTATTCTCTCAAGCATTTTTTGATAAATATGTAGTTTTTACCCAAGTGACATCTCTTGTGTCCCCCAAGTCAGCAAAATTACTTAGTGGGATATAATTTACTTACTACAAAATTTGAACAATCAGGTATGAGCCAAACCTGCCAACCCCTCCCCCACAAAGCTACTGATATCTCTACAACTTTTAAGTTTTAGCTTTCTCACATTGTCATTGTGTAAGCTGATACTGTTGTAGTGAGTCATTCTCATCCATCCTGCCCATTCATTGTGTTACTTCACCCCCTTATCATTGCCTCACCCACGCACACCCTCACCCACCTGACAGACACTGGTCACAGTAAAATCCTCCCGTGTTGTGGACACACTTGAGACACTCCCCGGTGGTGCGGTTACAGTTGGCCACGGCGTTGGGGTCAATGTTGCCGTTACAGTCGCACTGCTCACAGGGGCGCGGGGGGCCGTGGCGGCCCAGGGGATCCCCAAAGTAGCTGTCCGTGCACAGGTCACAGCGCGGCCCTGCAAACATATTTCTGGTTTTCAAAAACTATACATTTCAGCTCCCTAAGTATACAGTTAGTCTTTATCTAATCAGTAGCCTACAAGTGTATCAAGACATTAAGTCATCAGATATTACTTGAACTGACCACCACACACATGAGTTATTACAGGTTCTCAACTTGTCAAATTAATTCTAGGAAAATTTCTATGTTAAGAAATATGAAAAAAAAAGTGCGGATCCAAAGCAGAAGCAAAACACTTATGTTGATGGCGCTGAAATGCACGGTGAGTACAACGTGAACCCATCATTCTTTCCTTCCCACATTGTGTTGTCTTTATGCACCACTATTCCTGCAGCGTGTGATGGCGTGCTGTGGTCTCACCTGCATAGCCTGTGGGACACTCCAGACACACCACCGTGTCGTCGGGCAGCTGGATGCAGGCGCCGCCATTAGGGCACGGGCAGGGCTGGCAGTCCGTCGGGGTGCCGCGCAGGGCGTTGCCGTAGTAACCGCGGCCGCAGCGCTCACACTGCTCCCCGGCCGTGTTGTGCTGGCAGATGCACCGACCTGCGCCACACACACACCCATGTCAGTAAACACCAAAGAGAAAAATATACTATATAATGCTCTTCTGGCTTGCCTCTCATAAAAACTACAACACTTCACCAGAGTAATTCTATGAAATGTTAATATTCTGCACAACACTGACTCATCACATCACATATTTCCCAGCGCTGTGCCACATCTAGTTATAAACATTCATGAGGTCTCCTAGTAGTACATTTTGAATCTGTCCTACATTTTGATCAGTAAGTGATGCCACAATAAGCATCTTAACTCCAACATGAAAACAGCCTCAGTGAAATTACTCCTGAAATTCAATCACTCTATGAAAAATAATTGTATACAGCATCAGCCTGCCCTCCACCCATCCCTCCTGCCCTCCACCTCACCTGTCTCGGAATCACAAATGTCAGCGTGGGAGTTGCAGTCACAGGGGATGCAGGAGGCGAAGGGGCCGCCGTTGGAAGGGCTGTGGCGGTACCCGGGGGCGCAGGACTCGCAGTACTGTCCCACGTACCCCTCCGGACAGGTGCACATCTCTATCCAGTTGGCCGGCACGCCATAGAGGCCTCGGCGGGCCGTCTCAAAGCTCACGTCATCCAGGAAGCCTCGGCCTGCACGGCGAAGGGCGAGTGACGGATTAGATCTTACCATGACAGACAGTAATGCAGCATACTAACTAACATACCCTTCTAACTAACTAACCTCCTAACATACCCTTCTAACTAACTAACCTCCTAACATATTCTTCTAACTAACTAACCTCCTAACATACCCTTCTAACTAACTAACCTCCTAACATATTCTTCTAACTAACTAACCTCCTAACATATTCTTCTAACTAACTAACATATTCTTCTAACTAACTAACCTCCTAACATATTCTTCTAACTAACTAACTAACTAACATACTCTTCTAACTAACTAACGTATTCATGAAGGTGGTAATTAGGTATAGATAAATCTTGATCATGTTCAGAGGCACGGTTCTGCCCTTGTGTTGAGGCTCGGTGGCCGGCATGTTCATTAACCTCTTGAAACCCAGAATGTAATCTCTATTGTAATTTGGGTACCATTTGAGACGATTTTTAGTGAATATAAGCAATATTTAATAGATATGACCTATTTAGTATCCTTTTCCACTAACTAATTTGGTATATTCAGCTACTTTTCGTAATTGTATGCCTCCATAACTTACTACGTATTTTATATAGCAAAGGAAAGCTATGAGTGTGAAGGGGTTAAGGCGGCTGTGTGTATGAATGTCTTACCCTCGTAGGTGTAGGTGCCGCGGATCTTGATGGCGGTCAGGTTGGAGAGCAGGGAGATGAAGTCCCGCGAGGTGAGTCTCGGAGACCAACCAAACTGTGAGTCTTCGTGGAGGTGGAAGGTGTATTTTTGTTTCTGGAAAATAATAACAAAAAATTTACTAATAGTGACAACAAATAAATCATTGGTTATCAATATTGAAAGAATAACTATAGTCTATTTTTTTTAACGAGGCCAAAATGCTGCCCCCTTGCTGCTTACTGACTGATATTTGATGTCAGGAGAAGGGAATACTACCGTTCTTCTTAATTTCAGTTGTATTTTATCATAGTTAACCATATTATCAGGTAAACATAGGCATCATTTTAAGTATGAGACCTTAAGATAGAACGGAATTTTCACCTTGTTAAAAAAAATAGACTATAGTAACATTCACTTTCTGCCATCTTATATTTTCTTGTATTCCATAAAAAGTAGCATCACTTCTATTATCTATTTCTAAGCTGAACCATTCAATCAAATATTTTTCTCACTTTCCTGTTTACCACATTTTGGGGTTGTCTCTGTGCCCATGTTCGGTACATACACACATACACACACTTGTTGGTCTCCACATACATACAGAAAGGCAAGGCTGCCATCTTGCATCTTCTGCTGGACAATGAGCTCACAACTTACATCCCTCTATTCTCTACTAGATGACCGGCAGCTACAACATGAAGGGACTCAAGCCCTAGACTTACTGTTACATGCAGTCAGTAGCCACGCCAAAATCTTAATCTCTTAATTGTGAGCGATCTGACAGAGAAAGTATGCATTCCCTAAAACCTTCCTGTCTGGTAAGGAAATGTTTGTCTTACATAATGTGACTCGTACCAGATAGCCTTCCCGACCTCTTTACATATCTACTATTTGTGTTTTCCTCTGCACAGCAAAGCAAACCTGTCTCATGATCACATCAGCCTGTGGCCACCCTGGCTTGGCGCCGCCACACCATGACAGGAGCAGGTTCTTCATCCCAAGCTGTGAGGCCTCTAGGATACACCTTCATGAGGCAACCCAAGACTGTCGCTGGTTAATTGCAACAACTTGCTGCTGATCAGTGAAACATGAGCTGTGAAGGCAGCAGCTCACCTGTGTGCTGGGAAGACTGTTGCCCTGAGCAAATATTGGGGCAGAGATGGCCAGGCCGGCTCCCTCCAGGATGACGTCCTCGGTGGTGGCGCGCGGCCCCAGCTCCCCGATGTTGAGGTAGAAGGCCAGCTCGTGGTTGTAGCTGGCGCGCTGGTCCCCAAGGAAGCGACCTGGACAAAAATTAATCATGAGCTCGTTAACTGACAATCATTTATTACAGTTTGGTGAAAGCAGGAAAATATACATTTGCAAGGATAATACAATCGAATACCTTGGCACTATTCTATGCAAGTATGGAGAGAGAGAGAGAGAGAGAGAGAGAGAGAGAGAGAGAGAGAGAGAGAGAGAGAGAGAGAGAGAGAGAGAGAATCAAATAGTGAGACAGCGGTAATACTATGATAGCAAGTCTACTGTACTCTCAAGCTTCTTCACAGAAACTGACATTATCAGAATAGACTTGACTGGACCAAACATATAAGTTGTTGAATACATTCTGCAGCAGCTTTATATCAAAGCTTTATTCAAGAAACAATCACAAAAAAGCACCAAGTAGTTAGCATGGTAGACATTCCTCAGTCTTGCCGGACACTGATATAACACTTCATCAAAATTCAGATATAAACATGAAATCCAATCTCTCCGAATTTATTTTGTTTAAGCCAGACAAAAATCACACAATGTTTTGACTTTCAGTGTATCATCTTAACCCTTTCACGCACGGTGACGCCATCGCATCAAAACGGGCCCGTGTCCCGTGTACAGCTTAGCTTTTGATGCGAATTGCGTCAAAAAACATTAAAACATTCGCCAAAAATAAAGTATTTATCAGAATCGAGTCAAAATTTTCTGCGTAAAAGATCTAAGCCAGGCCTATAAAATAAACTAATTGTCAACTCGCTCGTGCGAATGGATTTGAAGTGATGAGGGCCCGTGTCCCTGTTCACTCCCAGCAGGCAGCGTGTCAGCCCGCCTTCTTAGCCATCCGTCTTCCAACATGTGTTTCAGTTTTCCTCCATTTTCTCATAATCTACTGGCCATATGAAAATTATAATGGTAGCGCTGGAATCCTCATAAAAGTCCGCTTTTATTGGCATATAAACCATAAAAAGTTGAATCAGGAAGTATCGAGCTACGAAGTGGTGAACGTAAGTATTTCTTATTTCTCTTTACTCAATGTTTTTTGAAGTCGTTAAACTCCGCTATTTATTTGCATTTCATGTTATTTTTGTCTTTCATAAGGCAGAATAATCTCTTACAAAACAAACGATATATAATAATGCCAGGAAAAAAGAATAATCGTGGTTGAAATTGATAACATAAACAAAACATTCGCCGCACAGTCAGGCCATTCTGCGGGGCAACTTAGAGAGCCCAAAATTGATGTCGCAGTGGACGGAAAAACTTAATAAACTTTTCGTGCGTGAAAGGGTTATTCAGTATGAAATTTTACAACTAACAGCACAACTACTACAACTACTACTACAACTACTACTGCTACTACTACTGCTGCTACTACCAGAGCTGGGCAGTATTTAAATATGTATTAAATACATTTGTGTATTTAGAACTGTATTCATAAATACATTGGTTTTCACATATTTAAATACTGTATTTAAATACTTTACTGAGTATTTAAATACATTGTATTTAAATACTCATATGAAAATGTCAATACTTTTTGATTAGTTAATTACTCAATAATCCCAATTAATAATCTCAATTACTCAAGTTAATTAATCACTTAATTTAATATACAATAGGAGAGTGTCCTTTATCATTTATCAAGCATTTTATATTGTTAATCATGAATTACTGAATACAATTTAAAATTTGTGTGTATTTAAAATGTATTTATAAATGTATTTAAATACAATTGATGTATTTAGTATTTAGATACATTCGTAAACTGTATTTAGTATTAGGTATTTAAATACATTCAATGCATTTACATAGTGCCCAGGTCTGCCTACTACTGCACTGCCATCAATGAGCTTCAAGGGCTCTCCTCCCCCTACTTAAGGATGATGATGATGATGACTACTTACAACACCACAGACCCTGCACGCACCACCACCCTCACCACCACCCACCTGGCGCCAAGAAGTACACTTTGTCCCGCCCGGCGCAGACACCGCCAGGCTCTGCACCACCGCGTTGTAGTTCAGCGCCACAGACCGGCCCGTCGACTCCACCGCCTGCCACCGCTCCTCCCCGCGCACAAACCCACTCTCTATCACGCCTGGCAAACAAAGACAAACATTAAGTACTTTATAATGCTCAATGACAAAGACAGAAAATATATTAAGCAGAAAACTTAGATGAAAAAAAAACAGTACAAGGTTAAAATGAAACTTATCAATAAAGGCTTTGCAACTTTCCCTAGACCTATTTATATCCTGGTTTCCTTTGAGAGAGAGAGAGAAGAGAGGAGAGAGAAGAGAGAGAGGAGAGAGAGAGAGAGAGATGAGAGAGAGAGAGAAGAGAGAGAGAGAGAGAGAAGGAAGAGAGAGAAAGAGAGAGAGAGAGAGAGAGAGAGAGAGAAAAAAAAAGAAGTTCCCTAGACATATTTATATTCTGGTTTCCTTTGAGAGAGAGAGAGAGAGAGAGAGAGAGAGAGAGAGAGAGAGAGAGAGAGAGAGAGAGAGAGAGAGAGAGAAGGGAGAGAGAGAGAGAGAGAGAGAGAGAGAGAGAGAGAAAAAAAAAAAGTTCCCTAGACATATTTATATCCTGGTTCCCTTCACTGTCGCCCTGTATATGGCAAACTACTGGTGGTAGAATATTGTATACAGCCAAGTATTGCATTATTCCAAGACGTCAAAGATTTAATTCTCTGGATGGATTGCAGTGTGCAAAACTTATTCACAGAGTGAGTTTAACACATTTCTGGATGCAAATGAATGATTAAATGTTCTAAATGATGTCAATTTTACAATTTACTTTCCTGAAATTGATAAAAAATGGTGACTTCAATTATTTTGTCAAGCAAGCGGCGAGGGACAAATTAAAATTCAGGTTACTCAAAACATTCCAATTTACAAACATAAACTTTGACCCTATGATAAAAACTACACATCTACCTAGGCTTCATTTCTTATTATTATACTTCTCTTCTTGCACCATATCCTTATTTTGTTCTCCCTCACTACTTTTTCTAAGCGCCAAGGTGACAGCCGTGACTCACCCTCGTCCTCCCCACACCAACCCTCACGTCCCCTCCTCCATCACCAGCCACTTCACTAGTCATCCCCCGCCAATAATTAACTCTTCCCTTCACCACCATGACTTCCCTGCCCCACCCCCTCCCTAAGCAACCCACCATTCCTCCCACAGATGCCCCCTGCCTCCCTAAGCAACCCACCATTCCTCCCACAGATGCCCCCCTGCCTCCCTAAGCAACCCACCATTCCTCCCACAGATGCCCCCCTGCCTCCCTAAGCAACCCACCATTCCTCCCACAGATGCCCCCCTGCCTCCCTAAGCAACCCACCATTCCTCCCACAGATGCCCCTGCCTCCCTAAGCAACCCACCATTCCTCCCACAGATGCCCCCTGCCTCCCTAAGCAACCCACCATTCCTCCCACAGATGCCCCCTGCCTCCCTAAGCAACCCACCATTCCTCCCACAGATGCCCCCTGCCTCCCTAAGCAACCCACCATTCCTCCCACAGATGCCCCCTGCCTCCCTAAGCAACCCACCATTCCTCCCACAGATGCCCCCTGCCCCCCCCTCTACACCCAAGGAACATAGAAGGAACCATAGCAACTCTTCTACACACCCTGCTCCCCACCTACCCCGGGAGTAGACATAGAAGGAACCATAGAACTCTTCTACATTCCCTGCTCCCCACCTACCCCGGGAGTAGCCACTGGCCGAGGAGCAGATGGAGGAGTGGCCGTAGCAGAAGCAGGGCGTGCAGCCAAAGCCGTTCTCCTGGTCCAGGTTGAAGTAGCCGGGCTTGCACTGGTGGCACTGTTGGCCCTCCACGTGCTGCTTGCACATGCACACGCCGCTCGCTGGGTCACAGTTTGCCTCGTTGCTCAGGCTGCCGGCATTGTTGCAACCGCACGGCTTGCACCCCTGTCACGCACATAAGAACATAAGAAAATAAGGAAGCTACAAGAGGCCGCGAGACCTACACGTGGTACTTCCTATTACTTAACACTACCTACATCCACCTTTCATCCTCATCCATGAAATTATCCAGCTTTCTTTTAAAGCTCCCTATTGACTCCACACTGACTACCTGTCTACTGAGTCCATTCCAATCATTTACCACCCTATTTGTGAAGCAGTTTTTCCCTATTTCCTCTTAGGTCTACGTTTTTTCCAGCTTGAATCCGTTACTTCTTGTTCTACCCTGGTTACTAGCAGCAAGAACGTTTCTTTTCCTAGCTCTCCTTTATTGCTTCCCTTCATCCACTCAAAACAAGGGATACAATAAAGGAGATGTAGGAACAGTTGTTGTGGATGGTAAACAGGGTTGAACAAGATCAACACCACACACAACTCTGTTAGCAACACTGTGCCTTGGCAAACACTGTAGTGGTGGAGGAAAGACTTGCCATGGATCAAGATGTCTCAAAGGATGGCCGCAGATATGATGCACTGAAGAAATCACTCAAATTTGACTGAAACCACCACCATTTTATATTTGGCCAAACTGCACCACGTGAATGCAGATGAATAATAACGTGAAATACAAGATGAATAATGTTTGAATGTCATCACTTTGATTTGATAAATGATATTTGAATGTTCATTTTATCATACTGTAGGATGGATTAGTTTCTATTCATTATATACAATTTCACAAGACCTACAGACATCTTAAAACAATTCGACATTTACAAAGAAGCAAAACCATAATTTCCAACAAAGCAAAATTGAACATAAGTTTCATGAATCACAAGACCCTGTAGTCACTATACAACACACACTGTAGTCACTATATAACACCCTGTAGTCACTATACAACACACCCTGTAGTCACTATACAACACACCCTGTAGTCACTATACAACACACCCTGTAGTCACTATACAACACACCCTGTAGTCACTATACAACACCCTGTAGTCACTATACAACACACCCTGTAGTCACTATATAACACCCTGTAGTCACTATACAACACACCCTGTAGTCACTATATAACACACCCTGTAGTCACTATACAACACACCCTGTAGTCACTATATAACACACCCTGTAGTCACTATACAACACACCCTGTAGTCACTATACAACACACCCTGTAGTCACTATATAACACACCCTGTAGTCACTATACAACACACTGTAGTCACTATACAACACACACTGTAGTCACTATACAACACACCTGTAGTCACTATATAACACACCCTGTAGTCACTATACAACACACCCTGTAGTCACTATATAACACACCCTGTAGTCACTATACAACACCCTGTAGTCACTATAACAACACACACTGTAGTCACTATAACACACCCTGTAGTCACTATACAACACACCCTGTAGTCACTATATAACACACCCTGTAGTCACTATACAACACACACTGTAGTCACTATATAACACACCCTGTAGTCACTATACAACACACCCCTGTAGTCACTATATAACACACCCTGTAGTCACTATACAACACCCTGTAGTCACTATACAACACACCCTGTAGTCACTATATAACACACCCTGTAGTCACTATATAACACACCCTGTAGTCACTATACAACACACCCTGTAGTCACTATACAACACACCCTGTAGTCACTATATAACACACCCTGTAGTCACTATATAACACACCCTGTAGTCACTATACAACACACCCTGTAGTCACTATACAACACACCCTGTAGTCACTATATAACACACCCTGTAGTCACTATACAACACACCCTGTAGTCACTATATAACACCCTGTAGTCACTATATAACACACCCTGTAGTCACTATACAACACACCCTGTAGTCACTATATAACACCCTGTAGTCACTATACAACACACCCTGTAGTCACTATATAACACACCCTGTAGTCACTATACAACACACACTGTAGTCACTATATAACACCCTGTAGTCACTATACAACACACCCTGTAGTCACTATATAACACACCCTGTAGTCACTATACAACACCCTGTAGTCACTATACAACACACCCTGTAGTCACTATATAACACACCCTGTAGTCACTATATAACACACCCTGTAGTCACTATACAACACACCCTGTAGTCACTATACAACACACCCTGTAGTCACTATATAACACACCCTGTAGTCACTATACAACACACCCTGTAGTCACTATACAACACACCCTGTAGTCACTATACAACACACCCTGTAGTCACTATATAACACACCCTGTAGTCACTATACAACACACCCTGTAGTCACTATATAACACACCCTGTAGTCACTATACAACACACCCTGTAGTCACTATACAACACACACTGCAGTCACTATACAACACACACTGTAGTCACTATATAACACCCTGTAGTCACTATATAACACACCCTGTAGTCACTATACAACACACCCTGTAGTCACTATACAACACACCCTGTAGTCACTATATAACACACCCTGTAGTCACTATACAACACACCTGTAGTCACTATATAACACCCTGTAGTCACTATACAACACACCCTGTAGTCACTATATAACACCCTGTAGTCACTATATAACACCCTGTAGTCACTATATAACACACCCTGTAGTCACTATACAACACACCCTGTAGTCACTATATAACACCCTGTAGTCACTATATAACACACCCTGTAGTCACTATAACAACACACCCTGTAGTCACTATACAACACACCCTGTAGTCACTATACAACACACCCTGTAGTCACTATATAACACCCTGTAGTCACTATATAACACACCCTGTAGTCACTATACAACACACCCTGTAGTCACTATACAACACACCCTGTAGTCACTATATAACACCCTGTAGTCACTATATAACACACCCTGTAGTCACTATACAACACACCCTGTAGTCACTATATAACACACCCTGTAGTCACTATACAACACACCTGTAGTCACTATACAACACACCCTGTAGTCACTATACAACACACCCTGTAGTCACTATACAACACACCCTGTAGTCACTATATAACACACCCTGTAGTCACTATACAACACACCCTGTAGTCACTATACAACACACCCTGTAGTCACTATACAACACACCCTGTAGTCACTATATAACACACCCTGTAGTCACTATACAACACACCCTGTAGTCACTATATAACACACACCTGTAGTCACTATACAACACACCCTGTAGTCACTATACAACACACACTGCAGTCACTATACAACACACCTGTAGTCACTATATAACACCCTGTAGTCACTATATAACACACCCTGTAGTCACTATACAACACACCCTGTAGTCACTATACAACACACCCTGTAGTCACTATATAACACACCCTGTAGTCACTATACAACACACCTGTAGTCACTATATAACACCCTGTAGTCACTATACAACACACCCTGTAGTCACTATATAACACCTGTAGTCACTATATAACACCCTGTAGTCACTATACAACACACCCTGTAGTCACTATACAACACACCCTGTAGTCACTATATAATACACCCTGTAGTCACTATATAACACACCCTGTAGTCACTATACAACACACCCTGTAGTCACTATACAACACACCCTGTAGTCACTATATAACACACCCTGTAGTCACTATATAACACACCCTGTAGTCACTATATAAACACCCTGTAGTCACTATAACAAACACCCTGTAGTCACTATATAACACACCCTGTATCACTATACAACACACCCTGTAGTCACTATACAACACACCCGTAGTCACTATAAACACACCCTGTAGTCCTATAACAACACACCCTGTAGTCACTATCAAACACCCTGTAGTCACTATATAACACACCCTGTAGTCACTATACAACACACCCTGTAGTCACTTACAAACACCTGTAGTCACTATATAACACACCCTGTAGTCACTATACAACACACCCTGTAGTCACTATATAACACACCCTGTAGTCACTATACAACACACCCTGTAGTCACTATACAACACACCCTGTAGTCACTATATAACACACCCTGTAGTCACTATACAACACACCCTGTAGTCACTATATAACACACCCTGTAGTCACTATACAACACACTGTAGGGAAGCAAAGGTTATGTTACAGTAAAACCACCAGCGCCTCATCAGCCATAGGGACGGAGGGTGACTGACACGGCAACCATTCTGCACTACAGCTGCTCTAGGGTAATCGGGTCACTATAAACTCTGAACACTTCCAGGATGTGTTGTTCTGACTGTTAGCAGCAAGGCATGGGAGGGGCTACACAAGGGAAAGCGTTTAATGTACTAGTTGGCTTCTAAATGCATATTTTTTTCCTACAACTAGTACGTAATTCCTTCATGAAGACAAAATCTTGGGTGTCATCTTTCTCCCTGACATAGGAGGATCATCTAAGGGTTTGGGTGGACGAGGGAACAAGGGTAATCACCACACACACACCCGGGCCGCTAGGGAACATGAAGCACACTCTGAACCACACACACACATGCGTCTAACCTCAATGCCAAAAACTCTATCCTGGAAACAGTAAATACGTATTAATGATGTTGTACAAGAGGAGCAATACCAGACTGCATCATCAGATTATCAAATTGTTATTCCATAATCTTAAATATTTCTTGACTTTCAGGGAGCATCTTATAAAACAAAGATATTTCATTGCCTGACTCAAAAAGAATTTGTTATACCTCATAAACAGGATCATTGTGTACAAAACCTTTATGCTCAAAGTTGGATCACTTCTTAACTAACCACAACCGTAATTATAAAATATACTTGCATATAACAATTCCTCCACAACATCGCCGAAGCGCACACACACACACACCTGAGGTCCAAAGTCAAAGTAGTTCTCGGCACAGCCGTCGCACTTGTCCCCGGTGACGCCTGGCTTGCACTGACACACCCCGTCGCTGCCGCACTGCAGACTCCGCGACCCTGAGGGAACACACAGAGGGCGATGACACACACATACACACACCCCCACACAATACAGCTTCCCGTATAGAAGCCTAGAAGCCTGGAACAACCTTGATGCAAAAGTGATTAATGCAAGAAGTATTCAGGACTTCAAAGGCAAACTGGATAATAGTAGATTTGGAGACGGGACAGTACGAGCATAACTCTTTTCCTGTGTTACAACTAGGTAAATACACACACACACACACACACACACACACACACACACACACACACACACACACACACAGAGTATAATTGGTGAAACACTCTCATGTCCCCACAACTTTAATTAAATTTCCCAACCTTTTCTATTTCCTGCTGAGACTATACTCTTTACAAGCCCTTCACCACTCATTTCCACTGCTTGAATCTCAACACACAGGCGTAGTCAGGCCTGGGCATTGGGTTGTGTAGCCCCCAATGCTTTATGAATAGCCCCGGATCTCAAATAGCCTTTTTTTCTAACAAAAATAAGATTAGCCCTGACTGAGGCCAACACAAAATTATAGTAAGAAACAAGATATTTGGTTAGATGTTACTTGGCATATGCTGATGGCATCCTTTTTATGAGCAGGACAAGAGAGAGGTGGAGAGAACAGATGAGATGAGGAGTGCAACAGACAGATGAGATACTAGAAAACCTTCTGGAGAGGTGAAGAAGATAATATCAGATGGACAAGACACAGAGTTAACACAGTTTTGTCACAGTTCAAAAGGAAACTTTAATTTGTCACACAATAGAAGCAGAAGCTATGAGACTGAGGTTGGTCAGATTTCAGTATTGAACAAAGCATTGGGAATATACAATCTATAGGACTGCTTCATCACGCCAAAGCTACCTTTTTCTTAGGGTTTGACTCCTACTGATGAAAATATAAATAATAACGAAGTTCAACCACAACTCAGATTGTCTTAATTTTATTTTAATTTCAAGTTGCGAAAGTTATCCTAAGCAAATTGCCGGAGCCTTTTGGTAGAGCACAGTGTCTCACATCTTATATTCATTATACTCATAAATAAATTGAAAATTATCCAGTAAAAATTTAAAGATCTCTAGGCTGGGTACAAGCGAAGCCTCCAACGTTTCCAAGATCCTAAATACTCCCCTGTGACTTACCTCCCCCTGGTCCTACCGGCCTGTCACTGTTGTCACTGTTATTGGCATCCCTGAGTGCCTCCTTGACTGCCCTCCTAACTGTCCTTTCTCTCATCATGCCACCCAAAGATAACACTTCTTTCCTTTCCTGTAGGACTCTCTCATCTCCCCTTCCAGGCTCCCACACCCGCACAACACAGACTCAAGATTCTGTAATTCATTGACCTCCTCCATCATCTGCTCATTCAACAGGATTTCACACTGGCTCTTAACTTATTAACTCTTAACTCTATAACTCTTAACTTAAATAAAAATAAAAGAGAGAGGAGAGAGAGAGAGAGAGAGAGAGAGAGAGAAGAGAGAGAGAGAGAGAGAGAGAGAGAGAGAGAGAGAGAGAGAGAGAGAGAGAGAGAGAGAGAGAGAGAGAGAGAAAGAGAGAGAGAGAGAGAAAAGTAAGGGACGGGACTTATTTATGAATTCAATAGTATTTGTGTGAAGAGAAACTTTGAAGCTGCTACGGGTTCACGTAATATAATTTTATTTGGGAAAAGAAAGTGTGATGTTACTTGAGTTTGTAGAGCAGTATGGAATGAGCTCTCTCTCTCTCTCTCTCTCTCTCTCTCTCTCTCTCTCTCTCTCTTCTCTCTCTCTCTCTCTCTCTCTCTCTCTCTCTCTCTCTCTCTCTCTCTCTCTCTCTCTCTCTCTCTCTCTCTCTCTCTCTCTCTCTCTCTCTCTCTCTCTCTCTCTCTCTCTCTCTCTCTCTCTCTCTCTCTCTCTCTCTCTCTCTCTCTCTCTCTCTCTCTCTCTCTCTCTCTCTCTCTCTCTCTCTCTCTCCTCTGCTCGCTCGCTCGCTCTCTCTCTCTCTCTCTCTCTCTCTCTCTCTCTCTCTCTCTCTCTCTCTGGTGTGGCCTGTGGTTCAAATAAATTCAGTGTCTCTGGCTAATAACTATAGAGTACAAACACGCCGCGACCACCGCCGAGGCCATGCATACAATAACGTGTCAGGACAGGTTGACGCACCGATCTCGTTACAGTTGCAGGCGATGCACACGCCATCCTCCCTCTCGTAGTAGTTGTCCCGGCACCGCTCACAGTTAGGGCCGGCGCGGTTGGCTGCACAGTCCAGGCAGTAGCCGCCGTGGCCCGAGCGGTCATATAGCTCCTGGTCGAAGTAGCAGCGGTTGGAGTAGCCGTTGCAGGTGCAGGCTGGAAAGGAAATATTGTACAGATTAAAATCTTAAACTGATTACGAGTAAAAGCCGACAATGCGTTGCCTGGTTGTCAAGTTAGATTGTATTCAAGACTAATAATGTTTATGTGATACAAATGTTTTCTTATGTCTGTTCAGTTGTCAGCATTAAGGAAGGATTAGGCTTAAGTACGGCATGGAACTACTGAGTGCGAGAGGTTTCCCTCCTCCCTTCCCTTCCTCCCTTGTTGCATTTGCCCCCCACACCCTGACCACACAGCTGGCTAGGTATTCAGGTCACATTGATATCTTTGGTACTCTAAAACCAATGCCTTTCAATAAACCACAAATACTGGGCACTGTTTTCCATGGCAACAGCGCAAATAAAGAAGAGTTGAATTTCTCTTGCCCAGTGGCGCAGCATAGGCGTCTATCACTGGGGGGGCACAAGTGTGTATGGGGCCACTAGGGCAAGCGGAGCTCAGGGGCATTCGGATGAAGGGTATAAGGGTATATATATACATAGAAGGGTATAAGGGTATATATATACATAGAAGGGTATAAGGGTATATATAGTACATAGAAGGGTATAAGGGTATATATATACATAGAAGGGTATAAGGGTATATATAGTACATAGAAGGGTATAAGGGTATATATATACATAGAAGGGTATAAGGGTATATATATACATAGAAGGGTATAAGGGTATATATAGTACATAGAAGGGTATAAGGGTATATTCAAGATGAGATCAGTGGTGGGTATTAGAAGACTATACAGTATACGGCAGTCACGGCCAGTGCTTGCGCAAAGGATTCTCATGGAGGGGCACGTGCCCCCCCGTAGCTACGCCGCTGGCTATAGCTGATCTGACGTTATATAAGGTAGAAAGATAACGAGGCAACAACCATTACTTTGCAGGGAGAACTAAACAACCTCAAATCACAGGTAAGCCCTCCCACCCTCCCTCCCTCCCAGCACCGCCAGGACACGGTGACATGGGTGGCCAAGGTTGGACACAGATCAAGTATGTGGTGGCCATGGCATAACCATTAAAAATAAATGGTTGAATTTTCATTAGACCTAACTCACATCTGGGGTGGCCAATGAGATTTCAGGGGTGGCCGTGGCCACACCCTAGATCCGCCACTGCCCACTCATTCCTCTCACTCTCTCCCACTCCATCCCTTTCTCTCTCTACTTAACTTACGCTGCAGAAATGTGAAGAAAAGCAACAAAACAAAGCGTTGTTTGGCCAAAAAACCTCCTCTTCCTCCTACCAGCTGCCTGCACACACGCCCTGCCTCCTCACCGACTAGCTCTCGACTGTCGCTCGCACCGGATTACTCAAGGAACGCAACACTGCTTCGAAACACTAAACCTTTCCCTTATTTCCTTCCCACGCCCTTACTTGTTGACCTTTGACCAATAATTATTGACCTGTAACGTTATCTACGTCTTAAATGTTAGTAAATGTGAGTTAGTAATGGTGTTGGTTTAGTTTTGTAATATTTTTTAAAAGTTTATATTGATAGGGTTCGTTAGTGCTTCAAACTCATTAACAGCGTCGCAGAGGATTGTGGGGGATATCTTTTTTTTTTTTTTTGCAACGTAGTTTGTGGGTTGTTTAAGGATTGGATTGCTTTGTTAGCAGTGGCGTAGCTAGTTATCTATCAATGGGGGGCACCTGGGGGGCACTAGGCACGCGGAGCTCAGGGGCCACTCTGATGCCACATAGAATGGTAGCTATAAGGGTATATTCTAAGATCAGATCAGTGGTGGGTATTATTAGAGCATTATACAGAATACGGCAGCCATGGCCAGTGGGGGGCACAGGATTCTCATGGGGGGGTACGTGCCCCATCCCCATGCCCCCCACGTGCTACCCATCAACCTCCCATTCGACAGTCGACTGTGACTGTAAGTACTACAGTGGAGGGCACCAGGGGGCAGCATGAGCCTCAAATGATCAAATCAAACCATCACAGGCGTCACTATGAACATCCAGCCTGCGCCACCACGGGCGAGGGCCAACTATCACAGCCCTTCAGAAAATGCAGAGGTAACCACCTGAGCCCTCAAGGAAAGAAGATAAAACCTAAGGAAGGAAGATAATAGCCTACAGGTGCTATAGGCTCCAACGTAAACAAAATTATAAAGTAATAAATACGTAAGTAAAAAAAAAAAAAAAAAGACATCTGATCGGCGCTCCCCAGCGGCCGCCCGGCCCTTCCCGCCTCAGGGCAATCTGATGAGTCTTTCTTCCGGAATCTGCAACTTTCACATAAACATCCCAATGGCTTCCTGCACGTGACTCGCGTGGCGCACACTGATGACACGGAACCAACAGTGACACGCGATCCATTGAAGCTGCTGTGTGGACGAGTACTTACATGGCTAAGGAACATGTGTGAACTTTTCATCGCCGCACACCATACAATACATAGGACAAAAATAAGGTTCTACTGCATTTTAATACAATACAAGCCACGTCGTTATAACCGTCCTCAACTTGCAGGTCTGACCATTTGCAGCATTTCCAACCCCTACATCAGCCGTCGGAAACTAATAATAACATATGGGGGTCGTGGCGTAGCCACCCCCCCCAATTAGGTTATGTTACATAATCAATGTCCAGATTAAGTTAGTGAACTAGCGGGGAGAGGTCTGGGGGCCCCCTGTTAGGTCAGGCTACGTAAGCAATGTCCATGTATTGTATTAACCTGCAGTTTTACCAAGAATAATAATTAGTAATGGAAGGGATCCCTGCTTCCGCGACACCGGGAGCGGCGTAACACTCCCACACACGCACGTCACTGTTACAACGTTGCCACCGGGAGCAGCGTAACACACCCACGTCACTGTTACAACGTTGCCACCGGGAGCAGCGTAACACACCCACGTCACTGTTACAACGTTGCCACCGGGAGCGGCGTAAACACCAGTCACTGTTACAACGTTGCCACCGGGAGCGGCGTAACACACCCACGTCACTGTTACAACGTTGCCACCGGGAGCGGCGTAACACACCCACGTCACTGTTACAACGTTGCCACCGGGAGCGGCGTAACACACCCACGTCACTGTTACAACGTTGCCACCGGGAAGCAGCGTAACACACCCACGTCACTGTTACAACGTTGCCACCGGGAGCGGCGTAAACACCCACGTCACTGTTACAACGTTGCCACCGGGAGCGGCGTACACACACCCACGTCACTGTTACAACGTTGCCACCGGGAGCGGCGTAACACACCCACGTCACTGTTACAACGTTGCCACCGGAGCGGCGTAACACACGCACGTCACTGTTACAACGTTGCCACCGGGAGCGGCGTAACAACACCCACGTCACTGTTACAACGTTGCACACCGGGAGCGGCGTAACACACCCACGTCACTGTTACAACGTTGCCACCGGGAGCGGCGTACACACGCACGTCACTGTTACAACGTTGCCACCGGGAGCGGCGTAACACACCCACGTCACTGTTACAACGTTGCCACCGGGACGCGCGTAACACACCCACGTCACTGTTACAACGTTGCCACCGGGAGCGGCGTAACACACCCACACACGCACGTCACTGTTACAACGTTGCCACCGGGAGCGGCGTAACACACCCACACACGCACGTCCACTGTTACAAACGTTGCCACCGGGAGCGGCGTAACACACCCACGTCACTGTTACAACGTTGCACCGGGAGCGGCGTACACACCCACGTCACTGTTACAACGTTGCCACCGGGAGCGGCGTAACACACGCACGTCACTGTTACAACGTTGCACCGGGAGCGGCGTAACACACCACGTCACTGTTACAACGTTGCCACCGGGAGCGGCGTAAACACACCCACGTCACTGTTACAACGTTGCCACCGGGAGCGGCGTAACACACGCACGTCACTGTTACAACGTTGCCACCGGGAGCGGCGTAACACACCCACGTCACTGTTACAACGTTGCCACCGGGAGCGGCGTAACACACCCACGTCACTGTTACAACGTTGCCACGGGAGCGGCGTAACACACCACACACGCACGTCACTGTTACAAACGTTGCCACCGGGAGCGGGCCGTAACACACCCACACACGCACGTCACTGTTACAACGTTGCCACCGGGAGCGGCGTAACACACCCACGTCACTGTTACAACGTTGCCACCGGAGCGGCGTAACACACGCACGTCACTGTTACAACGTTGCCACCGGGAGCGGCGAACACACCCACGTCACTGTTACAACGTTGCCACCGGGAGCGGCGTAACACACCCACGTCACTGTTACAACGTTGCCACCGGGAGCGGCGTAACACACCCACACACGCACGTCACTGTTACAACGTTGCCCACCGGGAGCGGCGTAACACACCCACACACGCACGTCACTGTTACAACGTTGCCACCGGGAGCGGCGTAACACACCCACGTCACTGTTACAACGTTGCCACCGGGAGCGGCGTAACACACGCACGTCACTGTTACAACGTTGCCACGGGAGCGGCGTAACACACGCACGTCACTGTTACAACGTTGCCACCGGGAGCGGCGTAACACACGCACGTCACTGTTACAACGTCACTGCCATTCAACTTTTACTCTTTAGGCTTTCAGTGCTTCCCGCGCGGGGTTTCTGGTGCTAGGAAGTCCCCCAAGCTTAGTAGTTACATGTACTGTACACAGAGCTGGGCAGTATTTAAATACAATTGTATTTAAATACGTATCTAAATACATTTGTGTATTTAGAAATGTATTTATAAATACATTGGTTGTCATGTATTTAAATACAGTATTTAAATACTTTTATGAGTATTTAAATACATTGTATTTAAATACATTTAATATAAAAATTTAAATACTTTTTATCAGTTAATTTGGCCATAGACCCGCCCCACTATCTGGCAACCCTGATGTTACAGTGAACCAGGGTTTCCACTGGCAAGGAAATGTCCTGATTTAAAGGAAATTTAGGCCTGAGAAGGAAATTCCTAAGGAAACCCAAAATCTAAGGAAATCATTGCGAATCATTGCAAAATCTAAGGATACATTGCGTATGGTGTTATCTATTACCAGGGTTTTTTCTATGAATGTTGGTAGAAAAAACCCTGGTAATAGATACACCATACGCAATGTATCGCTGAAAAGATCAGAGGGTGAAAAAGATCTTGGAGTAAGGGTGAGCTCAGACCTTCGACCTAGGAAACAATGTATTGAGGCTAGAAATAGAGCTAATAGAGTATTAGGATTCATTACCAGAAGCGTTAAAAGTAGAAGTGCGGAAGTTATTCTAAAGCTTCATCTGGCTCTAGTCAGACCTCACCTAGACTATGCAGTTCAGTTTTGGTCTCCATATTACAGGATGGGTATAGCCTTGTTAGAATCAGTGCAGAGAAGGATGACCAAAATGATTCAAGGGATGCGTAACTTTAGTTATGAGAAGAGATTGAGTTTTAAAATTACACTCACTCGAGAGACGCAGAGTAAGGGGCGATCTGACAGAAGTTTTTAAGTGGATAAAGGGATTTAATAAAGGAGAGGTAGGAAAAGTTCTTACGGCTTTTAACCAGGGTAGAACAAGAAGTAACGGATTCAAGCTGGAAAAGCGTAGATTTAAAAAAGAAATAGGGAAAAACTGGTTCACATATAGGGTGGTGAATGACTGGAATGGACTCAGTAGACAGGTAGTTAGTGCAGAGTCACGAGGGAGCTTTAAAGAGGGGCTGGATAGGTTCATGGATAGGAATGAAAGGTGGATGTAGGTAGTGTTAGGTGACAGGAACTACCACGTGTAGGCCTCACGGCCTCTTGTAGCTTCCTTATTTTCTTATGTTCTTATGTTTTATGTTAAATCCTAAGGAAATTCATTTTTTTCGGACATGTTAAAATTTGTGTGTATTTAAAATGTATTTACAAATGTATTTAAATACAATTGATGTATTTAGTGTTTAGTATTTAAATACATTCGTAAAATGTAGTTTAGTATTTAGTATTTAAATACATTTCTCCCATGTATTTAGTATTTAGTATTTAAATACATTCAATGTATTGAGTGCCCAGCTCTGCCTGTCCATGGCAACGTGTGGCTGGGCCGTGACGCAGCAGCCCGCCGCCAGGGAGCCGCGGCAGCCCTGTCTCGGCTTAGATGACGTCATCTGGCACAGGCTGTTGTGATGGGCCACTCTTCAAGCCCTTCTTGGCACTGTGACTCCTTCCGCTGTTGCCTGACCTACCTACCAAACTGTCCTATCCCTAAATCACTATTCCAATTATCAAAGGTGGGCACCAAACCGTTAATCCGTTAATCGTTAATTAACGAAGTTAACATTTTCGTTAACGATTTAACTTTTTAGTTAACTTTGGAAATCATTATCGGACTAATTAACTTCCGTTACATTTAACTTCCGTTAACTCAAGTCCGCTAACCCAAATTTTTTTAGTTTAATACTAATATTGTTTCATTTAAGTTTTTTTTCACCCTTTTCTGGCTCTAAAAGCCTTTACAAACCTAAAACAGGCCCAACACTATGAAATCAGCCTTTTTGAGTTTTTATTTTTATTTAAAACAATAAAATCTGCCTTTTTTTTTAACTCTAAAGCAAAAAAAACCTATAGTTTTTGGGTTCTAAAGCCCTTAAAAAACCCCATAAAGGCTGATTTTATAGTTTTGGCACTTTTCAAAGGTGTTTTTAGGTGGTTTTAGAGCAAAAACAGATTTTTTTTTTCTAGAATAAAAATTAACGTTAACGGTTTATCGATAACTTCCGTTACATTTTTAAAGAATTATCTGATTAACGGTTATCGAAGTTAATTTTTTGATTAACGGCGCCCACCACTGCAAATTATACCAGCAGCCGCAACAGGCCCTTGCGCTCCCTGTCTGTGAGCACGGTAGCGTAATGAATGTTGGTAGAAAAAACCCTGGTAATAGATACACCATACGCAATGTATCGCTGAAAAGATCAGAGGGTGAGAAAGATCTGGGAGTGAGGGTGAGCTCAGACCTTCGACCTAGGAAACAATGCATTGAGGCTAGAAATAGAGCTAATAGAGTGTTAGGATTAATTACCACCAGAAGTGTTAAAAGTAGAAGTTATTCTAAAGCTTTATTTGGCTCTAGTCAGACCTCACCTATATAGACTATGCGTTTCAGTTTTGGTCTCCATATTACAGGATGGATATAGCCTTGTTAGAATCAGTGCAGAGAAAGATGACCAAAATGATACAAGGGATGCGTAACTTTAGTTATGAGAAGAGATTGAAGTTATTAAAGTTACACTCACTCGAGAGACGCAGAGTAATGGGCGATCTGATAGAAGTTTTTAAGTGGATAAAGGGATTTAATAAAGGAGAGGTAGGAACAGTGCTTACGGCTATTAACCAGGGTAGAACAAGAAGTAACGGATTCAAGCTAAAGGACGTAGGTTTATAGGATATAGGGAAAACTGGCTCACAAATAGGGTGGTAAAATGATTGGAATGGACTCAGTAGACAGGTAGTTAGTCATAGGGAGCTTTAAAAGGAGGCTGGATAATTTCATGGATGAGGATGAAAAATGGATGTAGGTAGTGATAATATAAGTAACAGGAACTACCTCGTGTAGCTTCCTTAGTTTCTTATGTTGTTATGTACGGTGCTTCCTCCCTCGCTCCCCGGTAGCCCTCGTCCCTCCCCCCCCTCCGCCGGCACCCACAAGGAACGTAAGTAAGGTGGTAAGAGTCAATATCTAAACACCTGCATTCACAGTTATATTATGTGAAGGAGTTCAGCACAGCAGCGCTAAGTTACCTTGCCGACATTAAAACTAGAATGGAAAAAAGAAACGCGCCAAGCCATACCAGGCGGCATACCACCTCCACCACAGCCACACACGCCACACTCTACAGGTTACATTATTTACCGTAAGAAATATTCGCCTGACTAACTCATTCACCTGTTCGATTGTTTACAGATGTTTGGACACCTGGATCACCTGTCCTCACGTCACGCCCTGGGTCATCCGTTTGTGTGTCGCCTCGGCGGCCTGGGGGTCACTGTACCGATACACTAATGCCTCGGCGGCCTGGGGGTCACTGCACCGATACACTAATGCCTCGGCGGCCTGGGGGTCACTGTACCGATACACTAATGCCTCGGCAGCCTGGGGGTCACTGCACCGATACACTAATGCCTCGGCGGCCTGGGGGTCACTGTACCGATACACTAATGCCTCGGCAGCCTGGGGGTCACTGCACCGATACACTAATGCCTCGGCGGCCTGGGGGTCACTGTACCGATACACTAATGCCTCGGCAGCCTGGGGGTCACTGCACCGATACACAAATGCCTCGGCGGCCTGGGGGTCACTGCACCGATACACTAATGCCTCGGCGGCCTGGGGGTCACTGCACCGATACACTAATGCCTCGGCGGCCTGGGGGTCACTGTACCGATACACAAATGCCTCGGCGGCCTGGGGGTCACTGCACCGATACACTAATGCCTCGGCGGCCTGGGGGTCACTGCACCGATACACTAATGCCTCGGCGGCCTGGGGGTCACTGTACCGATACACTAATGCCTCGGCGGCCTGGGGGTCACTGCACCGATACACTAATGCCTCGGCGGCCTGGGGGTCACTGCACCGATACATTAATGCCTCGGCGGCCTGGGGGTCACT
Source organism: Chionoecetes opilio (assembly GCA_016584305.1). NCBI lineage: Eukaryota > Metazoa > Arthropoda > Malacostraca > Decapoda > Majidae > Chionoecetes > Chionoecetes opilio. The sequence goes on from JACEEZ010021604.1 coordinate 178,011, forward strand.
GTACCGATACACTAATGCCTCGGCGGCCTGGGGGTCACTGTACCGATACACTAATGCCTCGGCGGCCTGGGGGTCACTGCACCGATACACAAATGCCTCGGCGGCCTGGGGGTCACTGCACCGATACACTAATGCCTCGGCGGCCTGGGGGTCACTGCACCGATACACTAATGCCTCGGCGGCCTGGGGGTCACTGTACCGATACACTAATGCCTCGGCGGCCTGGGGGTCACTGCACCGATACACTAATGCCTCGGCGGCCTGGGGGTCACTGCACCGATACACTAATGCCTCGGCGGCCTGGGGGTCACTGTACCGATACACTAATGCCTCGGCGGCCTGGGGGTCACTGTACCGATACACTAATGCCTCGGCGGCCTGGGGGTCACTGCACCGATACACAAATGCCTCGGCGGCCTGGGGGTCACTGCACCGATACACTAATGCCTCGGCGGCCTGGGGGTCACTGTACCGATACACAAATGCCTCGGCGGCCTGGGGGTCACTGCACCGATACACTAATGCCTCGGCGGCCTGGGGTCACTGCACCGATACACAAATGCCTCGGCGGCCTGGGGGTCACTGCACCGATACACTAATGCCTCGGCGGCCTGGGGGTCACTGTACCGATACACTAATGCGTCTGTGTGTCGCCTCGGCGCTGGGGGTCACTGTACCGATACACTAATGCCTCGGCGGCCTGGGGGTCACTGTACCGATACACTAATGCCTCGGCGGCCTGGGGGTCACTGTACCGATACACTAATGCCTCGGCGGCCTGGGGGTCACTGCACCGATACACTAATGCCTCGGCGGCCTGGGGGTCACTGTACCGATACACTAATGCCTCGGCGGCCTGGGGGTCACTGCACCGATACACTAATGCCTCGGCGGCCTGGGGGTCACTGTACCGATACACTAATGCGTCTGTGTGTTGCCTCGGCGGCCTGGGGGTCACTGTACCGATACACTAATGCCTCGGCGGCCTGGGGGTCACTGTACCGATACACTAATGCGGCGGTTTTTAACCAGGGCGCGCACCCCCTTAGGGGGGCGTGGGTAATTACCTAGGTGAGCGTGAGCCAAGAAAGAACAAGGAATAACTGTCAAGTATTTAGCATGAAGCTCGGCCTTCGCTTTACATAAAGCTCGTGCGCGAGGGTGAGCGAAGAAGTCGCCACAGGGCAGCGAGTGTGGCTGAAAAACTCTGCGGTGACGCCTTGACAGATTTCACTAACTGCACAGACTTATATGCAATAGTATTTTTTGTTATTATTATTGCTATTATCATTATTTTTATCATTATTATTATCATTAATATCATTATTATGTAATGACCATTATTATAATCATTATATTATATTACATAAAATATATCATTATTATACGGTCAGAGCGTTACTATCTTTTTTGATAAAGCTCTCGCTCCCAGTGCGGTCGCACCCTAATTATTATTAATAATAATAAGATAAAGATGGGGTATATGCTATGCTGCGCGTGGCCTCGGTGCTCATCTCCGTCGCATTAGCCTTTGAGCCTGTGGTGGGTGACAAAACTGACAACCCGTTACCCCGGGACACAGGGCTAGTGTGACATCCGGGTTACCATAGTTACCTTCCCCAGGTTTCCCCAGGTACCCATTTATCGCCCAAGACCGAAAGGGAGGATGAACAGGTTTGGGCTGCACGCCGACTGTCCTGGCTGGGATTCGAACCAGGGCCCAGATTGGAAACTAGGCGCGCTAGCCACTACACCACGGAGGTAGATTATTATCAATGCTTGCCATAATTATTGTTGTCCCTTCGCTTGCAGCAAAGACCGCCGCATATATCTTGGTTGAAGAAGTGAAATGTAGGTGGTGTTAGGTAACAGGAACTACGTGTAGGTCTCACGGCCTCTTGTAGCTTCCTTACTTTCTTATGTTATGTTCTTATGAAGGAGGGGCAGGGAGGCAAGGACCACCTAATAAAGGGGGCGGGGTGGTAAAAAAATAAAAGTTAAGAAACACTGCTCTAATGGCTCACCCTTGACACACACACGCACGCACGCACGCACGCACGCACGCACGCACGCACACACACACACACACACACACACACACACACACACACACACACACACACACACACACACACACACACACACACACACAGAGTCACACACAGAGTCACACACAGTCACACACACAGTCACACACACACACACACACACACACACACCCACACACACCACACACACACACACACACACACACCCCACACACACACACCCCACACACACACACACCACACACCACACACCACACACACACCACACACACAGTCACACACACACACACACACACACACACAGTCACACACACACACACACAGTCACACACACACACACACACACACACCATTGCACTCACTGCCACAAACCTGATTACTTTGACTTTACAATAATTTCCTTTGTTATTCGTTGTAATCTTATTGGTCTCTGGTATATATTTCCTCTTATCCTTGTCGTCCCACCACCACCACCACCACCACCACCACCACGCCTAAAGAAGAGGTGGGGGGATGCACCGCCAGACACACGTGCGTTCCTTTACCGACACAACGCACGGAAACGGCACCAAATCACGGCCACGACATCCTTCTGTTCCTCCTCATTCTTCTCCACATTTTCGATACATTAATACAAAACACATTTCCATCCTTCTCTCCTTTCCTTCTCGCCTCACTCCTCCCTTCCCCTCCCCACACACAGACAATGCAAATCCTCCCTCCCTCCGTCACTCACCTCTCCTCACTTCCTAAATAAGACGACATTCGCTCCTTCCCTTCCTTCTCTGTGACCAAAATAACATGCAGACAAGAAGCCTTATTAATGCAAGGTTCCTGACTTATTCCTGTATGATTTTAGTGTTTCCTAGATATTATACAGACATTTTGACGTGTGTATGATTGCCTAATACGTATCACTGTGTTTTACCGAGTATGTGACTGTCTAAATGGTATTAAAGAGCGTCTATATTAACGAATGTGTGTCTAAAAAGGTGTTACAGAATGTTGTGACAAATTTGTGACTGTCAAAAAGGTGTTACAAAATGTCGTGACAAATTTGTGACTTTCAAAAAGGTGTTACAAAATGTCGTGACAAATTTGTGACTGCCAAAAAGGTGTTACAGAACGTCCTTACATTTTAACAGCGTTTGTGCCGAGGGTGTGACTGTCAAAAATATGTTACAGAACGTATTTAACGAGTGTACGAGTGTCAAAAAATAATTGCTGAGCATCCATAACAAATGTGTGACTGCCAATAAGGTGTTACAGAGCGGCTATACATTGTGACAGCGTTTGTACCGAGGGTGTGACAACAACAACAACAAAGTGTACAGTGTCAAGTGTGTCAAAAAGTGTTACAGTGCGTTTGAATTAAATGTGTGACTGCTAAAAAGTTTAATTCAGTGTAATTCGAACCCAACACTGTCACTCTCATGCACTCTTAGAAAAAAAGGGTAGGAAAAGGGTAGAAAAAGGGTGTTTATAGTGATGAAATACTGCTACCCTTACAAATATACCCTTTTGCAACCCTAAACATACCCTTTTCAAACCCCAAATGTACCCTTTCTCAACCCTCTCGTCTAAAAAGGGTAGATAAAGGGTAGATGAAGGGTATAATCAGCAGCATCTACCCTCCAGCCTGGACATAGGGTATAAAAAGGGTAGTGATGGTGCGATGTAACAATTCTACCCTTAATATACCCCTTATTTCTGAGTGTGGAAGGAAATGCCGCAAATACTTGTTCCAACACCGGACGCACTGCCATATAAGGTCCAGTGGATTATTTTCTTTGTTGACCTCGGTATGGAAAAGACACAAAATAGGAGTTGTTTACATATTTGAACATAAGAACATGAGAAAATAAGGAAGCTACAAGAGGCCGCGAGACCTACACCAGGTAGTTCCTGTTACTTAACACTACCTACATCCACCTTTCATCCCCATCCATAAAGCTGTCTAGCCTCCTTTTAAAACTCCCTAATGACTCCGCACTAACTACCTGTCTACTGAGTCCATTCCAATCATTCACCACCCTATTTGTGAACCAGTTTTTCCCTATTTCCTTTTTAAATCTACGCTTTTCCAGCTTGAATCCGTTACTTCTTGTTCTACCTTGATTACTACCAGTAAGAACTTTTACTACATGGCCTTTATTGTATCTGGTACTTAAGTGTAAATAAACAGGTTGGCTATTGAACCCATTTTAAATATTTTGTAAGGTAAATAATTTAGATAAAGATTTGGTTCATTTTTTCTCAGCATCACTTTTGTAATGATTTTTTTAAGAACATAACAGACGCGCCTGAAAATGAGAAACGCAACTGTTGATTTGATATTCTTTTTCTTATCTTTTTTTCACAAGACTGGTTCTGTACCGCTCTTACTCTTACAACTCTTACTCTTACTTCTAACTCTTAACTCTTACTCTTTAGACACTCTTACAAGGTGGCATTAATATTGAGAACCTTTCCTTTTCTTTTTCTTATAACAGTAAGACGAAGTGAATAAGTGACACCGTTACCGTAGATAACAGTAAAGTCGCCAGGACAACTTGTTTTACTGTTTACAGCCGTGTGGTGGCGTTAATAGTTACATTTCTACATCCATGATTTCAGGAAAGTTAGAAGGGGCTATCTGGAGACTGTGTGTCATTTTGTGTCTTTATCTGTGTCATATTAGGGCTATAAATGAACAAATTACAAAAATATTTACAAAGTGGCTACCAACAGTAGAGTCGCCATCTAGTGTTTATTTACTGAATGTTGTACCGCTGTCGTCGTCGCCCGAAAAAAAAATGCGTAGCGAAATTTGAAACCGTCTATACTTGCAGCTACAAAGCATAAAACAACGCTGAAACAGAGTAGATTATACAGTCATGATATAAACTACTGTGTATCATCATCAGTGGCACATACAAATCAGTAGTGATGCTATAATTCGTAATATTTGGCGCCTGGCGACATTAGTGCAGGTGGCGACTTTACTGTTATCTACGGTAGACGCAGCTACTCCCATCCTCGTCTCACATTCACTAATTTCACATTTCTGCTGCTTTTTTTAACGCTTTTAAACAATTTCCATATTTTCATGACTGTTTTTGTCTTTTTTGAGTGTCTGTTTATTCCTAATTCCTTTTTTGAGTGTCTGTTTATTCCTAATTCCCTTTTTTGAGTGTCTGTTTATTCCTAATTCCTTTTTTTGAGTGTCTGTTTATTCCTAATTCCTTTTTTTGAGTGTCTGTTTATTCCTAATTCCTTTTTTTGAGTGTCTGTTTATTCCTAATTCCTTTTTTGAGTGTCTGTTTATTCCTAATTCCTTTTTTGAGTGTCTGTTTATTCCTAATTCCTTTTTTGACTGTCTGTTTATTCCTAATTCCTTTTTTGACTGTCTGTTTATTCCTAATTCCTTTTTTGAGTGTCTGTTTATTCCTAATTCCTTTTTTGACTGTCTGTTTATTCCTAATTCCTTTTTTGAGTGTCTGTTTATTCCTAATTCCTTTTTTGAGTGTCTGTTTATTCCTAATTCCTTTTTTGAGTGTCTGTTTATTCCTAATTCCTTTTTTGACTGTCTGTTTATTCCTAATTCCTTTTTTGAGTGTCTGTTTATTCCTAATTCCTTTTTTGACTGTCTGTTTATTCCTAATTCCTTTTTTGAGTGTCTGTTTATTCCTAATTCCTTTTTTGACTGTCTGTTTATTCCTAATTCCTTTTTTTGACTGTCTGTTTATTCCTAATTCCTTTTTTGAGTGTCTGTTTATTCCTAATTCCCTTTTTTGACTGTCTGTTTATTCCTAATTCCTTTTTTGAGTGTCTGTTTATTCCTAATTCCCTTTTTTGAGTGTCTGTTTATTCCTAATTCCTTTTTTGAGTGTCTGTTTATTCCTAATTCCCTTTTTTGAGTGTCTGTTTATTCCTAATTCCTTTTTTGACTGTCTGTTTATTCCTAATTCCTTTTTTGAGTGTCTGTTTATTCCTAATTCCTTTTTTGACTGTCTGTTTATTCCTAATTCCTTTTTTGACTGTCTGTTTATTCCTAATTCCTTTTTTTGAGTGTCTGTTTATTCCTAATTCCCTTTTTTGAGTGTCTGTTTATTCCTAATTCCTTTTTTTGAGTGTCTGTTTATTCCTAATTCCCTTTTTTGAGCGTCTGTTTATTCCTAATTCCTTTTTTTGAGTGTCTGTTTATTCCTAATTCCCTTTTTTGAGTGTCTGTTTATTCCTAATTCCCTTTTTTGAGTGTCTGTTTATTCCTAATTCCCTTTTTTGAGTGTCTGTTTATTCCTAATTCCTTTTTTGAGTGTCTGTTTATTCCTAATTCCTTTTTTTGAGTGTCTGTTTATTCCTAATTCCCTTTAAGCCACCATTATCCAGTATGTTGGATAAAGCTATCAACTGTTTCCATTACACTGTTCTCAGCGCTGTAGGGGGCCAATCTTAAACTTACGTAACGCATTTATTGGTAATTGTTGACCCCCCTCCCCTCCTTGTCACGCCTTGTAACACATGTCTAGACCCCCCTAGAAAATTATGTAACACCAGCCAGTACCCCCCCCCCCAAGTAATAGGCTTCCATTTCTTTTTTAATACAATAATATAGGCCTAAGTCTATAGCCTAAATACCCGCAAATTATTATCTTACGGTTTTTCTTTACAAAATCTGAAAGATATGTCACACATGGCTGCACCCCCCCCCCCCCCCACTGTCACACTCGCATACCACTAACACTAACACTTCACCATACCACCCTCTCCCCATTAGGCGTTACGTAATCTTTAAACGGCCCCTAATGACGGTACGGAACTTGCAGCAACAGGGTCTAGAAGCCACACAGAAAAAGCACAAAGAGCAAATTTTTCGTGTCTGCTTCACCCACACAACACAAATACCAGCACAAAAAAGACATTCTACATCAAATACTCCTGAAATCACGACTACTTAAGTTTAAAAAAAACTAAAAACAGAATCTGCGAAGTGAAGGAGAAGACAGGAGACGCAACCCAGGCAGGCAGAGGGCGGAGGGAGGGAGGAACGCGAGATCGAGGGGCCGGGATGGACGCGCGTATAGGAGGCAACACCCAGCATGACGAGGCTCCTGTGTCCTTCTTTGTCGCTGTTTACCTGGTGGTGGGTTGTCCCATTGAGCGCGTGTGTGGGACGACCTCGGTGACTCATGGATTCTGATTCAATGGTGAGCTTCCTTTCATAAGAACTTTAGAAAATAAGAAAGCTACAAGAGGCCGTCAGACTTACACGTGATAGTTCCTGCAGTATCTGTTTCCATGTGTATCTTAATGCTTTATTGGTGTCTTAGGGTGGTTAACGTGTTTCTGAGGAGCTCTTGGGGTTCATAAGAGGTTTTGAGGTTTTATTAAGACACTGTAATGGATTTGAGGAGGTTCTGGAGGGTTTTGAAGAGGTCTGTGGGTTTTTAAGGGTTCTATGAGCTCCTGAAGAAACGAAATACTTTTTCTTGAGCTCTTAAAGCGATCAGGGGGATTTAAGAGTCATTGAAGGGTTGAAGTCTTTGTGGTTTCTGATATATAAAGGGTCTTGAAGCTCTTAAGGAGAGTTTGGTGTCCTGAAGATGAATTTATGGTTCTGGGAAGGGATTCTAGGAGACTGTGGAAATTTTTGTGGGTTTGGTGACAAAATAATGTGGAAATGGACGTTCGCATGTTGTTTGTTGGTTCAAAGACACACGCAGAGAGTAAGGTCGGAACACACGCACACACGCACACACACACACACACACACACACACACACACACACACACACACCGGGTACTCCGTGGTGTAGGGGAAGCACGCTCGGTTCACAACCGAGAAGTCCCGGGTTCGATCCCCGGGCGGAGCGGAAACAGATGGGTTGTTTCCTTAAAACCCGAGCCCCTGTCCACCCAGCAGTGAATGGGTACCGGGTGTTACCGGGGGTTTGTGACCCGCCTCCCGGGGTGCTGGCTTCGGCCAACACAAAGTACTAAGGATGAATGATAAAAAATATGTTGATATGGAGACGGGGCCACACGAGCATTGCTCTGGCCCTGTAAAATACAACTAGATGAATACACACACACACACACACACACACCTGTATCGCCCCGCCCGTTCCTCGTGTGACTCATCAATTCAGTGGTTCCCCAAGTCCTTATTTTTTGTATGTGTGTAGCGGCCACCTTCTTCTCCTCCTCCTCCTCCTCCTCCTCCTCCTCCTCCTCCTCCTCCTCCTCCTCCTCCTCCTCCTCCTCCTTCACCGAGCAACGCCCTCCTCATATAAGGCACTGGAGAGTTTGTCTCTTTAACACGAGAGCGAGAAGAGAAGAGAAGAGAAGAGAAGGTTAGGGAAGGGAAGGGATGAATGGGAAGAGACAGAAACGAAAGATATGTGAAGGATAGAGAAGAAAATAGAGGAAAAGGAGTTGAAAAAGAATAAAAGGAATAGATAATGAAAGGGAAGGGAAGAAAATAAGTGAGGAAATGGGAGGGAAAAGGGATATAGTGTATGATAAAAGAAGGAAAATGTGTAGAAAAGTAGAGACGGGATAGAGGAGGACGATACATAAGGCAGGAAAAGGAAGAGATGGAAAGGGAAGGGAAGATGGATAGGTATAGGGATAACAAAAGAAAGAGGGAGGAATGGAAGACAAATAAAGTAAGAGGGAGGATCAAGGAGAGGAGAAAGGCGGACTGGAGGAAAACTTCTAAAACACACCAACAAATTTATTCTGATTCTCTTCCTCCTTATAACAGCCGATCCTAACCTCCAAATGAGCTGATTTATCGAAGCCTCAAGCTCTTCCATAAAATCAAGTCTTTTAGCCTGCCGATCCAAACCTCCAACTGAGTTCAATAATCGAAGCCACAAGCCATTCCATAAAATCAAGTTCTTTTGCCCACCTAGCTGAAGGGAAAGTGTTGGAAAGGAAGGACCATCGTGTGTCTTTCCTATGAGCGACGGAAGAGGTAAAGGAAGGAACTGTTTACCTTCTGTTCCTTCCATTCACGTCAGTAGTATTTCTGATTACTTAGAAATGCTGGACTTGTTACTAAATTAATGTGATAGAGAAGAGATAAAATGGTGGCAGCGGTGAGATATACTAAAATATATATTTGATTATACACGTACATATAATATTTGTGCCGTAATAATATGATAGAATATAATGCTAGGTTTACAATATGTTCCCGGCGGCCACGGCAATCACGTTTCAGGCCACCGTGGACAAAACGGGATGGACGTGAGACAACGCGGGGGCACGGAATGGGCAAACGTGACAGGCTGTGATTGCCGTGGATGCCGGGCAAGTTTAAACTGTCAAAAATTTGCCACGGATTCCGTGCGATGAGAACCTAGTAGGCCGAAGTAAAACGGGGTGAACGCAACAAAACGTGACAGTACGTAACAGGCCGTGACAAAACTTGGAGGCGGTCCGTAGTGGGACGGACGGGAAGCATGTGTTGGCATTTCTCTGCACTCTTAGAAAAAAAGGGTAGGAAAAGGGTAGAAAAAGGGTGTTTATAGTGATGAAATACTGCTACCCTTACAAATATACCCTTTTGCAACCCTAAATATACCCTTTTCAAACCCCAAATGTACCCTTTCTCAACCCTCTCGTCTAAAAAGGGTAGATAAGGGTAGATGAAGGGTTAATCAGCAGCATCTACCCTCCAGCCTGGACATAGGGTATAAAAAGGGTAGTGATGGTGCGATGTAACAATTCTACCCTTAATATACCCCCCATTTCTGAGAGTGTGGTGAGAAATGTTGAGTAGCGGCCCAGCTGCTGCCTTCTGTCTTCCGATAACCATTCCTGCACCCACATGGATCTTGGCCTTCTCATCCGCCTTCTTCGCCTTCTTCCTGACTGCTGCACTCTGGCATTCCCTCTCTGCAACTGCTGCTGGCCTTCTTGGTGACGCAAAGACTGGATGTATACACCCAGCAAACATGCAAACACAAAATCTTCTTCATCTTGGGCATTCATGATGTTGTCTCGTCGAAATCTCAGGATACAATGATTGCTATTGTTTGGGAGGCCTTCTTTTTATTCCGTACGCACAAACGTGCTCCAAAGCTGCCCGGCGTCCACGTTTCATCCGTAGAAAGCCTTGACAGAACGTAAAAAACGTGTCAGACCTTGATCAGAACGTGAGAAACGTGAGGGACCCCATCAGAACGTGACGGGCCGGGAGGGAACGTACTGGCATCCGTGGTATACCGCGGGCCGAACCGTAGTGCGCCTTGGAGCCTCCATGACTCAGCTCCTTTCTCCCCTACGGCCCGTCACGGATATACCGTGATAGATCGTGAGAAAACTTGGCAAGACCTAACAAAACTTGAATACAGAGAAAAAATGGCCAAAATCCCACGGCGCACTACGTTTCGGGCAAACGGGGCTGCCGTGGCCGCCGGGAACATAATGTAAACCTAGCATAACATCTCACCACCCACCCCTCCTATATAAGCAATGTTATGAGAGACAAAAAAAAGAGATTCCTACCTTTTTTACCGGCAATTAATAAGTTTACCTGTATCTCTAACCCCTCCGTTATTAGCAAGTTTCCCGCTAAAGGGATTAATAAGGTCAATAAGGTTAAGGGTAAGGATTAATACGAGATTAGTAAGGATTATTTCTAAGAATCGAAGAGCGTGAGTTTTGAGACCTTGTTTTGCTTCGATTTCTTAAGATTTTTGTTCTATTTATCTTTTTCTTTTCTTGAATATCCAAAGTTGTGTTGTTTGATTTTTTTTTTTTTTTCGTTCTCGTGGCTTTGTTTTGATTTTTAGTGTGATGTCATTTTTTTTCTGTGGACGAGTAAACAGGTAATATATGACAGATACATACATACATACATACATACATACATACATGCATACTCGTTAATACATATTGTTACATACACAAATCAATGAATAAATGAAAATAATAATAATGAAGGAATGAATGTGAAAGTGAAGTCCAGTAAGGAACGTAAGTACCTCGCATTTCACGTTCAATTCTAAAACGTTCTTGTCCAATCACGCTCTTTATTTATTGTTTCCTTTTGTGAACCATTAATATTTGTACTTTTTAATCTTCACTTTTACAAACATTAATTTAGTCTCTCTCTCTCTCTCTCTCTCTCTCTCTCTCTCTCTCTCTCTCTCTCTCTCTCTCTCTCTCTCTCTCTCTCTCTCTCTCTCTCTCTCTCTCTCTCTCTCTCGGTTTATTTGTAGTGGAAAACAGCAAGAATCAAAACTATTTCGTGATAGCATACACAACCTCTCTCCTTCCCTCTCTTCTCTCTCCTTGGCTCTTCCCTTCCCTCCCTTTCTCCTTCCCCCTCCTTCTCAATCCCTTCCCTCTCTCTCTCCTTGCCTCCCCCTCCCTCTCAATCCCCCAGGCACACACCACAGCCACAACCTCCCTGGGCCTGTTGGCAAGCACCTCCCTCTCTCCCTCCCTCTTCTTCCCTCCCTCCCTCCCTCTTCTCCTCTTCTCCTCCTCTCAAGACATTGCTCTCTGACTAACCTGCTTCTAGTTTATTTGTGATGCGCCTCCTTCACCACCACCACACCACCACCACCACACACCACCACACCATCACCACCACTATTACTACCCAGCAACACCATTACCATCACCACACACACACATACACACACACACACACATATATATACACACACACACACACACATATATACACACACAAGAGAGAGAGAGAGAGAGAGAGAGAGAGAGAGAGAGAGAGAGAGAGAGAGAGAGAGAGAGAAGAGAGAGAGAGAGAGAGAGAGAGAGAGAGAGAGAGAGAGAGGCATTATTCTATTAACACGAGGCCAGACAGATGTTCAAATGTATCTCCATTTATTTATTTATTTATATTTCTTTCTTTTTCTTTCTATTTGGCGCCTGTAGACACAACACAATCCTTCACCCACTCACTCACCCACCCACTCACACTCACTCACTCACTCACTCACACTCACTCACCACTCACTCACTCACTCACTCACACTCACTCACTCACACACTCACTCACTTACACACGCACCCACTTACTCAGTCACTCACTCACGCACCCACGCACTTACACACACACTCACTCACTCACACACACACACTCACTCACTCACGCACCCACTCACTCACACACTCACACTCACTCACTCACGCACCCACTCACGCATCCACTTACTCACACACTCACACACTCACTCACTCACTCACTCACTCACTCACTCGCACTCACACACTCACTCACACACGCACTCACGCACTCATGCACGCACACACACACACACTCACGCACCCACTTACTCACACACTCACTCACTCACTCACACACTCACTCACGCACACACACACACACACCACACACACACACACACACACACACACACACACACTCACGCACCCACTTACTCATTCATACTCACTCATTCACTCACACTCACTAACTCACTCACACTCATTTACTCAGTCTCACGCACGCACGCACTCACTTCCATATAAACATTCCTTTCTTGACTCGTAAAATACAAACGGAATCAAATTTTAACATATTTTTTGTCGTTAATAATATTTCTGTTCTTGTTCCTGTTCTTAGTTTTTATTCTTCTATCTATCACGTCCAATTCAAGACTACCTATTCTTTCATTGGCATTAATATTATTAGTACTATTTTATTATTGCTGTAGTAGTAGTACGTATTATTATTGTATTAGTATTATTATTATCCTTGTATTAGTATATGACTGGTATAACCTCTCTGGTGTGTCTGCAAGTGTTGTCGCGTGCTGGACGGCGCCTCGCTTATGACAGACTGTATAATTATAGCCTGGCACGGTGACAGATCCACCCACCCACCCACCCACATACATACATATCCGCCCAGGCACCCACCCATCCACACAGGCACTCATACACACACCCACATCCATATCCACCCACACATCCGCATGCACCCCCCCCCCCCCACACACACCATCTACACATGAACACTACACTACCGCCTGAACGGCTTGGTGGGTTAGGGCGCCTGACACCATTCCTGGTCCGGCGTTCGATCCCCGACACCGCTTATTCCCAGGGATTATTCCACTGAGAAATTCGGGCGGTTACTGTCCCCCTTGAGCAAGGGAATGTGTGTGTATGGTGTGTGAGGTCCAAGCATTACCAAAAGATCGGTAATAATGAGCTCCATGCTCGCACCGGGAGGGTGAAACTGGCGATCGCGAGTCCCACTCGCGTGGACAAGACCACAGGTGAATAACACATCCATCCCCACCCCCACACACACAGCATACCATATTTACAACCTCTTAACAACACACAAAACAATAACACTCTAATAACAAGCCTGCAAATAAGTCATCAAACTCATAACCTCCCAGTAGCAAAACCAAAACACACACACACACACACACACACACACACACCAGCCAACAAGATGAGTGCTTTCTGCAAACCTCACACGGGAAATGCCTCGCTCTGCCTCGGGTGCCACCTTGAAAACCTGACCTTAAGTTTTCCTCGTCCAAGACTTGCTAACTCTTACAACACTTTCAACCACGTAACAGGCGTGTGAGAGAGGTGAGAGTATAGAGATAAAAGATAAGAAGATGGAGAAGGGGAAGGAGAAGAGAAGAAGAAGAGAAGGGGATGAAGAATGGTGGGAAGAGAAGGGTTGAGAGAAGAGAAAAAGGATAGGAAAAGTAGGAGGAACGGAGGAGAGAAAGGAAATATAGGAGGGAAGGAAGAGGAGAAAGGAAGAAGAGAAGGAAGAGAAGGAAGGGATTGGGAAAGACAGGAGGAGAGGTATAGGAGGAGAGGTAGGACGAAGGGGTGATAGGAAGATAGGAAAGGAGAGGAGAGAAAACAAGAGGAAAAGGAGAACAAATATGAGGAAAAGGAGGGAAAGAAGGAAGGGAAGTGGAGAAAGAGGATGTGTATGAGAGGGGAGAGGGAAGAGAGGTAGGAAGGAGAGGAATAAAGAGAATGCATGATAGGGGAAGAGAGAGGGAAAGGAAGGAAGGAAGGAAGGAAGAAAGGAAGGAAGGAAGGAAGGAAGGAAGGAAGGAAGGAAGGAAGGGGGAAGGAAGGAAGGAAGGAAGGAAGGAAGGAAGGAAGGAAGGAAGGAAGGAAGGAAGGAAGGAAGGAAGGAAGGAAAGAAGGAAGGACGGAAGAAATGAAGGAAGGAATGAATGAAGGAAGCAAAGGAAGAAAGGAAGAATGGAAGAAATGAAGGAAAGAAGGCAGGAAAGAAGAAAGGAATGAATGAATGAATGAATAAAGGAAGGAAGGAAGGAAGGAAGAAAGAAAGAAAGAAAGAAAGAAAGAAAGAAAGAACGCATGGGAGAGGGATAGAAGAGGGGAAAGTGAAGAAGTTAGAGGTGTGGAAGCATGGAAGAAGAGGACGATGGAGGAGAAGAGGGAAGAAGAGGGAGATGGAAGAGAAGAA